>OX454265.1:42878399-43478399 GCA_949715065.1 Periphyllus acericola | reverse complement strand
GTAAATATTTATTTTGTCCTTCAGCAATTCTTAAAAATATCTTTTTCATACAACTCTGAGTCATTTACATTAGTGATAAAATAAGAATATTTTCTGCCGATAATGTCGCTTGATAAAAAATGAATAACTTACCAGTTGTTGATTCTTATGAATTTATTATAATTTAAATAGGTGTACTACGCATTAGCATTCCTGTGAGTGTCATCAATATTTGCACTTTACTTATCTCAACTTCTTTAATAACTATATGTTCGATACGACGATACATAATTTTTACGTATCAATTTAAAAAAAAAACATTTTCCGATGAAATATATTATACTATTTTCTATCAAAAAATTGTTTGACTATTATTAATTATAAAAACCTAACACACACACGCATTATATATATATATAATATATTTTATGAGTAGCAGAACAAAAGAAGTGCATGATAAAAAATGGTAAAATTACATTTTTGCTTGTTATTAACATAAAATTAGTTTTCCCATAAATACATTAATTTACCGAGAAAATATCTTTTTTATGTTGAAAAAATCTCTCTGCATTCATAAAGGTACCTACTCTTTTCCTACTGGTTATTTTATTTTTGTTGCCTTCGTTCAGGCTTAATTCAATTTTTATTATATTATAAACAAAAAACTGTACAATTTCAAACCCCGCTCACGAGATGGATAATTTTCAGCAACTTCAACTAGCGTATAATTTGCACGAATCCGCAAAACAAAAATAAAACTTAATATTTATTTGGTGCATACCGTATAATAATATTAATTTCGACGTAAAATTACTTATGACAATAGATGCTGTAATCCGTATAGGGTATATCACATGAGTAGGTATAGTTTTTAATCTTAGCCCGTGAAAGAATTAATCGAATCCCCAGCTGTGTAGCATAATGAAATTAGTAATGATTATTTGATAAATACTAGTAAATTAAAATATGCGTCACATTTTTAATTTAATTCATTACAATTTCACAAAAATCAAAATATTATGAAATGCGATTTCTAGTTTAACTGATTAGAGCCTACACCATTATAATATCATTATTATGTGTTGACATATAAGTTTATCTACAATTACATTTATAAAGAATATATTATGCGGTATGTTATTAACAATAAATATACAGCTGGTTCTTTTCACGCGCTCCGTATATGTCTCATCAAGCCATTAAGGTTAATTAATTATTTTGCATACAGTCTTTCAGAATATGTAAATAGGAAAAATATTGTCTAAATACACTAATTAAATATTAAGCCCAGGGTTTAAATACGATTAATATTTTTGTTTTTTTATTTGTTCGATTATGACGTATTTCAACAAAACTAAGGAGTTTGGTTACCACTGGATTTGTAAACCAACAATTCTGAACTAAGTTGAGCTTTCTGAAGTAATCGCAATCATAACTAGGTTAAAATTAATGGAAGTAATATAATTCTGTGCTTTTAAGTGAGGCGTAGAGTTCACTGCCTTTCATTCCAAACCAAATCAATAATATAATATGTACATTTCATTAAATTTCATTTTGAAATTACAAAATTCATAAGTGTATAGTGTATACTCTTATAAAACAATAAAATATAGTTTTTGTTTTAAATAAAAATGATATCATATCAACACACGATATATTCACTTTAATTCTCGATTTATTCCTACGCTAATATCTCTAACGACTCTAAACAATCTAACAGTTATTGATAAATTATTTACGAAATTTGGGTTGTTTGCTAGAGCCGAGTACCAATATCAATATATTTAATCTATACTCTGGTACAATATTTTACATGGGATTAATTTTTCTTAGTATATTATTATAAATATTTATTAATCATAACTTATAAGCATAACCAAAGTTAATTGTGTATATGTATATGGGTTAATTGAATTTGTACATTGTATGTAAAGTGATATAGGTGATACTTAAACTTTGAATATAGGCACTTCGAGTATTTCAATATATTTTGTTACAAAAAATTATTAATCTTGAGCTCGAGCAATGATCGTCAAGACCAATGTACAGGTGAATATATGGTACTTTTACTACTACGAAATTAAATGTCCACGAGCACAAGGACAAAACTAAATCTTGAAAATTAAGCATCTCGATGAACCGTGATTTTGTTAGAAAATATTAAACTAACCACGATTCAAAATGAAAGCAACTATATTAACAATTCAACAATAAATTTTGAACTACATCGATTTTCCATGACTTATATATGATGGCTATAATGCGCAGTATGAATAAAAACGTTAACACAATGAATTGTCATTGATATTTTGGTTTCCTGTTGTTAACACAATGAAAATGAATTGAGCCGTAAAATAATTGCATACATCATAATGTATATCGATCAGACCAAACGATACTTTGTTGTTCTACCGATATAGGCCTATGTGGAACGAAATAAAGCGGTCGAGTGTCCACGTCATACACAGGGATACGTTGGCACACGGGTACGCACAACACAAACGAGTAAAATCCGGCCATTTCCTGAGCTAACGATTTGGTTATCGTGGTAGGGTCAAAGTAAACGCACGTAATCAGAATCATAGGGACTCAGACGATTCTGCTTCAATTCAAATATACGCACAACATTCGCCATGCTTCTGACTACGATTTTACTAAAACAGCCAAATCGTTTTTTTATAGGGAAACGGTGAATATTACTCGTTTGTACAATTCACTCGACCCAGTGGGAACACCGTAACGTTTCGGATAGCATAATAGCATGGACCCCACGTCGATAAGACGTATTCATGTCAAAATAACAAATACCACAACCAGCTTTGTAAAGTACTTGAGTAAAAGTATTTGAGTAAACGTATACGAATCCTTTTAAAGTACTTGAATACGTATTTAAAATACTTTTGAAAAGCGTACATGTACGGAGTATCCTAACGACTTTTTGAAGGTAGTACCTAATACCTATATGTGTTTAAATTCAAATACTATTTTTAAATCCTTTTATGTTACAAATTGCATTTCAATTCAATCACGTTAAAATAATAAAGTTACCAATAGCCAACAAGTTGCATGGAATGCGTTAAAGAAAAGGATAAGGACAATAGTCAGAAACACAACCTAGTTTGATGGACGTGAAATTGTAGTCTTACATGCTGAATGCTTTGTCATATCGTCTACTAAAATCATGCAGGACATGAAAATATTTCTCAAATACTTATCCTTTTTTTTATTGTTATAAGGTAAACAAAGTTATTATAACATTTTTTTTTTAGTATAATCAAAAGTATCTATATTATATCGTTTCTTGAAGTTTTTCAACTCATACTTCAATACTTTTTTTATCGATTATCTTAATGCGTAACTAAATATACTTTTGAAAACCTGCAGTATCTGTATCTGTACTCGAATACTCTTAAACAGTATATTTTACAAGACTGACCAGAGCAGTCACTCCTACCAAATGCAAATGATGAAATACTTAGTATACCGCGTAGCAGGGCGGGAAGCGACACAAGTCGTTTGCGAGTGATGGGTGAATTGGCTGAAATTGCCTTTTTCTCACGCGTGTACCGAAAGTTTGATTTTCGACGGTAAAATAAATAAATATCCCAAGACGATATATCTACACGCACATGATGCAGCGGACTTTCCGGCCCAACCCCGTCGTACAATCTCTTCACACGACGTGCAAATCTACACGTTTTCCGTTTTCATAATGCGTTTGCGTGTACAAAGTCAAAACAAACAGAATTCGGTGTCACGACGATTGCGTTTCTAATTACGCGTTAATAAAGACAGGGGGAGTGACGTAAGATAGTACGTGTGGCTCGTGCGGAAAATCGACTTCAGTGGCCTACTGGAATCGCTCACCTTCCGCCGTCGCCACGCGATATCCTATTTTTTCACCGACGACTCTTTTATAACTGCGACAATGGCGATGATCGGTACGCAGATGTTACCGGCGTTACCGCGGCGAGAACAGTGCGCGGGGAAACACGCCTACCAGGACCTGGGTAGATAGGACGTAAATCATATGTACGTTGTACACGCACATTAGTTTATTTTGCAAAGCGTGAGGGGCGGAAAAGGGATCCCTGACCGCCCGCTGCACAAACAAGGTGACCGTCCGCAGCCGGCAGGAGCGCGCGACTCCTGCGACACGGACCGTAGGCATTTCGCACAAGACAAGACATTGCCTTTGCGCATGACGTACTGTTTTTTGTCACGCCTCTCGTATCTTTAGCAGTGGTAATTAGTAGCGCAATGGTCGCGACACCGCGACAATGTATACGCAGACGCATGCGCGTTGAAAACGAAAAACGTATCCGCTGAACGGAAGAGTGTCACTTGCCGTCGCATCTAGTAGCTAAACTTTCGGGACACGCGTGGCAAACAAAATATTTCCTGAGCAAAAAAAATATTTACAATTCAGTATACATGGTACAGGATCATTTTATCTTAGAATGTTTAAGATTAGTCAATACTCGCAGGACTCGGGATTTAAGTCCCTATAATGTATTATGGAAATGCGCATTCACTCGTGATCACAAAATATACTCAATAGCTAATGTTTTTTTAATTTTATACATCTCAGGTTTTTTTAAGAACGGTTTAACATGCTCTTGAAGCTAAACAAAACCTGATCAACAGACGCAGAAAGAAAATATTACTTTCGTATACTGAATACATTTTTGAAAATGGTCAGTTACATAATCATACTGCTAGACCACGAAAAAAAAAAGGAAAATTTGATAAAATCCTAGTATTCCTAGTATCCTAGTATTCGTATCGTAAGTAAGGTGCACTTAAATTATTTCTGTACAATAATCGTTCATTCGTCATAATTGCTTAATACATGTGTAATTGTTATTTTAATCAGTATAGATATACGAAATCAAAATGAATAAACACGGTACAAAGTTGGCAAAAGTTCAAATCGCTGTTTGGTCCTGAGCCAAGCGGACTACGTACGAACAACAACAAAACATTTCAGTGATTAAATTTAATGATTTTGGTACCTAGGTATATGAAATAAATTTCAAACGATACACGAAAATCCATTAATAATAATTAAATATCATAATCACGAGTATGTTTATTGAATAGAGATACGGTTCATGTATTATTATACCTACAATTTAAAGTTTAAATTTTCGTGTGGTTATGTTCCTAAACTTTCGTGTATTCTTACAAATAACATTTTACTAGACTATGGATATATTTGGTACGGGCCGTAGTTTCATCTCTTATTATTACGTTTGGTTTAGATGAGATGTATATTCTGTACCGTTATTTTTCCAGAAAATAGCATAGAAGCATGAATTATTAATTACACTTAAAGTATCACTGATAGTAGTGGGTACAAATATATTCGCAATAATAACTTCCGATTCCGGCTTCCAAGATGTTGGTACAATAAGATTCCTACATTATGATTCAAGTGTCTTTTCTACTCGAAAGCAAGGGCATCGTGTAACGGTTGGTAGAGTTAGGATAAGTGGTGGTACCGATTTGAAAAATGAATTATAAATACATTGTACTACTGTACCGTAAGCAAAGTGTATAAACATTTTATACGAAGTAAGAACACGATATGAAAAAAAAAAAATAATACTTTATGCTACTCTCGTTTTTACAATACCATATACTTCACTGCAAAAATAAATAATATTGTACGCTTACTGTTTTTTTTTTTTTACAAAAAGCAATGCAATTATAAATATATTATAATAGAAATGACAACAAGCCTAACAAGATATCATAATATTATTTCGTGTATATTATAAAAAAATTATTTTTTTCTTTTTCAGAATGAATTGATAATTTGTCTATAGTATTTAGTACACCATAATAATATACTAATTAATGTATTATGTTAAAATATACGTTTTGAAGTTTACAAGTTCAAACTTTGTTCTCAAAGTGCTGTACGAGAAATATAGTGTGGTAAGAGTGTTTGAAAACACACTTAAGAATTTAAGATTCATCGCAATACCTGGTAAGTTAAAGTTATCAGTTCTTAATTTGTATCGGTTAACGTAATACCTATAGTATATATTCCAGAAGAGAGCCATATCGGAATTGATAAATATTACGGTATAGTGATTTGTTAACATTTAATTAAATGTCTTTTCAAACGTACATCGGACAATAAATCATTCTTATAATACTATATGACATTTTTGAAACCCATTTGAAAACAAATTAGATTCATTTTCAAACGTTTATTTTGAAATTTTAGTTCCATAAGAATAAATATCATACAGTGTACGCATACAAAGCAAACCAGAACATGTACATATAAATATGTAATAATATTAATACCTTACAATAGGCTCAATGACTCATATAACTGAAAAAAAAATTATACAAGACTTAATTAAAAAATTTAAGGCACAGGTGGTTAGGTTAGGTTAGTTTAATAAAATGTACGTGTATTTAATCAATGTTCGCAACACATTGTATATAATATCGTTGTAAATCAATTTACACAATGCCATGTTATTGGTACGTACCTATGGTTGGTACACATCGATATTAATTTATCAAAACACCTTTGTAATTTACAGCAGAAACCATTAAGAATCCAATATATTATTCAAATTCAAAAATACATGTAATCGAGTATGTAATGTAATGGGTTTTCGTTTGATGCATAATTTTGAATGACAATCGATTTCCGTGTGAATAGATCGAAGTGTGATTGTTGATTAGTACGTCATTATGGCTGTGGACATAATATTGTGAAATGTTCGAAGGAATTAGTTTTTCAGATAAAGAAAGCGCCAAACCATTTTTCGGATACAACGCAATCATTTATTGTGCAAAGGGTATACGCATTTGAGCATATTCAATCAGAGAACCTTAATTTGTTCGTCTGGTCGGTTAAAGTTATGATTGAAAATATGATTGGATGAAATTTTAACAAAAAAAAAAAACCAATATTTTTGGCAAATAAGAAATAAATGAATAAGTATTAATTTGTGTTGATGCGTTGTAACCTTGTAACGATCACGATAGTCCGTTTGTGGACCGATACAATATCGAAAATCTATTGTATTTGATATTTTAATTATTAAATATAATATGTTATACTTTTGTCCGGAAACTAACTTACGTTATCGATCACGAATGAAACTATGATATGTGAGGGGTGATTACTAAAGGGGTCCCGTATCCACAGGGGTGAAGGAGGTGGGCGTCCATGGGATCTATACCCGCATCCGAAACAATTCCGAACAAGCCTAGTAATTAAGTTTAATGCTCATTAGTGTTTTATGAAAACAATTTAAATAAGATACTCTTAATAATAAATTGTGTTGAAAATTATTCATTTTTGTAAAAATTTCTAATTTCGGATGGAGAGAATGAAATTTAGCTCCTTCCCCCTTCCAAAAAAAAACTCAGTCTACGTGACTCATTTGGTTCACGGCACATTGGACCGCACGTTACAGATTGAACATGCACATCATCATTTTTATCTCCCCGTCGACCGAATTTTCAGACGGTCGTCCGGGAACGTCTTTGGACTTGACGTGGGTCTAGATCAGAGACGGCGACCCTACGCGCGTACAACGTCAGTGACACTTCTATATTTAAATAACATCAATATTTTTTACTTTACTTTCTACAGAAAATAAAAAAAGCAACAATCGTAAATAATTTGACGGTAATATATAACTTTTCAAATAATGTGTTCAAATATTATGTTATAGCAAATAGAGGAGTGGGCCGAGCGGTTAAGACGGATGTGCTCAAGACGGCATGGTCACCGGTTCGAATTCGGGCGTCGGCATCTTCGCTTTCTGGGTGGAAACACCGTACGGACAGAAGACTACAGAACCCAATAATAGCCTTTGTAGTTGATGCAGTACCAAGAAAAGAAAAATAGTAAATAATGTTAAAGAACAACGTCGTAACAACAATTGACTTTGACGTGCGCAGGTATTATTTCATACACTGACACGCCTACTTGGACCAAATATTCAAATTTTTCTTAACGTCCATATATTACGATGATAAAAGGTTCAACATCGCCAGTATGGATTTCGATGCCCTTGAACGGACGTTCCCAACGTTTCGGGCCGGCCACGGGGAAGAGCTGGGTGGAGGACAACGTTTGACATATAAGAAATAGAAGGCCGATTGTCTTGTTAGCAATCAATGGTGGCCGTACCACAACCCGCATGAAATTACATGACGCAGAGTCGCACTTGACATTCGGTGACATATAAAGGTTCTAAAATATCTTCAGCGATTCTCAATTAGTTACTGTGATAAACTTGTGCCATATTTTGTGTCACCAAATCGGTTAGTCGAGTTGTAATTAAACAACTCAAACACAACGGTCGGTAAACTTGAGGTTCGAAAGAAAATTAAAACGTTTCCAGTTTCTATAACGAATAATTGACGTCCACTACGCGATTTGTCATTTTATTACTTGCGAGGGATAAACAAATGTTGCCTATGAGTGCTACCGATTATATAGCAACGGTACCATGGTATAGTAATAATTGTGTATTACTCTAAATGTTTACCAATGGTATAAACTGTCGATTCGACATTAGGACGGTGTATAACCGATGAGAAAAATTCGTAAACGTTTGCCAAGGGACACGAATGATTTTATAGGTTTGGACGTAATTATGATGTACTCGTATACGTTGTAGTCAATTATAAGAATGTGGATTTTAATGATCTAAAAAATAAGATAATTTCCTAGACATATGCGATTGAATGCAATAAAAAAAAAAGAAATATAAGAAAATGCATCGAAAAAATCCGTAAAAATGATTTTAAACATTGAAAAAATATCTATTTGTTTTATTTAAATTAATAATGATTACGATTAATATTATTTTTTTTCTTTTATCTTCTTTTTACCCTAAAAATGAATTTAAAAAAATGTATACATAATTGAGATCGGTAGTTTAGTTACATTTTTACTCAGTGTTTTATTATGGCTCTGAATACTTCGATTGTGTCTAACATTTTCAAATATAATATACAGGTACATAATAAGAATGGAAAAAATAATTATTTTTTTTTAAAGAAAAATTGAAAACAATTATGTTACTGAATGTCATGAAAACATTTTGAAATACGTAAAATATAAGAAGCACTGTGATGAAAACCGAAAAAATGTCACAAAATGCAAATAAACAACGTAAAAAATGCAAGACAAAGGTTTTATTTTTAATTATTTTGCTTACGAGATAAGCTTTGAGCACGAAAAGCATTTATTTAGGACAGTCAGAATAAAATTGAGTTTGCATTGAAATCCGCGCAACCCTACATTGTATGATTACAATATTAAATTGAATCGGCTATCTAGTCATTATATATACATACTATGAATCCGTGGGCGAGGACGAAGACGACGACGGACCGTATTATCAATATCGTATTATTATAATTATTATAATTACCATCATTGTTGTACGTGCGACGTCACTACATTACGTACGGGTCCTGACCCTCGTTGCCGGTGCGCGGTCTCCCAAAAGGATTGCGCACGTGAACAAGGTCGCAGCCGGAGGAGTCTGATCGCGAAGACGAGCGAATTCCTTAAGCCGAATCCGCCACCGCTCGATGTCTCCCCTTCCACGGGCCCGGTCGTCGTCGTCCTACTGCAATTATAATAATATTATATATCCTACCTGCATCCGTTCCGGACGGTCGCCGATGGAAACCCGCCGCGACTGTTCGGCCGACCGTTCATTTCGCCGTGCACACGTCACGTCGTCGCACGGTCCGCCGTCCTGCCGAAGGAAAACACCAGAAGAAAAAAACAAATCACAAGAAAACGTCTCGCCGACCGAAACGCGCGAACAGTGACAACAATAACATGTAGTTTTCGACTCGCCGATAACACGCATTGCGCACGAGTGAAAAAACAATACGCAGTGACGTATTATTATTAAAATCGTTATTATTATTATTTACGCCGTAGGATATACTTACGGTGTACATACGTGTTGCGTTCAGGGATTTCTGTTTTTTCTTTTTTCCTCTCTCGTCCACGGAGCAGACGTTATCCTGTACGGCAGCAGGTGCGCGATCGAGACGGCCCCGTCCTGCAGCGGTGGAGCCATGCGACTCGACAGGTCGTTGACGGCGCTCCGCGTAGCGTTGGCGACGTTAATGCTCGCCAACATCGCGTACACGTCGAAAAAAGTGAGTGCAATAACACGACATAACTATTATTGTAATACTGATATCGAAAAAACTCGCGCGATTGATTTCAGCGTTGAGTTTCCATAATATGTTATACGGTTTGGGCGATGTGTTTATTTCATATTGGTTAGGTATCGAAAAACAACAAATAATAATGATTTTAAATTTTTCAAAAATACTGAGAATAATTGTGATTAGATGGTTTTTTAAAAAAATTATAATATGACAATAAAATACCTATAAATATATATATATATATATATATATATACCTATATAGTAAGTACAATTATGATAACGATATTAGATACGTTTGTTATACTTGTTGACAAAGGTCAGTATTTCCATGGAAGATGATCATATTTTTGATATTTTCTGCATTTATTTATTTTACTTGTACACGCCATAACAGGCATTCATTTATTTGCCTAAGACCAAATACAACAGTAATATAATATTATCAACTATAAGATTGACCTAGTGCTGCGTCTATTTTGAGCGATATGTTGTTATTATTGAGGTCATTGGATGTATTGGTAGAATGCTGTTAATATGTGGTGTTTACTTTTGAGTTGACACAGTGGCGCTCGCCGTAAACACATATTTTCGATTTCGAGGGGAAGGGTATATATAAAAACTAAGCAGTGTTTACCATCATCTGGCATAAATTCGGACGATTTCGAAGCTATTTCACTAAAAAAAATATTAATTTATGGCTTGATTTGAATTATACCTATGTAAATTTTTAGGCATTCTAATTTTATACTCGATACTTCGTCTGCTATTAGTATAGCAGGATTATTAGCTTTTGTTTTTCGTATTTTAGAAAATTCTACAGAAAAGCTATTACAAAAGTTAGAACTTATACGTACCAGAGATTTAAACATCAAAGGACAGCTGTCCAACTGTCCAAATACAAAAGCTTAATAATTGAGAAGTATAGACAAAATACAGATACATAAATATCCGTCGATTGTCGATAAGTCGGATCATATTTGCGTTTGAGCCTAATCACTTCCCAGTAGGTAATCTGAGATCAGTTATTGAAATTAATTGTGTAACGACAGCACAACAATAAATTAATTATTAAAACTTTATTTTTTCCAGTATTTATTTTTTTATAATATTAATATACTCGTACTATAAAAATTAATTATTTAATTTTTTTTAATTTTTACCATTTTCACATAAAAACTTATGGAAAAAAGACCAAGGGGTGGTTTCAATACCCACCCACACGTTGTGCATTGGGATAGTTCCTGTTTGGCCGTCAGGAGTGTTGTTTTTGTGCGGCAAATTCGGAGACGGGTTTCGACAATTATCTCGTTCGAATGCGACGGTTCTTAAATGATCGCGGATTGTCGCTCACGTTCCTTCACATTTTTTTCGTCGTTTATATGTTAACGATTTTATTCGGTGCACAATACTAATTCGTTTGAACGACGACAACCTCTTAAAAGTACAACCCGTGTTTCAGTGATGATAAAAAGCAGAAACTACGTTCGTGAAAATAATTTTGAAAACGTTGACCGTCTAAAAATGTGAGTTTTGTACGAGTATTGCGAACCGGTAGCTCGTTTCGTTCGGAACATAAAATATAGTAACGTCGAATTTCGTACATTTTCGCCGCATAACCAATGAAAAAGCTATAGACTATTTCCGTGAACTGTGAAGTGTTGTAGTACACGCGTATACATGTTTAATCTCTCCGGTGAAGCGGATAAGTAAAATAACACAAAAATGTAGTAGAACTGCAGAATATTATGATATGATTTATTCAATAGTTGTAAAAACAAATCTGCGACGTTACTGTCGAGCTAGTGCTGCGCGCGAAATAAATGACTGCCGGTTGTCAAACACTCGGTATAATTCAAAATCTGGCTTATTCGGCGGTAGTCGCATACGATGTAAAGCTCCGAAATGACACCGTAGTACGGTTGCCATGCATTTACAATACTATTAGACATCCGTGTTTTGCACATAAATACGTCAAAATAATCTAGAATAATGATAGGGGTATTAACAAAAGTTATTGATACTGTGCTATAACGTAGAAAGCTCGTGGAGTGTTTGCATAACGTGTTACACTATTGTAATGGCTCTCTCATCGAAGAATTAGCACCAATATTACGTTATTAATGTTATCATTCGTGTCGTTTTCACGCGACAAAACGAGGTCCGTACTATGCGGAGTTGATTGAATAGATCATAATTTTTGACACACGTGTCCGTTAAAATTGTCAGTAATTAATAGTGGCTAAAAAATGGTCAGGTTAAAATGTGAATTTTACTGCGTATTACGTAAATTCTATAAAATTGGTCGTGTAATCATTTATTGGTATATTTTTTAACCAGAGTTGAGCAAAAACTCGCCAAATTGAAAAATGCAAAATAAAAGCATGAACAACTGCAATATTACTCTATGAAAAAAAGAACAATATTTTTTTGTACCGAATAAATAAAAGATAATTTTTCTGAAAAGCTTAATTTGTCAAGTTCATTACTTAGATCAAAATTAGATAAATGATTAGATAAATTGTGAATAATATTCAATTTTTGAATAACAGTATTATACTAACAATAAAATATTTATAGCAATGCAAATAATGATAACAAGATAATTTACTAACAGTAATATAAATAATAACTATCATAAAAATAACAGTAATAATAATAATAAATAATATTTTTTCGTTACCATTATGTAATGGAAAATGTAAATTGGATTTCAGTAAAGTCGGAAACTCGGAACTAGAAGTTGTCTACGAAACATTCGAGTTAATCACGAGAATTTAAAATGATTAATAACGAATTACAAAATAATGTTTAGTATATATATTGCATAAATAGATCTAGAACAGCGGTTCCCAACCTGTGCACCGCGAGCTCATTTAAGGGGCACCGCGGCTCATCCGAGAATGAAAAATATTATTTAATTATATATTAAAAATTTACAATTTATTGTAGTTAAAATGGATATTGCCAAACTTTCCAAAAATAAGCAGCCTCAAATATCTCATTAGTTATTAGTACACATTCTTTTTTCACTTTTAGAGCAGTATTTTTTCTTTTAACTTTCAACTATAAAATTATAATTTGTTAATAATATGTTCAATAAAATTATTTAAATCAGTTATGAATGAAAACTAGTGTTTATTTTTATCACGTCCCTTGTGATATTCACAGAAGGGCACCTAACAACATTTGTACAAACAAAAGGGCACCGTCGGCTAAAAAGGTTGGGAACCGCTGATTTAGAATAATGAACAACGAATAATCGTAAAAGTTAAAATAATCAATGACATAATGAAAATTAATTGAATTATAATTAATTTTTTATTCAATTTAATTTTAAAACGAGTATTTTTTTTATTCATAATAATCATGCTCGACTCTGTGTGCAATACCATTTGATCAGTTTCATAAAATATGCAAGATTACAAAGTCTAAAATGAATATAGGCTTATTCGGTAGTTGGATTAATAATACATTACTTGTGACGTTCAGCTGAGATTATAATTATATATTAGATTCATTAATAACCGAACGTCATCATATTTTTAGTACGTTAGGCTTAGAAAATTCGACTATGTTATTGATGGAAGTATAAGATTTTGTTGAGATGTGCTTGTTTAATTTTTAGTAAGTACTTATCTTATTTAGATGTGTTAAAACAATGTAATATTTAGAATAAAACACAAATACAGAACTAGATATATACGAGTTTATCAGTATTTGTCGTGACATCAAACAATACTGCATATATATGCGCAAATTATATAATGTACAAATAGAAAAAAAAAATTTACTCAACACCATTTTTTCCATAAATATATTCAGTGCACAATAATTTATACAACTAATAATTATTGTTTATCAAAATGTTATACTACATGAAATTGTAGTTTTTTTTAATATTAGATTTTGGATTTTTCTTTTACATATTATTTGTGCGGTAACAGAAATATAATTGAAATATAGAAAAACACATTTCCTTAGGAATATCTTTTCTGTTACATAAAAAACCT
Organism: Periphyllus acericola; assembly: GCA_949715065.1. NCBI lineage: Eukaryota > Metazoa > Arthropoda > Insecta > Hemiptera > Aphididae > Periphyllus > Periphyllus acericola. The sequence continues at coordinate 43,464,220 of OX454265.1, read as the reverse complement.
CTACGATGTAAATACTCGTATATTACCCTCCCGCGTGTTTTTAATATTTATCATTTATTTTTCATTAATAAATATTACTTTTTAGCAGATAATTATGATGGTATTGTTTAATATTAGTAAAGATATTTTATTAAAAGACGTGCTGCTGAAATTTGCACTCGAGATATTTTTCATTGAAAATTATGATATTTTTTCATCGCTTGAAAATATTATTGAAAATTATCCTTTTAGTTTATGTAAATTAAAAAAAAAATACTCAACGCAAAGACATTTTTAGTGATTATGTCCTTCGCTACAGCCAATTTACACGAATTGGTTAGGTTACATTTTGTCACTCGAATTGCCTTCGGATATTTCAGAGGCAATTCGAAAACTAGGGGTGAACACAGGGATACTCAAATTGTCTCCCATAGCATAGAACAGAACACAGTCGATGTAATTTTTCGTCGATGTCAATATTTGTGATACGCGCACATTTATTTTGTTTTCAATTATTAAGTTGTATAAGACTCAATCGGTCAATCATTAAGTTTATTAGTATTATTTTCGCTTTTAATATAACCAAAAGTGAGCATTTAATTTTATTAAATATTATAAACAAAAATATACATATTGTACTTCGGTATGTTGTCACTTGTCATTGATCATATCATTACAATATATTCGATGTAAACAACGTAAACTCGAAATTAAAACTTTCAATATAATCAACATCAATCCAAGACGTGCTATTGTGATCACCGCACGTATAACAGTGCGTTGGTAAATTATTATTAGTTATTACTACAGCTATAGTAAACTGAATAAAAACACGGACCTACAAGTTAAAGTAATAATATTTCGTAAATACCACGTATTTACTATTTTGGACTTGAAATAATTTTTCTAACGGAAATTGTAATTACTTTAACGAGCACGGTATTAGTTTTTTGTATTATCTAGCAACTTATTTTATTTAAGTTTATTTAGACAATTCTGCAGTTTTTAGGCTCTCCTTAAAAGTAATGTGTTATTAGCGGTAATGTAACGATATATAAATCGATATAATTATATTGATTCGAGGAAATGGTAAATTTTCAAATGTGAGGCAATTCAAATAACTTTTTTTTTTAAAAAAAATGTACGAGAGGCAATTCGAGTGTCCCTGCTATTCCTTTCCTTGGTATGAACATAATCGTTAACATTTATAATACCACTGTTACTTTTACGTACAAGCAACTTTTTTTAATAATTGATTTTTTTTTCTTTTTTAATATCGAGAGCAGAAATCTCCAAGATTATTCATGTAAAATGTTTCACCCGAGGTATGACTTTTTTTTAAATCATTGCTGCGTGTTATCATATTTTATTTCATAGTAACATATTAATCGATAGATAAAATGTAAAACTATCCTGAATTAGCACTGTAACTTTGCTAAGAAAATATTCTGAATTTTTATTCAGATATTTCATACCAGATGACGTGGGTATATCCTATGTAACCAAATCTTATATTTATTCTCTGTACCGGTTAAATTAGAGTTTAAGAGATTTTACTACGTCAAAAGTATCTGACATTTTTGTTTAAACATTGAAACAGACTATTTTTATAAGGTAAATAAAAAATATTTTAAAATAATTTATTATTAAAATAATACTATACATAGAGTAAATGTACTAGCAGTACGAAGTATATTGAAAATCTAATATGGTCCCGTGGCAGAAGTGTATATGTGGGTTTCAATAAAGCACAATATCCAACATCTATTGATGGACCAAGAAATGTTAATGATAATTCAATTATTAAATAATTGCTACTTTTTTTTGACTATGGTTATTTCCACGACTGGCATATTTTGCAATAAAATATGATTAAAATGTCATAAAGTATTATGATCCTGCACAAATCGTAGAACTATTAATTTAATGAAAAAGCATTTATTTATTTTTTTGATCATTCTGAGATAAGCAGGGAATGTTTTGATTAAAACCTTTTTTATTTCTGTATTCAAACGATTGGGTAGTTGAGCCGCACCAAAAGTATTCTTTAATTATTTTACTGAAGTACAGAAGAAAGGTGTTTTTAAGTAGTAGACTAATACATAACTTTAAATTAATATTAAATTCTTAAATTCCATTGAGTGTCGAAAAAACACTTTCAAAACTTTTGTATCGTGCAAATGTTACCAAAATTATAATTCGACCTCTGATTATAATTAGTATTGGGTATACCCAAAATGTGAGTGTGTTTTTTTTTTTTAAATATAATAAAAGTTTTTTATTTTGTCGTAATATTGTAATAATCGTTAAAAGATGAACGTAAACAATACTGTTGGTTTCTACGTGTTGACTGTGCTTGTGTAAACCGAGATAAATAACCATGGTTGAGCCGTGAAATCTGTATTAACTGAAAACTGGCGGGTATCGTAATTTATAGGCGATCGTTGGGAGAAAAAAATGTGTACAAGTTTTCATTCGTTAAAATGCATTTCAAACTGTTCGTTGAAAGTAGGTTTCCGTTTTCGGGGGAAGTCACAAAGATTTCACCGCACCATGTATTAAATACACAAGCAGATATTACGAGGAAGCGATTTTAATACAATATAATGTCTGTACGGAATGTAGAACAAAAATTGTGTACATTTTTTTTGTTCTATGAAAATCCCATTTGTTGAACAGAATGTCGTAGTTAGCTCTACTTTAATAACCAATACAATACTAATATGGCTATTTGTTTTTTCTAAAAATGTATTATGTTTATACACTCTTAAAAACATCTGAATCTTCGCTTACACCGCCCGCCGGCAAACGTGTTTGTACAGCATTGGATGTGTATGACAAAATATGTATAGGACTTCAAATTAAAAAGTGGTAAATACGCGTGCAAGCAGTAAAAAAGCAAAGCGTTAGTCTTATACTCTAATCTTTTATAAAAAATGATAAACTAAAACCAAACAAAATGTGTACACATCTTGTGTCCTGCGTGCTGTTGAATTTGTTCCACGCGTGGAAAACAAGACAAATAAATGTTCTTTGGAGAATTGATAGTTGTCATGGATGAAGTTTATTGATTTTAAGTTTTCCAAATCTTATTATTTATCGTACTTGTATTTGTTTTAATATTTGAACACTATTATTTGCCTTCAATATTCACATAGTTGTCTACCTAATACATATTTTCAAGTCGGTTAGTAGAAGAAAAGACACTAGATAAAAACGCTGTTCAGTTCAGTTCTGGGTCATTATTAAAATATAAAAAAAAAAACGTACCGTCTCATTCTCATTTGCGTGAAACAAACGTCACACACCAGACATTTACCTTTTCAGTGCAATACCGTGGTGCAAAAAATCGCAACGGCACCACTTGGCTTTGTAATTACTAAGTGTTTTTTTTTTTTTTCAAATGTCAATGTCAGTTTAACTCGTAAAAAGTGATATTTAAAAAACAATAGGACACTCACACGGTGACACTGTTAAAGGGGCGGTAACTTTTTTTTGTCCTACGTGAAACATAATATATTATTACCGCTCCAGTAATTGGTTATGTATATGTTACTGTGATACGGGTTTTTTTTTCTTTTTTTCGACGGCATGAAAGGTTTTGAAAGTCACACTACATTTTAGGTCAAATAAAAACAGTGTCACCGCGGCTGCAGTCGCAAAACTATCAGCGGAATAGCTGCGAAAAAATATGTAATCTTCGGTATTTTTATTTTTCCACTCCACGTGACGTTTTTTAATTCTCATACAAACAACGAGCATTATCGTCATTTGCGCAGCCTCCGTCTACGACACGGTTTGGCGGTTAGAGGATGCCTGTACCTAGGAAGTAATTTTGTTTCTCGAATTATCGTTTAACTCTTCGTCTTGCGCTTTCATTCCTAACCGTTATGGATCCGTCCGTATGGTGAACACCGTACCGATCGTGATGATAATACGCCGGCGATAATGTGCTCCATTACAACGAATAAATCCATGACCACCGCAGACCGAATTAAATCTCGACGGTGTGTCATGATTGGCACGAGATGGTCTGCCGGCGAAAAGAAAAGCACACCGTGCTAAATGCACACATCTTCGTCTTGGAACCGCGTCTGGGACGTACATTTATCGAAATCTCCGTAGAAATAAACGCATGACGTATATACAGTATAGATGAATTTTTTGCGTTATCCAGGACGAAATCGCGTGAGTAGATTTTCGGAAAATTAACAGAAAGGAAGGAAAAACTGTAGCCAGGTACAGCGAGTACTCGCGGGTATCATATTAAGAATGATCTAATCAAATATTTAACGCGTGATACGTACCGGCGGTTATACCGGTGTTTTCGTCATATAATCTATGCAGGATAGGAATGTTTGGAAAAAGAAAAATGGATTTCTCAATGAAAAGAAAAAAAATCAAAATTTCCACTTTGGCGGTTTCGCCACGGGCACAGTTGGAAAGGACAACTGATTCGGAGTTAGACGGATCGGTTTTTCAAAGTGTTCAACTGCATACGCATATTATTGTATATTATAAGTTTGGAACTCAGATCTTGGGCCTGGCATTTAATCTTACTTAAGCTATAGTTAACTAAGTGTTATGCTATTGATGTACTAAAACGCGTTGCTCATAATATGCGCCTACATATTGTTCCGAGGTTGTACTATTCCGATACACGTATGGTGTGTACTACTTGCCATCGATAAATGTGTTCCCCCCCCCCAATCCCCACGTATACAGATGGAGGAGATATAACGCCACGTAAAACAACCCTATATTCGTAATATTATTGTACATGTTGTAACCGTGGGGCTGTGCATTGTTTATTTTCAGCAAAAGCGACAGCTTTTCCGTGAAAACGTGTTGCCATTTTTCGGTGGTAAAATACCAGATTCCGCGTTCCAAGCGGACCGCTTAGCATTAAATATGCTGAACAAGGAAGGGATATCCGTACCCGACGGTGTTCTGTTTGAAACCAGACCCAAAGAGTCGTTTCACCAAAGCCAACGGAACGACCCCGAGCTGTTCAAGTCAATAGTAAAAATGATCCATACGTCCGACGGAAGGTACGGCTCTTACGACGCGTGTCCCCGGGTGCACGGGCAACGTCGGTTAGCATAAATAAAGAACGAACGCGTTTTTTCTTCTTCTTTTTGCCAGTAACGAGCACGGTCATTTATTATGTAAGATATAATGACCGTAGAAAATGTTAAAAAGAATAAAAAAAAATCATCGCATAACGGTCACTTTAATTCTTGATGTAAAATGTCCGTACAATATTTTCACAATGTTACGATTATGTTGCTAACATTATTAGTATCATTATTATTATTAACATCTTGGTGCATTTCATAGTTTTATCGCATTGGGTGAACGTTTTTTCGCGTGAAAAATATAACGACGAGTAAGCATTCATGAGCGTAAAAAGGCACTCGGTGTACAGTAGACGAATCGTATTGTAATTGTTGACTCGATACTCATTTAACTGCACAATGTTTCCGATTCACTGTAGACGTTCTCGTTATTATTCATGGTTTTTCTGATCATACGCAACTAATGCCAGTCGGTTGTTATTTATAATCACGCAAAATCCTAAATGTTAAGACATCATTTCGTCGACAGAGAATACGATTTTAGTTTTGGCTTGGTTTTGCTGCGTGATTGCTTGCGGAGTGATAAAATCTGTTATACAACTTTACGATATACATTTATGCGAAAAATACCAAGTTTACAAGCAAACAAAAATAAATGGTAATTTTTTGAATATTTCCTTCAAATGACTTATAATCCGATCATAGTATTTCAAGTATTGTGCCCATTATACTGTAAAATGCTTTGAATAAAATTAAAACTGTAACAGCGAACGTGATATTAAATTGGGCGCTCAATAATTTCGGTTGTTATAAAAACACTTTTACAACTCCTATTTTTTTCTAAGCCCAGTGCAACATAACTAATGAAAAGCACCATAGTTTTCTTTGTTTGGATGGCCAATGGCCTTTTAAAAATGAACTCGTTCTGATAATATTATCAAAATAAAAACCAACGAAAGTTTATTAATTTCAAGTAGGTACTATCATATTGTGATGCAATTCAAATTAAGTAAAACAATACTATTTATATCTGAACACGGTCCAATCGAAATTTACCAATAAAATCATATCACAAGTGAAAATGTATCATATCTGAATGCGTTGAGAAATAATTTTTCATCGATTATAGTCAAATGTTCACGGATTTGCGAATGTGAACTTATGTAATCGGGTGTACCGTTTCAAGTTTAGTTTTCGTTCTTGAAATTATAGGTTTATTCCTTCAGAAGGTCAGTACGAGCCTGAAAACGAAGTGGAGTCGACGTATAAGATCTGGATACCGTCAAGTATACAGAACTACCAATTGCCAAGGTTCAGGCCGGTACAAGATTCGCTTCACCTGCCGGTCCATACGCAGATATACCAAAGCGGGTTTTCAATCACTCATCCTCCCGCGCAACAGCTGCGTGTTCCATTCTACCCGACACCACAGGTACACGATCTTTAACAACAGTATTAATTACCAACATTGAAATTCTATTATGACTTCTATTGTTCATATCATTCCTAACTCATACTGTACAAGCTCCACTCTCGACTACAGTGCTTATCTCGGCTATTTCATATAACGTTTAAAAATCAAACATGGTTCGCGATTTGGTTTCGAGTATCTTTTTTTTTCTCTCGTTCATTTCACATTTCTACAATCTATAAAAAAACACAAACACTTGGAACAACAAACGGGTTGTTTGATTGAGTATAATACTACTATTCATACTATGAACAACATAATTAGGTAGGCACACATTGGTGACATTCACCACGGATGTTAGAATTTGTCAATTACTTAGTATTATTAAAGTTAGGTAGTTATATAATTAAAAAAAATATATTATACATTATATGTAGATTGCTATTCATTTCTGTTAGTTTAGAATAACTCTGCACCATTTCCTCTTTAACCTGCGAGGGGGTTGCTTAGTGTTGGATAATAGTTTAGATATGAGAGGATTTTTATTTAAAAGGCGCTTGTTATGATATTTAGCATTGCATGGTTTTTGGGTTCTACTTTTTGGTCTTTGATTTCGGCTTTCTTAGGTAATTTTAATGACTAATTTAGTTGTACTATGAACAGTATGAACACTATCGACAACGACAAAACAAACAGCTATGCGTGTAATAACTAATTTGCATTACTCACTATTACATCTTATTGTAGCTTCATAATGGGTCTTAATAAGAAATATTATAATACCTTCTTAATACAATGTGAAAAGTAAGTAATCGTGAAAGTAATAAGTTAATGTTATATTTGTATGCCCGTGCAATAATTTGATTGAAATAGGTAAATCAATATGACATAATTTGTATGTTATACAAATGCAAATATAATGACTACAAATACTATTTCCTACGATAAGGCAACCACGGAAGAATATAGTTATGACGTGTCCGAATCGTTGAGTGACGAATACATAAAAAGTGAACTAAAATCTTAATGGATATTAAATACTTTAAGCTTATACAAAAAGAAAAAAAATTTGTAATATAATTTGTTATAGCTACAGAGCTAAAATTTAGTATAAATTATAATAATCAAACCAGTTACATAAATTCTTTATTTATTTAATTTATGTTTTTATATTACAAAATGTTATCTTGTCTTGTCCACAATTATTTCACTAAGCAAACAACACATGGTTTGCAAAACTGTAATAAAATTAACCGAATAATTTAGAAAATTATTCATAAGTTGGGCTGAGAATGTAATACCCAATAAAACCCTAAAAATATATTTAAAAAATGATTTAAAATGAAAAATCATCAAAAAATGGAAAATAAAATGCAAAATAAAATGTTCTCTTCCCATTCAGAAGAACATGAAACGAATTTATAACCTTACGAGCATCGTATTAGAAGCTTCGAAAACAAAAATGCAAAGTGAATCGAAATCCCAATCTTAATCATCAGAAACTATCATCTTATACTTCACCAATTTTAATATTTGCATTTATATTTGTGGTGAACACTATAAACTATATATCTTTATAAATGGCAGCCTTTAAAATGTAAATATCGGATATTTAATAAACATATTTTAAGTTGGAAGAGAAATTATTGGATGTAGTTTAATTGTTTTCTAAAACAGAGTTAACGGTATCTTGATACTGAAAATCCGTTTCACGGTCAGGGATTAAAGCATAACATTTATAAAGAATTCTTATTTTCTACTTCCGTGTCTAATTGATTTCGGATCATATATATCATATCGTGTGTCTTTAAAAATGGCAATTTCCGCATGGATACTTTTGAGAGCTTAAAAAATAAATCTAATAAATAAAATAAATAAGTGATGAACTTACGGTTCAACTGCACTTTTTCCACACAACTCATCTTGAATAAAAATATTGGCATGCTTATTAAACTTTAATAAATCGCATGGCAGTTTCATTATTGTCTAGATTGGCAGCGATTTCCCAAAAAAGTTTACGGGTAACATTTAATATAATTAAGCACACAATATGGTTTACTAAGTAGTTCGCGACAGCAATGATTAAACTAAACAATAATGAAATGTAGAACATATGTTATAATGCAACTATAGAAAACAATTTGTCTCAAAATTGGAAAAACTATATTAATTGATACGTTTTTAATTATTTTTTTTGCAAAAACGTAATTGATTAAAAAAAATAAACAGCAAATATGCTTACCGTGTTGATGTTGAGTCAAAAAAATATAGTAGAAATAAATAATCAATTGCATTTTCCGTTTATTAAATTACAATAAAAAAATTAGTTGAATTGGATAAAAAACGACTTGTCAATAATATCATAATTATTTATCAATTTTATAAAATGGTTTTCAAATTGCTAGGAGAATCGAAACCGATAATTTTAACGTACTCACCCATAACCGTACGCTATTTTGAATCAATTAATTGATAATTGACTAATTAGTCTACGCACAACAATGATACTAATTATCAACTCAAAGGTATTGTCAAACGCATATAGAAAAAAAAAAAACACAAATTAACGAACCAATATACATTGTAATTCATTTTCAGAATTTTAATCATCTATTATAACAACCCCTATCACGTGAAATTCGAAATAAATAAAATAATGAAAAATTTGATTAATTTTCCAATTTAAAACCGATTCTTATAATTTCTTATACATAGTTACTTATTTCAACGTTTCGTTTTAATTATCCGCGAACTTTTCTTCCTGTATGATAAAAAAAAATAAATCATATCATCGCTTCATCAAAAGCAAAGCCCGTTTATACCTATATTCTAAAACGTCGGTAAAGTCATAAGCTAAATACAGTATTTAAATATCGATCAATATGAATTAATAGTAAAGATAAGTTTTAATTTTGTTAAAAACGAATAAACTCACTAAATCCATTTTTTTGATGTTCTGGAAGCCTGTTTGTAGTTATTTCAACGATTATCTCTATCGAATAAAAAGTACGTTCGACTTTTTTGAGCATTCCGTCTATCGAAAACAATAAATTCATTCGAAACAAACACAGCACACATCATTGTAAAACCAATACATTCCACGCTCCGCTCGGAGTTCCATTGGTTAAAAGCAATTTAATAAAATATATCGACCAACATAAGTATAGAATAGTTTAATGATTATTCGTTTCAATAGAACTTAGGTAATATAAAAATGTTGTGGAATTTAAAAACGAATCATTGAATACATGTATATATATTTGTAAAACCATTTTTGATTGAAAAAAATTGTTTCAATTATTTTCTTGTATATCGTTCAGCTTTGAAATGTTAAAATAATGCTCATCAGTCTTAAAATGTTTATACAACACATAACACGGTCGTATTAGGTACAGTCTATATTAATTAAAATATGACATCTAGAGGGTACTGGGTAGAAATAAGATTAAAACATTATTTATTTACGAGTTAATATATTGAAAAACTTTGCTGTATAACAGTACAATAAATATTATGTACCTATTAACCAAATTATCGTTTGGAAAATTCATTTTTTAATTAGAACATCAACTTATATAAATCTAAAAATAATCAGACTTCATTATTATAAGAATCGCATTTTGCTAGAATTTATGTTGCAAGTTATGTTGAATGTATAAGCGTAATTGAATTCAACGATCCGTTGAAATTTTTATATCGATGACGTTTAAAATATGAAAGGAAATTCCATTTTTTTCCCGTTCATTTCATTATACAGTGTGATTTTTAATGTGCATATAGTAAAAAACTCAAATAATACATAATTTGTTCGGAATAATACATATACGTTCGACGGTGTTTCAACAGAACTCGCACTAAAAAGATGATGTTTTTTTATAGTTATTAATAATATTAGAAAAGAATGAAAGTTTCTATTGTTTTGAATAAAAATGCTAATTATTGTCATAACCTTGCAACAGTGGTTGGCCCATTAAGTGTCCCGTGTTTTTTTCTTTATCCGCCCGAACAAGTTAGAAGAATATGCGAATAATATTGCCTCACTGTTAAAAATCAGTCGGTAAATCAACTGTTTGAGACCATTCTATACGTATAGTTACGTCCTGTTTCAATATAGACCGTTTTGTCGTTTCGCAAAAAAAAAAATAAATAAATAAATAACAACACAGGATGTTACGACTTTGCAAGCGACTGTATCAAATTTGAACGAATTCGATATGATATAATATCGTAGACATAACTATTTCTCTGGCGAAACGCAAATAAATTGAATAATTTAATTTTAACGAAGTGTTATTTTCATATTTCAGCGTTAGTACCGTTGATTGAATTTGTAAACGGTGCCGCGCGGGGTAGGTGGGGGATGTTTTTTCCCTGAACGTGAGTATTAAGCAATTAAAATCATTGCGCGCCGAGTACTCGTGTAACGAATAAGTGCGTATATGCATAACTGTTTTAGTGTACAGTTTATTTTCCACGGTTCTTGTTCAAATTCCTCGAACGGAATGTCCGACGACTTGTTTACGAAACATGTTTTCGTGTTCCTTTACGAATTTCAGCAAGCACCGAGGAAAAACTAGGAAATTATCAATAATCGGGTACCAAGAGATTTAAAATTCCTATAAGAGTACCTATGTATACAACGGTATACCGTCAATTGCTAGTGGGGATATTAATAGCGTGGCAATAGATAGTGGATTAATTGAGATTGTCTTTAGATTGTAATTTATAATTAATAGTTAATAATTTTTGGTTTTGTATTATTTATTTATTTTTTACCTGATTAATTTTATCCACAACTAATATCATATTGGTATGTCATAACAATGGTATTACAAGTGAAAGAGGCAGCGACATTTTAGTTTTAGATGATTACATATTGTACTACGTAACAGCGTGAATCGTAAAAGGCTGGAAAAAAGCATACTTTTGCGGTGTGCAATTTATAAAAAAAAGGATGTAGAAGCCGATTTCATGCAAGAACACGTCATGATGTTGTATTCATGATCAGTATAATAAGCGACGACAACCATGGTTCTCTTACCGCGATTTGTATTCGTTAAAATAAAAGCAAACACGTCGTATTAGCAGTAGTAGTAGTTGTAGAAGCTATAGTTGTAGTAGTGAAGAACAGCGTGAGCGGCTGATTATTTAATGATATTTAATTTAATTTTATATTTATTTAATGTAATTTAATTTTATGATGTTTGTGTCGATTGTGTTTAGAAGGCTTTTGTTGTATTTGTTGTTGCAGTCGTTGATGCAGCTAATTTTATAAATAATATTTAAAGATTATAATTAATGAACTATGGCGGTCCGGTGGGAAAGCAAAGGAGAGGCAGTTCTCCCACCGGTTCGGCGATTAAGATATAAAAATAAGTAGTTTTAGTAGTAGAATTTCGATATTTTTCAAACCGGATTAAAATCTATTGAGTTTTGTTCCGTTACAGAGTTGGGACGCACGAGACGGTCACAGGCCCCACATCGATCAGTTCAATCACAACGTTAATAAAGTTATAAATTTCCAACAAAACTTTAACACCGTACAATTGACGGGGTTCGCGTGTGATCGATCGGGGAAAATGTATCCGGATCCAGAAACTCAATGCCAGGTAACGTAGCAGCAGAAATATGACTTAAGTTTCACATCGCGTCCCCCCCCCCTTTCAAGTCTTAGGGTATCCACACTGGTGGACTTCCCTCCTCACGTAATATCATGTTGTTTTTTTCCTATCTATTTGCAAGTTACCAAATTTACTTATTGCATATAATAATATTACAGATTGTAAATACACTTTTGTTAAAAAAAAAAAAATTTCACATCGCGTTGAAAAAGGCAAACGATATTGAATATATCACGGCCCGCGGGTAATTGGTTTGTATTGTGTACCAGGACGCGCGTTTGGTTTCGTTCGCACTTTGAAGACGGCAGCGCGTCCTTCTTTATAGGTGTTCTATTTTTTTTTATTTTCATCCCGAACAAAATCGCAACGTTCAGTGTTGCGCCGTATGCAGTAAATGTGTTTTTTCGTTTTATCGTTCGGCTCGCAGTACTATAATATCATATTATACACGCGTACCTCCGGTACAGGGACACGAAATCGCTTTATAATATACACTTTTCGGTCCCCCGCGCAGAGCGCCTAGAACGCAGAGTTTCCGACGAACAACATTTTATAATATTATATTTATACAGGGTTTCCTACACAAAATAAACTTTTGTGAAATTCGAAGATAGCAATTTTATAGGGCTTCCTTTTCTGACAGTTTCGACCGTTCAACTTTTAGTTTTCATTTGATTCGTGATTTTTAAATGTCAATTTTTATCACCTCGTTATTTTTCCTATAAGGATTGCTGATAATGCTATTATTATTTAGAACTGTGTAAATACTACACTGTTTTCTTGTCGTCTGGAAAAATGAATAAAAATCAAAAAATTTATGAAAATTGAATGTTGAACCGTCAAGATGTTCAGAAAAATAAGCTCTAAATAAAGGCTTCGAAGTTTATTAAAAGTAATAAGATAAACAGTTAATTTACATACATTTTTTAATATTACACTTATATGTACCAAACTATTGTCAACAAAATTGTTTTTGCCCAGGGTTGCTTATAAAAAAAAAAACCGAATTCGATTATCTCTAGTAATACGGCCATACGGGAGATATCGCTCAGCGTAAATCCCGGTAAGACACCATGTAATCTGTATATAATGTATAATGTGTTATGAACAATCACATGTTATATATCTATACTTTGCGTGTTGTTTCCAGGCTGTGTCCAAACAAACTTTTGTATTTCAAATGGTACCACCACATTTTTAAGGCAAAATATTAATCAATTTATTTTTCCGAAATTGTGGATAAAACGAAATACCAAAATACCTTCTGAGTAATTCATATTTGAAAAGCGTAAATTTCACGTTAACTCAAATTATTAGCAATTAGCGATAACATGTAATTTCAAATGATATAATGATACTAGGTGTACGGTCCGGGAGCATAAAATATTATTACGCGTTCCCGGTCACCATCAATATGCGTGCTTACTCTTAGGCCGTCTACACACGGAGCTACTCATTAAAAGCTGATTAGTGACGCGAATCACTAACTAGTCCACGTTGAGTCACTACCAATGTTAGTTAATCAATGGAACACAACAGACGGCGCAACTGGTTACTAACCAGTTACTAACGCGTTAGTGATAAGTTCCAAGTGATTCAACTGTCGAGTCACCTTTGAGTTGCGTTTACAAATTTTCTTCAATGTTTCGCTGCCCAACGAAGCTTTTTTTGTTTTGTACGAAAATTTGTAAAAATGAACGAACAAAAAATGAATTTAAAATTTTTTAAATTTAAATTTAAATTTAGAAGTGGAGAAACATCCCATTCTCTACAATTTCACTCTTCCTGGCTATTCTAGGAAGGATGAGACGGAAATAGCAAGGAACGAAGTTGGAAAAATATCTTTACACATGCGATAAAAGCATAAACATTTTGCGTCTGAAAGATTCAATTCTCGCGCGGCAACAAATAGTCGATGGTGAAAATTTCTTTCAATATAACCTTTCAATAGAACCCAAAAACTTCTTCGTTTTCTATTTCTTTTGGTATGGTAATAGTAATAATAATCAATAATTATTTCTTCGTCACTAGAATCACCCATAGTATTAAAAATTCGTGATACAGGTCCTCCTTCCATAACCTAACAGTATAAACTAGAGATTTCGATCACTTTACAGTATGATCGTGTGCGGATCCGAGTCACTAATGCGTTAGTAATCGATAAGTAATTTAAGTTACAAACCCGTTTAGTTTCTAATGAGTAGCTCCGTGTGTAGACGGCCATACTCTAAACACCACCGATCGACCAAATGTGAAGTGTAATGGTGTATAGCTCAACTAGCAGTGGTTGGGTTCGCCGCGCAAGTACTAGTGGGCTATGTGGTGGTGTGAGTGTGTTAGGTGTGTGTATATATGTTTTGTGTTTTGTGTGTACTTAAAACTATAATATAAAATAGGAACTATGCAAAAAAAAACAATGGTAAAATGTGTTATAAATGATATAATACTAATTGGCCCTTCTGGCCCAACAGAATAATAAATAATGAATATAAATAATATAATAAATAGAAAAACTCACAAATTGTGGAGCGTACTGGCCAGCCGCTAGCTGTACCTAAAATCTTACACAAATAAAAATCACAGTGGCGACTTGCGCACACTCAATATGAATAATATAATACAAATAAAATTTATAAAATTCAACAATTACGGCGATTAGCGCACGTGAGAATATGATAATAATTAATAAAAACTAAATCACTTACGGCGATTAGCGCACGTAAGAAATATAATAAATAATAAAAACTCATGTAAAAAATATGTAAAATGGATATAATATATTTTAAAGGCGATTGGCGCACAATAAAAAAAACCTTACGGACGGCGATGCTCACACAACAAGATTCAACGCACGACAAAGAGACCACAATTCAAATTCACACACACGAATATCGATAATAATTATATTAATAATAAGTATTTTCCGTATTACATAATTCACGAACATATATTGAATAATTAACAAAATAATACTAACTTAATCTACATGTGCGTGCGTGTGTGTGTGTGCGTGTAATTGGACGACCGGTGGTAGATTGCTCAAAGGCCGTTGACCGTGAGATACGGTCCGAGCACTTGCCTCCTAATCATTGTTCGGCGGCGGCGCGAACACTAGGTATTACAATGGTATTTTCATTGATACTTAAATTAGAACGAAATGCAATAACTGCTCGTCCGAATTATGATTTCAAAACACCGAAATTCGCAGAAAAATGCATTCAATAAAAATTCGCAGTGAA
The DNA here is from genome assembly GCA_949715065.1 of Periphyllus acericola. NCBI lineage: Eukaryota > Metazoa > Arthropoda > Insecta > Hemiptera > Aphididae > Periphyllus > Periphyllus acericola. Next base: position 43,448,892 of record OX454265.1, on the reverse strand, counting down.
AGAGGGGTGTTCCCATTTGAAAAACAAAACGTTATACAATCTCGGGAAAGAAAACTTTAAGGCGACATGAGAAAAAATAAAATAAAAACCACCGCGCATAACATGGTACTAATGGGGGGGTACTTGAACACTGAGGAAAAAAATTAAAATTTAAGCATTTTTACGGCCAACAAATAGGTGTTGAGACTGTCTAAAAAATCACCCTGTGTACTGTCGGTACACCGTCGGTTATTCAGAGTTGTCCGCTAGCTGTGTAGCAACGCGTTTGTTTCACCGGGGCTGCGTCGGGACCTGGACGTTTGTCGTGAAGTGTCCGCTATTCAAGGGGGGGGGAGGAGGGGGTCTGTTTAAAGAGGTTACGCCGTGTTAAGGTACGTTTTCCCTTGCGCGATCGCAAACGCGAACCGCGATCTAAGATCGCGCGTCTACTGATACAATGTAAATTAATCATAATAATATATAGTTGGTTTTCCTCGCGCGATCGCGGTCGGTGATCTAAATTTGTTCGCGCCGCAATTATTTGTTGTTTTGAAAAAAATTATGATATGACACACTCATTTTATGATTGACTGCTGGTTCACGTTGGTCGTGTTTGTACTACTTTAATGTAACTGCCAATTTTTCCTCTGGTGATATTGGTTTCCTTATAAAAAAACGTCGGATTTAAGGCCAGGTCGTCACTTATTAAATTCAAAATAAAATCAAATCGATTACGATTTATTCAAAAAAATTCTCTAAATTTGATTTCATTATTTTTCAAATGGCCGTTGATAAGTATTTCGCGTGATACCCTTCCGTACTTCTCTTCGTAAATCATGGATCATGGTCTTTCCTTTTTTCTTCTGACAAATACCAGAGCAAAACGTCATCATCATCTTCTTCCTCAAACTGAGTCTTCAATAAATTTACGTAGTCAGATGTATCCATTATAATTTAAAAATTCACAGTAGGTTCGTTTGCTATAGCCTATAGTGTACTTCATACATCAAAAAAAAAAATATATATATATATATACAGTGGAACCTCGTTAAGTCGAAAACCTTAATAAGTCGAAAAAAATTCCGTTCCCTTGCGAAAACCTCGATTATTCGAAAAAAAAACTATAGATAACGCGAACATTCTGTGCACCATACACGAATAATGACGGATAATTTTTATAAACATTTGTCTAATCGGCTTGTGCGTTCCGATAGTTGTTATCTAATCCCGATTATTTAGTTTATCTTAATATGTACATTAGTATAATCGTACATTCGTACATATCTTGCTATTCATTTGGTATCGGTACTGTCAGTTGCGACTTGCGATCGATCGGTTACACGTGTACGGCGAATAGCAGCGAATGTAAAAGTGCCTTCTTAATTTAAAGACGCTTACTATTTTGGAGAGAAACAAAAGGTTCTTGAAGCAGTGAAAAGTGGAGTGAAGAAGGATATTGCGTACATACCTATATATAATAATCAAAAACTTTAACACATACATTTTAAAAACTCTTTAAGTAGAATTTTTTTTCCAAAAACTTGTTAACTCGAAAACCTCGATAAGTCGAAAAAATTACATTTCCCTTGAATTTCGACTAATCCGATGTCCCACTGTATATATGAAATACGACGACGTGCGGACAGGACGAAATAACTTGTGCTCGGCAAACGTCATAAAGGGCCGCCGCGCCTGACCGAAACGCATTGACAACATCCTTCCGACGAACGTTCGGCTCGTACGTGAAAACGCGCGCTCGCAGTTCGGCGACACGAGTCGAATACTCGGATGAATAAATTGAATTGCGGCCAAGCGAAGGCGATAAAACGGGCGTGCGCTCCGACGAAACATGGGTGTACAAACACGTTCGGACGATACGAAAGTTTTACACCGCATGGTAATGTGTGGTAATAATCCCTACACAACCGGGGTCGGCGAACTTTTGACTCACGTATTGTTCGCAAAATACGAAATTTACTCATTATTTCGTAGTGAGTTTTAACGTATTTGTTGTATATTTATAAAACAACAGAAAAAAACAAAAAAATGTTCTATCGCACTATGTATTCGATACGGATAAATAATTTAAAAAATATAAGAAATACGTAGGAATAAAAAGCCAAGGTGATTTCGTTTGAGTTGTGTTTTCTTCGTGAGCTTCTTAACGATTTGGTCGCATTGATGCATAACATGCATAGTTCTGTGCAATTCTGTAAAAACGATCATTACGGTTAAATTAGAACGATGTGTTTACTTAATTATTCACTTTGTTGAACAAAGCGATTCGCACGAATACGAGGTCGTTCCGAAAATGTTCATTCATTTTACCACACCGTTTAAATCGTTCGGATATTTTGAGATAGGAACGTGCTTTCGAGATTTCAACATTTAGGGACAGTGGTTTTTTAACCGTTTCAAGACCTTCATCTTCCAACAACTCTATAATGGTTCGATCGCTTTGTTGATGACAGTAGGATGTGATATTGAACATCCGTTTTGAATGACATAAATAGTAAAATGTGTTCATAAACATTTTAAAGGCTCCTGATACCGTTGTTTTTATCCATGTGGCTCGCGAAACACATCTATGCCTGGTCCCTGCTATATAATAATAAATATAATAATGCACCAATTACAGATGTACGCTTTTCGCCACCGTCGACGACACGGTAAATTATTATTACGGAGCACAATATATTATTAACGTACGTAATGGTAGATTCGTGGAAAATAAACCAATTTACGCGAAACAAAATTACAACGTAAAACGGTCACCGCGCGCAGCGTGTGCAACAGCAATAATATAATATCGTAATATTTCTTCGTTTATTCATTTTTTTCATCACATATCATTTTGAGGCTGACGCGCGTGTAATTACGATACGTAATTAAACTTTGTTAGGTTTGGATAAAATTAAAATAAGCCTATTTCTATTTTCTATCTACATTATGTATTGATGTTACGATGCGGTTACACAAGCGGTAACCATTTACGAAACGATAACATTTCTACGAGTTATGATTACTAAACTTTATAATAAAAAAAAAAAACCCCGAATCTAGTCCCTACGGCATGGTATTTACCATTCGACCCGTCAATTAACGATTCCCACGAACTATGGTGCAATTATAAAGTTTATCCGAAATTGTGTCAAACTTATCCGCAGTACAACATTTTCTCCTCTCGAAAACGGTGAAAACTTTTAAATAAACACGTTTCACAGTGAGCAATAAAAAAAGAAACTTTTGACTAAGAGTTCTCAGTGTCCACGTATTCAAGTGAAGGTGTACGCAAAACAAAAACATAAAATGTTCATGCTTCAAGGGACTATATTGTATTGTCATTAACTGTGGAACGTGCGTGGAGCTCGCACAATATTCTGTTACGGATCACGAAAAACACATTGTTCGTTCACTCTAGAGTACGGATCCATAGCATGGCGACCGTACACGGCCAAAGTTCAGTTACGTCTTCATCGTGTTCAAAATAAATGTTATCGCCTTTAAAAAGAACATAAATCCCAAGTGTCACGATAATACCATCATCGGACAGGTTCTAAATATCCCAACACTTGCCTCACGCCGTGACGGAGCAGACTTAAATTTATTTTGCTCGTTTCTAAATGGTTCTCACGACGATCTCAAACTCCTTGCTGCAATATCTCTTAGGGTCCCTTCTCACTCTTCAAAAAACCAATCCCAATTATATTTACCAACACGCAAGACCTATGGGAACGACCTTATACCCTACAGTCTACATCGTATGCTCAGAGCTGCAACTCGCTTTTTTTTTATTTCAAACAAATTCTCGGCAGCATATAGCTGTTGAGTGGTAGTATCCGTATTAAATTACAATAGAAGCAATTGCACTAATAAACTTACAGTGGTAGGTGCACAGATATTAAATCGATAACTTAGAAATGCATGGAGTTGGAGTATATAACATATTGTTGAGTAGGCTGACTTAAATTACGAAATCGATTGTGGTATGTATAGAGAACTGTGATCCTGGTTCATCCAGAGATGCTGAATGTTTACAATTTTTCCTGTCCTTATCGTGCAAGTGGCATTCAGTAAAAATATGTTTCACAACCCCACATTTGGTGCATATATTGGTGCGTCCTCTTTGGACATTGGGAAACTATGAGTTTTTTGGTCCCCACTTTTATACAAATATTTGTTTAACAATTACAGGCACATACTGTGTTCATTCACTCTATAATAACTAGTTACTACTAACGTATCTGCATACCTAGCCCACTTTATTCTAACTACACCACACGTGAACCTCGTTACCGTATCTGTATAAAATGTAAAACTGTGTCGCTTGGCGTTCAAAAATATAATGATAACGGTGGAATATTAACTATGACGAGTAGGTCCTCTATCCGATGTTCAGACGAATGGGTATATTGTGCGCGCGTAATATATCGTTTTGTTTTCGGGGACAATAGTGTAGATTTGTCGCAAGCGAACGAGTTGTGCAAGAAACAAACAAAAATGTGACAAAAAATAAAAATAAAAAATAAAAAATTCAGACCGCCGATGAAATCGTACACCTCGTTGTACGTAGAGATAACACTAGCCATAACGACGCGCAAATTTTGTCGGGGGGGGGGGGAATGAGCACATTAGAACATTTTCATAATGCCGTACCTAATGATGTGCGCGAGATTTTCTCGCTGATGGCCGACGACACATTGCGTCTGCGATTTATTTCGTTCGAAATCGCGTGGGTGCGCATATAGGCGTAACAACGAATATTAAAAAGAAAACGGGAAAAAAAATTTACTTGATAATGAAATAAGACCACTGTTGAAATTGTATACGTGGAACACAGTATACATGATTGTGTGACACAATATTTCGGAGCGAAGTGGAACGCGCGCGTGGATAGGTTTTCGTGTAAAATTTAAAACGCGTTTGCCGGACATTATTTTTATCACTTATTCATATCGATAAACGGGCGTATAAAAACCCTTTAGCCAGGTAATACAACAATAGCCTTTTCGGAAAAATAACGAGGTGAAAAAAATGTACATTACTAAACTAGAAAAAAAAATGTATTAAAAGTCATGAATCCGATAGAAATTGAAAGTTAAACGGTCTGAGTGTTCGGAAAAATGGCTATCGTCGAACTTCACAAAAATGATAAAATAAAAAATACATTTTCTAACTTCTCTAATAAAACACTTATACTTACCGAACTATTGTCAACATAATTGCCTTTGCTCGGGGATGCTCATAAAAAAAATAAAAAAAAAATAATTTGACTGTCTCTACTAACACGGGCGATATCGCACAGTTTATAAATCCCGGCGGGACACCCTGCATTACACCACGGTATAATATACGCAGACACACAACTCGCTCACAACGCGCACTATTATGTATAGGTGTCAGACGTGTTGTACATATATTTGTGACGAAATACCTGGGTAAGTTGTGACCGATTTGGAATACGTATATTGTGTATCATGTAATACCGTACTTGGATTCATCATTTGCGTTTCGGTTTCCATCCCATCGTGCGCAATCCTACTACACGTCCTACTGCAACGCATGTATATTATAATACATAACACGCGACCATCCCTCAGTCCTACACTCCTACGGCATCATCATCATCATCATCATCCCTATCCCCTGTTGTCAACGCGTATCCGTGTCGACCACACACCGCATCAACCCTAGAACCGTTTTACGCGCAAAGGGTCGAACGGTTGACGAAATATTATTATTATACATGTCGCGAATCGTTGGTGTTTTTATTCCATGAATATTGTTAAATCGTGCGCGGACTTAATATTGTGCAAGGCAAACGCGAATTTCCCAAGCGACCGGTGTGGCGGCACATAATATTACGTCCGTTTAAATTGCAGATTGGCGATCTCTGTCAGTGCGCACCGCACATTGTATAGTAATTCGGAAGTTTGCTTTTATTCCGTCGCGTCCCGGGTTGGATGTAGCGATGATGCGATAACGATTTTGTTAACCGTACTGAATTTGCCACGGGGCCTTCTCGATATCGCGATTTGCCCAGTTTTATAATCAATCGTGTATTATTACAATAGAATCAGTTCAATACAAAATGCCGATTCCATTGTCAGAGAACTAATTGAAAAAACAATGGGAAAGTCCATCTCAATTAATATATTATAGTGTCTTCCTAGCGAGTTTAAACTTGTTTCAAAAATCTCGATCGCGTCACTACATGGACTGGTTGTAAAAAACGTCGTAAGTACATTTTATACTCCTACGTTGCGCCGTGAGTCATACAGCTGTTGTTTGAGAATCACCGCTTCCTTTAATTCCTGTATGTCCGTACTTAAATTTTTGTTATTTTATTCCGCACCACACACGCACGTGGTTGGTTTTGCTTTTCCACCGGACGCGTCGCCAGAACTCGTAAGGGTAGCTCGGGGGCAAATCATAATATATTATTATAACTTGTAGATTATTGATGATATAACTTATAAGGGACTATTTTTGTTTGCCGTACTTATTAAATGATTAAACAATACAACACGACTGCGGTCAAAAAGGCAATATATTTACGGTTTTCGTCGATTTTCCAATTAAATATGACTAATGTTTTTTTTATTTTTGTTTCACCCAAAACCGTTTTTGTTGTTTTGATTGTCATAATGATGTCTTACAGGTTCCCTGTCGTTACTCAGTGCCGACGTGCTGTCAAACACAAATATGCATCATTACTTCGTCTCGTACTCGAGTATTTGTACTTAGATATTATAAATACGTATATTTGTGTGTGTGTATAGCGACCCCGGAAAATCTGACCCAAATCATGGCAATGGGGTCTCGTGCGTGGGGTGGACCATGGGGTCGTGCGGTTTCTGGCGCACACGACTTCCACGGTCTTGCGGGCATTTCCCGGCGTCCCGTGGCGCTACACTATCGTTTCGGTCCAACAGTTGACTGTTTTTCGTATAGTAAGCCGCGTAAGCCCTGCGCACATAATGCCGTACACTTTTATCGTAATGCTTTGTACGGTCATGCTATATAATACGTAACGGATAGAATATTAAGAATCTTATACGTACGTGCGGTAAACAAATTACGTTAAATCATCATTATATCCTGCGCAGTGTGCCTCGCGAGGAATTATTTACTGATCGCCATTATATTTCCATTATAATACCTTGCGTCTAAAGATTATCGATTTTTTTTCTTTTCGTAACCGCATGGATGAAGGCTATATTAACATTCATTTTAGTTTTTGAGTGCAACGACGAATGTACCTATCCGTTTTATCGTGACACGTGTGTTTCTTTTGGTGTGTCTCTGGTTACACGATTTCGACCAGAAGGAGTACCTCGGAACATCACGTTCATGGAAGGTTATGACGTTCAGGAAATTGTGCCTGTTTGGTAATTACTTTGAGTGGATAAAATTTCTTGGATTTCTCAACATTTTTCCGATGAATATTGAGAAACAAGGAGGAAAATTCGCAAAAAACTTCATCCGAATCGAGAATCGAATCCTCCACTATCTTGTACAGTTCGTCATGCACCGTGGACTAGTTTACCTATTACGGATGTATGATTTTTCATAAGATTTTCGTTATAACCAAGAAAAAACCATTGATCGTCGCAAACAAATTGCATAAGTGTAGAGAATGAAATTTTATATTCAAACGAACTTTGATTACACGTTATTAGTTATTTGGTTGTCATTCCGTAAATATTAATCATAGCGATTCGAAAAGCTTGCTGATTAGTGATTAATTACACCCATTAGAGTCTGATGAACATTTCATTATTTTCGAAAAATATTTTTTGTTCGTTTGCAAAAGGTATCACATTGCCTACCTTATTAACAAATTTGATTACAATGATCATTTTGGTCATACTTATAATATATTGACCATATTTAGAAGTATAAACTGATCCACCCGAACTCTTTCACTCAGTATTGTTTTTTGAGAACAATGGTGATTAATAAAATTTGAATTGAACTTGAAACCAATCGGTTTCGAATTCAAAAAACGCATCCTTGTATCTCAATCGACTTAGGACTTTCATGCGTTTAGATTTTTTTTTTTTATAAAATCTGATATTCGTTCGATTTGAAATTTGTATTTTTGCACTTTACGATCACACTTATAATATACTTTTGATCGATATTTTGCTTAGCACAGTGCTTGAATACAATCCTCATGGCCTACTTCTACGGTCCTAACCGGAATTAAATATTACTACGCACGCTGTATATATTATTATATTTTGTGCTCCGATATCGGAAAAAACGTGATGGATTATATTTATACTCACCAGCGTGAACATACGAACCTTTGCCGGGGTCATACAAATATCTCCATTAATGTAAGTTATACAACATACGATACGGTATAGTTACAGTGCCGATGCGTTATGGTGTAGTGCATTGTATAGCTACCCCTCGAAAATTACATTAGATATTATCATTCTGTCCGAATTTATTTCGTTAGATCTGACCCATTATTGTGCGGTCTTGGAACATCGCCATCCACTAGAAGAGATGTGTATGATAAAGGGCTTTGGCCGCAAGAGACTTGATTCCAAGACTCGTACCGTACTCGTACATCCAAAATGTTGTTGGCCAAAGTCCGAATAATTTGAATGTATAAAATGTATTTTCTTTGACATCTCAGAGATTCATAACGAGTGTTTTAAAGACGAAGTCACGGTGTATTTCGAGTTTACAAAACTTTACTGCTTTCGGTAAGCACTGTGGTTTTGAATGATCATTTCAAACTTTAAATTCTAACACGATGTTCCTTATTTTGAACACACACTCACACACACATACCTATATTGAAAATATCTTCTTTATTTTTTGCTCAACGAGTCTCGGTATTTTCGTATATTTCATGAAGTGAAATGATAATTAAATGTTGTGTTTGCAGTACCTATAGTATGTTAATCCAAAATTATTCCACTCGAAATATACACTGAAATACAGTTTTATTTTAAGTTATATTACAATTACAATGATGATCAGATATAGTTATAATATTTACACGCCATAAGAATTCGTCTTCAATAAATAATATATATATATATATATAACAATGAACGTACTGTATGATCTTAGTTGAACTAATAAATTATTATTATTAAAATAAATATGTAAAAAGTTTAGTGCATGCGAGAATTCGACTTCATGGTTTTCTTTCATCACTATTCGTTATGATGTGCGTTCTTATATTAGTAGATATTTGAATAAATTGCAAAACTTATAAATTAAAATATTTTTCTGAGTATAGTTAGGATATTAAGTTATTATTTTCAACATTCTCGAAAAGTCTCATGACTATTTCGAGTACATGGAATCTGGATAGCCATAATTTACGAAAATTAATTATTTTATTTCTAAGAAAAAAAAATCATCACTGGGATCATTGCAAATTTATAAAATCAATTAATCGTAGTATTTCACTAAAAATGTTAATATCATCTAACCATAAATAATTTTAGTAACAAACCAACAATTTATATTTTATGGTTATTTATACATTTTCCAAAGTATTAGATAAAAAGAAGGAATGAATTGTCTCTATACAATGCGAAATATAACCGTTCGTGCTCATATATAAGCAGTATATTTATAATTTAAATGCGTTTTAAATAATTATTTTAATGCATTTTACCATAATAAACAATTATAACGAAGAAAATAATTAGAATTAAAAAACAAAATTAAATAAAACATTTGTTCAACGGATTACCTTACTTGTTATTGTTGTAAATAATAATGAGAAAAATTAAAATAGAAACTTGTGAGTTAATGATTCGAGATTTCGGATAGTTTTTTCACATGTAATTAGTGGAACCACTGTTTTCCAGTACTGAACTCGTGTTTGATATTTTTCAGGTTTTCCATCTATGCCATTACAATGGATTTAGAGAGACGTTCGTTTGTCCAGAGAGAACCAGATATGATCCGACAGTGAACGAGTGTAGGCCATGGTACATGACGCCATGTTTGAACATGCGTATACCGTACTAAGTCAAAACACCAGTTTCTAAAATAATTATTTATTTTCAGCCTAAGCATGTGAATACCATATTATCTGACAAATGCTGTATTATAATATTTTATTTATATAAGGTCGTATAATATTATACTAATTTAATACCTATGCATTTTCCATCCAAATCGAATAATTACATTTGTTGGTAATAAATGCGTAATAATTATGAGTCAAATTGTTCAATAAATTTAAATTATATTTGATCATGCGTTTTACGGTATCCATTATACAGATTAACTCATACGACATATTTTATCAAAATATTATGTACATTAGTTCCTAATGACGGTTTTATTGAAAACTTATGGTGACGAAAATATTATTTAAACCATGACATTGAGTTTAGACAGTAATATTTAGGTTTTTAGTGGAGTATACCAATTTATTTGTACATTAAAACATTTTGCAAATTTGCGCCTTGCCTTTAATAATCAAAAAAATAAACATATCGTTACGATCAGCCTAGAGTGCTATATGTTTAAGTAATATCATGATAAGATTTCTATACATTTTTTCGCAATAATTATAAATTAAACGTATTCATCTTGTAATTTTCCGGTATTTTTCAAAATATTTCGAAAAGTTGGTTGTTCTCTGTTATCTGTGTAGACTTCGGTTTTATGAAATTATATGTTTGTGTGATATTATACTATCACGTAGCAAAAACTGAGAATTAATTATTGTTCATAAAGTATTATAAACATATGATAATCAAAAATATTTATAACTAGACATATAACTAGACCACAGAGACCTCTGATAACTGAATTCTATAGCTGACTATTTTATATAGTTTTTGTTTTTTTCTGATTTATTTTTTAAATTGTCAATTTCCATTTTTTAGAAATTAGTACATAATTATAAATAATTATTTATAGTAAGTAGCTTTGAGAATTACTCAACGGTCGGAATACGCTATTTTTATAAATGTGAAATGTGTAACCAATCAAACCATATTTTTCTTTTTACCAGTTAACTTTATTTTTAGGCAACCATTAACAGACGTTTTGAGTTTTATAAAATTCAACCTAAATCATTACAAATTTAGTTTAATATTTAATCAGATAGTATTCAAAATATTTAAAATCTTTACATAGAATGTAAACCGTACTCAGCTTAGAACTGATTTTTGGAAATCAATGATTTATAATGCTCTTAAGCTTAAATAATAGTATATCCTAAGCTTTTTGCAGTCATACTGTGTGTAAATTTACTTAAAATCTTATTGTTTATAAATATTTGTCTGTCTTGTATTTTGTCTATTTGTGTCTAGAAAACTTTATTGAATGTGTTTTTGGTATACAATTTGTAATCAAAATAAACAATTTTATTAAAAAATAAGTATAAATTAATAAAAAGATAAATTAGTATAAGCCATTTGCGAGGTTCCGTCTTCAATCAGTGATTAGACAAACAATTTATGTGTCCATGTTTTCAAAACCAAAATTATTGTTCATGTCTACTACATTTATGTTAAAAATATTGTATGATTGGTAAGTTTGCAAATTCTGAAACTACACTTAGTCGTTACATGAATTAAAATGTTCAAACTAAATGCTTTTAGTCTGTGGACTTATGTTGTTCTAAAAGAATAATAATTTAAATAAAAAAAATATTGAAAACAAGATAAATCTTCTGTTAAATAAAAAATACCTTACTCTTACATACGGTGTTATTCAAGAAATTGCGCATTAGTAATGCTTAAAAAAATGTGCACACACCTTTCGATACAATAACTTTAGTATGAAATTGTAAGATACGTTGTATTAAATCGTATTTCGTTCTTATTTATTTTCTTATTCCTGTTTTCCATAAGTAGCTATAGTTTAAGTAATTAAATTTCAATAATTTGTAATCCACCATTTTTCCTGAATATTTCGTACATAATAATGATATCTCAAATTTTATAAAATTGGAGCATAGCGAGGGGAATTAGTTAGCCGCAATTGCCCATCGATAAAGTTGGACAGTTTCACAGATACTCAGATATCATGCAGACTCAAAACATTTACTGAGTGCTTATATTATATTAGCATTAAATAGAAATATTAAAATTTTCGAGATATTTTTTTTTTTGCTAGTTAGAACGATAAAAGTTCTATCTACACCTTTCTAAGCCATTCGGTTCTACTGCTAATCGACCACCTTTAGAGATACAATCTGATCTACTCAACCTATTTCAATCAGAATCAATGGTACATTGGTTCTAATTTTAAAATTCTCCGTCCCTGTATCTCACCTGACGTTGACCCGATTAAGGAGTTTCGTCTAATTCTTTTTATGTTTATATTTATTTAGTTTCCGAATAGTTTGTAAGACTTTGAATATCTATTTTATACAATATAAGAACAGTTGATGGTAAAGTTCAAAAATTAAAAACTTACACCAATGATTAAAATATTGTATGATCATTGATCATGTATGCATGTGTGATTAAATAAAACCTTTAATGCGGATGGCTAGTTTTTTTAACAGGAAAAACATAATAAATACACGTTTAGACACTCCATATTCTTAGCACTAAGTAATAAAGCTCTACAATTTACTATGCTACATCCGTTTTTATATCACGTTGGCATGCGACCATTTCAAATGAACGGAATGTCGGATCAATATTGTACGCCAAATATATAGTCTATGCGGGATGACCTGATTTTATTCATTTTTGTTTAGATTTGTTTTACTTTTTATTTTGTCAAACAAATTATGCATACATTTGACACTTAAAACAAAATATGACGTAAATTTGTCCAATTCACTAACTAGGTAAATATCGCAATACTATACGTGTTCACGTTTATTTTTTTAACTCACTAAAAATAAATATGAATAGTGCTTCACGAGTAATTGTTGATCATCATATCATGCGTATTTTAACGAAAAGTAATATCGTTTTTCTTGTAATTGAAAAATTATTCAGATCGTAGCCTAGTTATAGTGTTTAAACTTTAAACATTTTTAAACTACCGAAATGAATTGTTTCCATTAACAGTAGCAGTTTACCAGTGAAAATGTCAAATCTTAATGATTTTGGCTAAAGTCTGCCGAGTACGTAGAATGAATGTTGTTTTTGATTCGCTTCTTGGATATGGTTTAGAGTGTCGTATATAAGGAGGAACTTTACACACATAATACATTCATACGTACATTATAGTCGGTTATGATTTGTATACATTTCAAAGCAATGATTTCTTAAAATTGTATTTCCAAATGTTTTATTGAATTTGCATTCGAAAAACGGTTTGGATTCGACATTGATTTTCAATAACCATGTGATTTTATGAATACATTTTTCAATTAAAATATTATAATTAACCAAATCGTGGTAACGTTCAACAATTTCCGAACCTTCAGTCATGTCTTTGACTAACGCTCTTTATGCAGACATCACTGAAGTAATAATCAAGCCGAACGAATAAAAATAACGTTTTTGTTTCATTTGTTCGAGTTACGCAGTTCAAAGAGAAAACGTTAAAAATCCGTTTTAGATAGGTCTCATTATACGAATAAATCGAGTTAAAATGGTTTTTTTTTCGTTTCAATTTATAATGATTATGTTAAAATGTTAAATTGTAAGTTTTTCGAAAAGTGTAGATTTTACTTTTGTCAAAACGATTTTTATTAATTTTTTTAAATCTTATCGTTCTTGCTATAGTCGCAAGTCAGTAAAAACGGGAAATATATATATGATTAATCAAATACGCTTGTTCGAGTATTTCGTTTGTTTATTGAAGTATAATGTACCAGTACTGAGGTCCAAATACGGAGACACGTATGATTGTTTATAGCTTACAAATAAAAATAGTTACATTTTATTATAGCATTTAAAATAAATAACGTTTTGATGAATGAAAATTGACCCTCACTGTTTGGTATACGATACGGCAAAAGGGTGATATTTTTCGTAATTGGTTGCATCAATATATTTAGAAAGAATTCAGAGAAAAGAATACCCGGCAGTTTATTTAGCTCAATAACTCCAGAGTGTTTACAGTACCGTTAGTAAATTTAAGGCTGTTAGTGCCAGACAATAGTGACAAATAAACACAGTAAACGTTTCAACTTTTTTTTTTTAAGTGAATTAGTGAAACTGCAGTATTCTGAAATATTAAAGAAGAAAAAACAATTTGATTTCATGAGGGCTTTTTACGCTCAGTTGTTTCCCCTCGTTCGAGCCGCGGGTTTTTTTTTTTTATGCAAACGACCCGCAAAACAAGAGTTTGAAGAATAAATTTAAAAACTACAGGGACTGTACACTAATTTAATTTGTCGATAAAACGTGTGCTCAACCATGCGCTTTGGCAAACGCATTTGACTTACGGCGAATCCACAGGGAAACTCGAATGGCGTAAGCAGCTCGTTATATTATGACGTAATTTGTCGCGTGAACTTTTAGCGCGTTGTTCTGTAATAGAATACGCCGAAAATGTGCAACGGGGTTGATGGTACAAATACCCGACGACGATTACTTGAGTCGCGTACGGATGCAGAGTTCGATTTATAAGCAATACGAAAGGTATGGTAAACAATTGAAAGATGTCTTTTCAATGATCGTAAGCAAAAATATGGCCTGTACGGGTTTTGTGATTTTATCCTCCGCAGTAGTGCCGCATATTCAAACGGGGTACAATGATATTACGAACAGATTCAAACGGCTCATTAAGATAATTGTAAAAACAATAAAAATATGTTTCGAAGGCCTTTTCACCGGACGGACTCCGGACGATAAGATTGTCGCCTTATCGTCCTCGTATAAAAACACTGCGGCAGTTGTACAACGGACCCGCAAACTCATGATCGCGTGTACCGCCGAGTCGTGAACTCCAAAATATATCAGTGTTTTCCTCGTAAATCGGGTGAAAATCATTCGACCATGAATCAGTCGCGCGATTTCTCAACCGAACGTTGATACTCGATAGGTTATGTTCGCAAAAACCAGCGTCGGGTGTCGCCCACAGTCGGGCAACGAACGTGTTTAAACGAACGTTTTGTCACGTACGTGAAGTTGGCCCAATTGTTTTCGAAATAAATTGTAAGCAATTGTTAATGCAGTTTCAGAATTTGTAAATCACCGTAAAACTTAGGATATCGAAATCAAAATCGGGGGCTTTATCCGATCGGTTCCGGACAAATTATCATGTTTCAGACTACACTTCAAATAACCCATACTAATTTGATACTCTGCGTTCTAATTCTGGTAAAAAGACGATTAATAATGCATAAAGTAGCTTTCCTAATTAAACATATTCCAACGCACACATATGCATTTTATTGGAATTTTAAATTCATTATTACAGTACATATTATTCACAGCTCTTGTAAAAATAAATAATTAGTAACGTAAATAGCTCCGAACAAAATATGTACATATAGTTACAAATAAATACACATACATATAGATAAAGGAATTATTTAAATTATTTTAAGGAAACATAATATTCAATTTTCTAACTGTACATACCTACTTACGTAAACTTGTTTTAGATTATATCTTAAACAATCCATACTGATTGTATGTAAGTAGGTGTGTACAATTATGGGTAGAACACGAATTACTCTAATTTATCGATTTTAATTATGTTATTGAAAAAAAAAACAACGGTACAGGGAAAAACAGATTTTGGAGGATATCGATAGCCTTACCCTCGTCGTGTCGCCGCGATAATACCAAACAGTTGTATAGGACCACTTGAAAAACACGCCGGGTGCGATTTACCACGTAGAAACTCGTGTCTAAAATGTGTTGGGCGCAGTTTACGATTTTTCACCTTGGTCGGGCGCCCCATTTTTTTCGTCCGCTAGTTGATAAAAACATCGAAACAGCGTCGAAATAATACCATCGTTGACCCAATTGCAGTGCAGTCGTTAAACGACGGCTTCGCGTACGCGGGTGCAGGGCGGCGCGGACGATAAACGCCGGGATAATAGTTTATGTCCGGGTCGCGTTTCCCGCACGCGCGCAACTCTCGACTTGAGAAATGTGTCGCGCCGCCGGAAAAGTGTACAATAAAATCCGAGATTTTATTTTTTCCGGAAACCCGGCCGCGTACCGAGCTAAGCGTGTCTCCATGGATATTATTACCATCGTCGCAGTCGCCGTCTCGTCTCCACACGGATCGAAATGACACATTTGACGTTGAAGCCGTCCGGCCCTCAGCAAAATGCTCAGACATCCCCCGTGCTAATAGAGATATTCAAATTATGTTTTTTTTTCTTTCTATGCGCATCCCCGGGCAAGTGAAATTTTGTTGACAACACTTCGATAAATATAAGTGTATTATAAGAGATGTTAGAATATTAACTTTTTATTTTAGAATTTTTGTGAAATTCGAAGACGGATCTACTTACAGTTTTCAATGGACTTGACAATGATTTTCAACGAGAGAATGTAAATTATTATAATTTACCGTAATTTTTCCTTTTAGGTTATCTGATAATGTTATCATTATTTAAAATTGTGTAAACAATACACTATTTTCCTGCAAACTAGAAAAATGATTGAAAATCAAGAAGTTTATGAAAATTGAAAGTTGAAAGGTCAACATTTTCAGAAAGAAGAAGCTCGATAAAATGGCCATCTTCGAATTGTATAAAAGTTAGATAGATAAAAAGTCGATTTTTCAAGTTCTCTAATAATACACTTTTACTTATAAAACTGTTGTGAACAAAATTTCTTTTGCCCGGGGATGCTCATAAAAAAAAATACACAGTTCGATTATCTCTATTAACGCGGGAGATGTCGCTCAGTGTAAATCCCGGTGGGAAACTCAGTACAATAAACACCTCTAACTGTAACACGTCAACGAGGCATAGCAGTCCGTTGTCAGGCCAATATATAGGTACCATTGGGTTTCCCGTCGTCTTGGCCAATTCGGTGTCGTCGACGTGTAACACACTCCGTAATTATTATAATTTCATATTATTATTATCGTTGTACAGTTTCCGGTCGGCTCTCGCGGAGAGATTAACGAGATTCCTTTACGAACGAGACACGTCTTCGTGTGTCAACGCCGACGCTTCGGCCAAAATCCTATTCGACACCGAAGCCGCGTCTACCAATTTTCGCGTGACTCACGTCTCGTGTACGTGAACGCAACAATAAGAATAATTTTGTATTATTGCTATCTAGCGCCGTCGCACACGTTCGGTAAATATAGGTACAAACATAATCGGCTTTCTGCGCATTCCACGATTTCGTATGTATGCGCATGGATACAATGAAAAAATCAAACCTCAAACTGGTCAACGATTATTTTAAGACGCTAAAATATGTTCTACTACCTGACCCGGAAAACGTATTGTTCTGTCCATAAAGAATTTTTATAAATATTATTACAGCTGTACGGCGTTGCCGGTAAAAATAATCGCCGTTAAATTTAAAGAGGTTTTTTTTTTGTTGAACATAATATGTTTGTTATGTATTGTTAGTGTTAAGTACTACTCGTCCCGAGCCCTCTGTTTATTATTATTATTTTACTAGTTATATTTGTATGCGAAACAGTCGGTTGTTACCTTTTTTGAACTCTTTGGATGTGGCTTAGTACTAGGGTACAGACCTCTCTTATCTCAGTCTCACACTATGTATATACACACCAGCAAAATTGTCAAGTCTCCAGGTCCGACGATTCGATCTGGGCAGGGACGAGTAACTGTATCGAATGTATTCCTTGATATATACCATACAATTATCTTATAAACTAGACAATTTATTAAAAATCAAGAAGTAACAGAAAATTTAAAGTTGGACCGTCAACATTTTCAGAAAAATAAAAAAGTAAATTTTTTAACTTCTCGAATAATACATTTATATTTATCGAGCTAATGTCGATAAAATGTCCTTTGCCCGGGGATGATTTTAAAAAAAAAAAAATCATAAATTGAATATCTCTATTGACCCGGGAGATATCGCTCCGTGTAAATCCCGGTGGGACACCCTGTGCGCATGTATAAGTATAGATATTTACGGTAGTACCACTAGTGCGTAAAAGTGTTTGACGGTGGTCGGCTTACGACCGTGTAAAACACTACCCAAAGCTTTGTAGGAGGATCGGTATACGTGCGTTTGGCTGACACGGTCGACCTGACTACGTAGTCGTACACGCGGAAACGTCTGTTTGTGTCTAACACCCGTGAAAACCTATCGGAATATCCTATTACCGGCAATCAGTGCGGTGTGTGACCGTACTGACTCCCGCGGTCTCTGCACCGCACGACCGAGCGGCGCTTTCGGTTGATACCACATAACTCCACGTGCGCATCAAACGCTTTGGGGCTTTTTCCCGTTTTATTTATTTCGCGCGTACACGTCATGTTACCGTAAAAGTCCGATCCATGGGTAGAGCTACGAGGTTTTACAATTTGTACGCGAGCAACTTCTCGGTGGCTTCGTTCTCCTACCCCTCCCCTCCCCCGCCCCGCCACACCGCCCATATAATCGTGTCGTGTATATTATATGATATTATATACTTTGCGCAGAACAACTGCCTCGGGGTATAAGAGTAATCGCTCGGCGTTTGTACCGCGGAAATCTGACAAACCGTTTGCGTTCCAACGCGAAACAATGGAACACACAAGCACACATATACACGCGCGCATACGCACTCACACGGCCATATATATTATACATATTGTAATACGTCATTCACAATATTATTATCCCTGTGCGCAGACTGCGAAGCACGCATAAATCAACTGACGGCTAAGGCGCACGTGTTGCGAGAAAAACGTACGCTATGAGTTATGTCTGTGTTATCAGATGCAAAACATTATAACATCATGACGGTGTTCAACCAGAGTTGAGAGCGCAGTGCAGCGGCGGGGAGGGAACGGGAGGGGAAATTCGTCTTCGAATGGTGTTTATCACGGGGGAATATTTTTCTATTGATATAAATACTGAAAAAAAAAATTAAAAATTTAGCTAACGATGACCATGAAAATATTTGTGAACAATCCCTTCGAATCGATCAAATGCGACGGATTGAATTTTCAATCGTGCACACGATGAAGTTATGGAATAAACAGTATACTAGAAACCAGTAGACACCAGTAGTCGAACGCTATTTGTATAATAATGCGCAACACAATTGTATTGTTATTTTATCGGTCATCGAGACAAATCCATATGCAAAGCTAGTATTAAGACGGCGGTTGGACAATGTATACTTCTACCGACGACGAACAGCCTACGGCGCCAACCGTTTAGTATCGCAGTTCGTTCAAAAACAGTGTGTACGTTCAAAAAATAAAATAAAACAGTCGCAATATTGTTTTCCGTCGCGGGTGGCGTTAAAATTTGACACGGCACTTTGTTTAACTCTTCGTGTCCACTATCGGAGTCCGACCAAATTGAGTCGGCACATTTATCTTACTCGTGGCTTACGGGTTATTTTTCACAATGCTAAGTAGTAGTAGTAAAATGGGGCTTCTGCGTCCATTTTTCCTGGGAGAAATTTTTTTTGCAAGCGCACTTCTCTCGCTTGCATGAACTCAAATCTCCCTGTATGAAAAATTTAAAAAAAATTTAAAATATGTATATTGGAGCTTCTGCGTCCATTTTTACAAAATGATTTCAGTGCACCCAAATCTTTCCACATTGCTACGTGTTACTCGTTTAACAGTCAGTAGAAATTGATGGTTAGAGTAAGTAAAAATGGTGTGTGCACTGAAATCTTTTTGTAAAAATGGACGCAGAAGCCCCATTTTACTACTACTATGCTAGTTCATGGTATACTGTTAAGAGCAGAACGGGTATGTGAAAAGAAAATTAATTTTACTGAAAGCATAAACAATAATTGTTCCAATTATTTGTATTTTATTATTTCATCGAAGTGCATCTAATCATTTCCAACCTTACCACCGTTACGTTTAAGTAATGGTATCGTTCCAAAGTCATGTGGATGCCAAATCTAATAGAGTTATATATCAAATAAAGAACTGAACTCCAAAAATGTTTCGTTTCAGTTATTGTATCAGGCTAACGGCAGTGTCTTAATTTAGTAGAAAAATATTCAAATTCGTATTTTTATCGGAATAATAAAAATAAGCAAACATTATGCCCTAAACTATAACGGTGTTATTTATGTAAAAATGCAACATTAGGATTACAACTTATTAGTTATACTGTTTTCGTAGCAAAAACCCACTCAGTGTATCGGAATTTACCGTAACTTCCTCATCCTTTCCTTGCCCATAATACGTCTGTGCCATGCATGACGTTTCGGTACGTGTTCCTATAATAGTTGATTTAGTTGGACGAATCGAACTAATTTAAATTCTGAATTCGCGTAATAGAAAATTGTGTTATCATTTCTCTAAGCTTTAGAGTCGAAAGTATGTGTTTTAGATTCTGAGTGAAACGATTGGTTTTACCATGATTTGTATGGTTTTTTTTATTGTGTGTGTCTGTGTACAAGATTTTAACGAGAAAAATTATTGCTCCAATGTACAAAAACCTGATAATTTTCTGAAAGAAAATTTCGTCTAGTTAGTACTAAGACGTAATGTTTTAATTTCTCAACAGTTTTCCGATAAATTGAGAAAAACGGAGCTAAAAAGTGCAAAAACCTCAACCGAGATAGAGCGGGTAGAACCCTGCACCGTCTATAGTATTTTCGTCAGGCACTTGTTATCCACTTATTTATTTTTCACGGATAAAAGCTATATTTGGTTGCTATTCTGAAATGATTTATCGAGGCGACTAGAATCATACACATATTATCGATGTAACGATATTGAATCGATATTAGCATTTAATAGAAATATAAATAATTTTTTAAACGTATATTACTTGATACTACTTGAACTTGACTTTCAACATTTTTTTTTTCTTGCAGATTCTACTTGAAACGTACTCGTATGTCACCCAACCGCTAATAGGCACTTTGGTCTAGGGGTATGACAGAAACACTGACGGAACTTCGCAGTATTCTTTGCCTTCAAATGTATCGGCTGAATCCTTACGAATATTTTTGATCATAGTAAATGATTGACAGTAATTTGTATTTCCTATTTTTTCTATTGAGATCAAAATTTGCTGTTGACATAGCCATATGACCCATATACCACGAAGTCGCAAATGTTATACGTAGAATTCGGCGACATAACATTTTAGCGCGGGCGAATGATGGTGTGACGGATAACGTGAGTACCGATTTCTCGCTACTGACCACACAATATATACTCATAACTTCCGCCATCATTTCGGCAATACGAGTTATCAACTATACGCATAACTACCTACACACTTATCATACAGCTCGTATAAAACGTATAATATTACGGCCGTATTGATCAAATAAACCTCGCGTGTCGTCATCAGCCTTGCAGAATATGATATGCAAAGCACCTGCGGAATACGGTGTTCATGTCACACACACACGTGTACCGCACCATTGTCTCGTACGAGTGTTAAGTGTTTTGAAATGACGTTAGTAATAGAATCAAATACAATGTTTTGTGTAACTGAAAATAGCTCGCATATTGCGGAGATGATGATAATATGACTTAAGAGGACGTCATACCCGCGTGCGTTGTGTCCGTCTACGAACGTACAGCATAGTAAATTTGCGTTCAGCAGAACCGATTTCGTGTCGTAAACTTTAATATTAAAATTAACTGCCAAAAGATCAAACTTAAAGGGAAGAACATTTTCGTCATGGGATTTTAGTGATATGTTTAATTTTTGTAAACAATAAAGGACCTTTTTTAAATTGTAATATTTTGCATGATCAATAATGCAGATATCGTGAAAAGTCCTATGCCATCGTAAAGATAATTATGATCTACCCTTTAGGTTTGATGCTGAGTAATTTTACTCTTATACTAAAGCTAACGAAACAAAATCGGTTCTACTAAATGTAGATTAGCCATGTTGTAAGACGTAGACGCATGCAGGCGTCGCGTCCGCTTAAAGCTGTACCGCGCACAATTATTCACAAGAGATCATTTAAAAAAAAAAAAAGAGAGAAAAAAACTCGTCTTGATAATTTTAAGTGTAGCCGTGTAGTAGCTGCGACCGGATACGGTGCCGGAGATCGAAAAACTTATTAGTACGGACAGTGTTGTACAGTAGGTACATCGTTAGATAAATGGCACGTATAGAATATTTGGTTTTTTGCTTCCGAGCAACGCGCTGCGGGACGGGAATAAATGCTGAAAACGTCATATTTTTTTCCACGTTCAACCCATTATAATAAGCACCGAGTTGAATACTAAACGTACATGTCGCGTAACATGTTCCAAACGGTTCGTAACTTACTGTGCGATTTATTCACGGACGAATCTGTATATTGTAAAATGGTAATAATTGCGTTGTCAAATCGAAAACACGCCTCGCTCCGTACACACGATGTACATCTTCAAATCGCGCGCAATGATAAACACGGTAAAATATTTATAAACAATTTATCATAGTTCGCTCAGGTGCCCATGTTAAACGCGCACGACGTCCTCACCGTCAAATGCGATACGTTTCTGTTGGCTACGTCATTAACGCTTTTCGGTCGGCTCGAACGGTGTTAACCGAACATAATGAAATACGATTCGTAGCGATCGCAGCTGTTTCGCCGTCGAGTTTGGCCGTGTACCCGTTTTATTTCTATAACGATTATGTTCCGAACACAGCACAATACGGTGCCGTTCTACGGGTATACATGATTTATGGATTAATCACGATCGATGGCGAATTCGCGACATGTGTCTCTTCTCGACGATGTAATTATTTATAATGAAAATATCGCGACGTTGGTGGATAAATATTATACGTATGTACATATAAGACGGTCATATCCTTCGGGTTCATGTATGAAAACATTTCCCGTGCAAAATTTTATTATGGGACTTCGCGTTTTGTAGGCGTTTCCTTTTTTTCTTATTGGTCCAAGACGTAGCTATGTCAGTCGTAAATTTGATCGTAGAATAAAGCAAAAAAGAAATGAAAAACAGCTACTTACCTAATCATAACTCTAGTTATTATGTTTTGAACTTTTTTTTACAGCTCTGTAAACAGAGTCCAGGACCATATATTTTTTAGATGTTTGGCTTCGAAATATCACCCGAAAGATTGGGGCAAGATATGCAAGTGTTGATTAGAAATAAAAATCCCTTTTATGTACATAATCGTAATATGCTGTGCAGATAAAATCTTTGTTTTTATTTTATAATATAAAAGGCATAATATTATATTATGATAATATGCAACGCCTACTTGAGCCGTTGTCGGCTTGTCGCATAAATTTAAGTATTGCAAACTCTATAAACTTTGGTGATCAAACTTAATTGGTATTCAGCATAATAGAATGTCTTATGATTTTACCTAAGAAATTCGGCTATAAAAAAAAGAAAAAAAGTTATAAAATATCCACCCCACCTTCCCCACTCGTTGATATCTCCCGAGTACCGTTTGCAACAATATCCGCCGTGTTTCAGACCTATAAACAAGTTTTTATCAAGCTCGTTCTCAAGTACAGACAGTATAACGAGATCCTTTGACTTTTACACAAAAGGGTGCGACGAAAACAATTTGCTGAGCAGTGCCTTACACAAGACCGATCTCCGAATGCCACGCATTCTACTCGATCAAAGCTTCTGCGTCCTTCAAGATTTTACTTGAACAGTTGAACAGTGCTAATTTATCGGCTGCATAATAAACTCATATGTTCAACTCGGTGTATTACACCATTTTAATATCTAAGATTTAAGGTTCCTGTTCCCCGAGTACAAATAAAAACTGTCCACTGAACCGAATATTAGTACAACAAAATGGCACGCGACAATTTCCTGTCAGCAGTCAAGGCTTCCGATTTTTTTTTTTATTCTTTCTATTCCTCCGACTGCAATAGAGACCGTTTATAATGACATCGGCGGTTAACGCGACAAAACGTTCAGTACAATATTCACATATTGTGATCTCAGCAATAATCTATGTGATTAAATATTTTATTCGAAAATGTCTTTCGAGCGCATGCCTGATCCTGGCGTTAAATATGCATTTTTCTATACAATCACTTCCGCGAGAAGTATCAAACCGGTTAAACTTAACAAGTTTTCGATAAATTTAAATATTTTAAGGGATCAATGATTCCCACCATATCGTGAATTACAAATTGTATCACTTGCTTACTCTTAATTAATGTAGGTACCTGCTTATAAATTATACGTTCCTCGTTATGGGAAACTACCTGTTGTACACGTTACTTTTGCAATGTGTATAATATGCTTGTAGTGTTTAATTCCGAGTGATTTGTTTGATTAAAAATCACGTTGATTATTTATAATTATTGTTTCAAACATGTTAACGCTTGTTCGATCCAAAGGAAAAATTGTGCGAGTGCTGAAAAATGATATTGCCGTCATTAAATATCTACACGGCGTCCAAAATGTTTACCTCCGAAAATCTTCAAAGTTGAATTTTTAGGAAGATAAATCAGTCTAAGAGAAGTATAATTGAGTTCGGTACCCGGCCCTCATTGTTTCGGAGGCCATTGTAAAATATGATTAATATTCGAGTTTATTAATTATGCAAGTTGTGCAACCAACCAGTAGCAGGTTGTGTATCTCCAAGCTTTAGGTATCATCAAAATATTTGCTTTGTGTAAAATAAGACTCATTAAAAATATCACGTTGAAAAAATGTTTAAAAACCGAGTGTACATAATAGTCGATAATACTTAATTTATTAAATCAACAAAAAAATATCGCTACAGCTAGTCCGAAAGGTTAAAAATAATTATTCAAAATATTCTACGCGCAGGTGACTTATTATTTATTATTTATAATTAATTATGACCATGGATTGTAGGTTGCATAACTAAACAGACATATCAAACGATCCTGAGCAGCGGAAGATAAAATATATTGATTTTTTTTTTTGACATACAATTATATTTTTAGAAAAAATAAACACTTTGAAAACGTCACGTAGGTATCAATAATAAGCCATTCAATCAAAATTGTTTGCTTTACTCAGTTATAATAACCATTCAAACTATTTCAATAGTCATGTTAGGTTATTAAGGATAGATACTGGGATTACGAGATTCTCCTGTAAGACTTCAACAAAATCTGTTATGTTGTGTAAGTAGGTTGACTTAGGAAAAATTCGATTTCTTGATTTAGAATTGATTCAATCGAATTGAACAAAATAGATTGTTGCTAGAGCTATTTTATTTTATCTTTTCAGACTTTAAAATATAAAATGTTACACAAGAACTACAACGGCCATAGGGGAATCCGATGTTAACACATTTTATCATTAGATGTGCCACTGACGGGTGTAGGATTTACTAGTGAAAAAGGTGAGCTGTACACAGAAGCATGGGATGGGTGATGGAAGATGGGTTCTTTTTAAATGTAAAAGCAATGATTAATCGTGTTCCGACGCAGCTTGGCCAACTATTGTGTCAATAATATCCAGACAATTTATATGCATTACTACGTAGTGATATAATAAGACATGATTTGTTAATGTATATTAACAGTATACTAGCTGTGTATAAAAAGATGGAGTCTTACTGATTGAATTACAAATGGTTTTATGTTATAAAGAAACTAAACGATTGTGTGAAATGTAAGACTTGCAATATTGTTAAAATTATAACTTATTTTTATTTAAAAACATTGGAGATTTTTAATTTCAACTTAAGTGTATACGTTTTTATTATTATAAACATGTCTAAGTCTAAGACTGTCACATATATTACATATCCACATTTTCAATATATTATTTATTATAAATTAAGAATAAAATAGAACAATTTACAATAATTATAAATCTATCTTTAAGCTGGACTTGTAGTGGTAGTAAAGAATTGGAGTTTATATTAGTTATAAGACAATCTAAAGATAATATAAAGTGAGTTACAGTTTATAGTGATTATATAACTGTCTATGATAAAATAAATATATTAAATAAATGATAATTATAATCCATAGATGCAATATAATATATATATATATATATAGATACTAATCTAATAAAGTGAGTAACCGATTGACAAATAATTTTGTTGAAATTTGATCTAGTATTAAAGTACATACACATTATTTTTAATGATAACTGGCAGAATTGAAATATGTATGATCATATGATTTATTGGAATAAGATATTTTGCATCATACATGATCTATTTTTCTATTTATCACATATGCTTTATAGAGTTTAAACATTTACCCAAAACTCTTAATTTTTGATTATAAATAGAATAACTATTTTTTATATAATTTTTCTACTGGTAGGACATTTAGTAGTTTGTAGTTATAAATAGATGATCCTTCTCAGTTGTGTTTACTGAGATAGATCCTTATGATTTGAATTACGTGAAATTGGTTACACGTAAAGACGCACGGGTAAAAATTACTTAAATCATAGAAACTAAAGGACACCGTGTTTAGTCCCGAAAAAATGTTTTACATAACGATGTAAATTAAAAATAATACCTTTTTTCAATATTTCATGTTTGAGTTATTTATTTTATAACCTAATATTCAAAATGGCTTAATTATTCGAATGAAATCCCGTGACCCGCTGAAATTAAATACTACCGACCTGTTATACTTTTGTACGGATAATCGTTAACTGCTCGTTATCTCAATGTATTATCACTAAAAACTGAAATCATATAAAATATCCAATAAATCGTTTCCTTCACTCAGCGTCTAAAATATTTTTACCAAAAGGATTCCATAACAACGCAAATGGAACTATATTGTTTTTATTCATAATATTATGTATCCTATATAGATACTGACATTTTAGTGAATAATTAAATTAGATTCTTCGTTTACATCATTGTTACACAGATCCAAAGATTTAATAAATGTTATTTTATCGCACTACCGGTTCTTTTCAATCAAAGTTATTTGAAAACATCGAGTTGTTAAAAGAAACGAATAACGAAAATAATAATCCTAAAAGGGGGAAAACGTCTAGCAGAGTGCGCGTATCAAGTACAAGCCGTGACAATGCCCACTCGCAGCGTGGTTGACAAGGCCTGTCACCTGTGTAACTAAAGAGTTTTCTTCGCATACAATAATAATAATAATAATATAATAATATAATATTTACGTAGGTAAAAGTGTTATGTTGAACAATTATTTGTCCTCTTATCCGGTACACGTATTGTGCAGAAAAGCTAAAAAGGTGTTTTTATTTGCTCATAAAACCGTACATGATGGTGTTCAAGTTGATTTTTTCATGACATTTTTTAGTAGACTGTCTTATGAGTTGGAAAGCGCTCATTATCGGTTGTTTGCGCGCGCTGTAGCTGCAGATGTACGTGGCGACAACGGAATATACAGTTCTATCCTAAGACCTATAAGTGCGTGTCGGAAAGCGCGTGTAAACCTAATAATCATTTCGTAACGATGTACGAGTATTATTATTAATACGGTTGTGTTTGACGATCTACTACCCTCGTGTTCGTTTCGTTCTGTAAACCAATAATAATGTGTTCCGTTTACAAACAACTCGACGGGATAAAATATCGTGCCAACGCAATTCCATAAAAGGGCTGAACGTGGATTATTATTCCACGAAACACTTCGTACGCGTTTCGGTTTTTTCCCTAGGCCTTTGGCCGTGGATATCTGTATATAACTGTTATAAATATTTCCCATCAAGACGGCCGAAAGCATTTGATTTTCTAAAAAGTCAATAAAAAATTTCTAAAAAACGATTTTGTTTGGTTTTGTTGGATAAGGTCGATTACAAAATACAAGACTATTAGCACAGCATTTTGACATTTCCTCAAAAGTTTAGCTCCACTACGTGTACAAGTGGTAAAATCCCTGTATGAATACAAAGTGCCGTTACGTTCTGTTACAAACTCACTGCAACTAGTTCAGACTTCTAGTTTTAATTATTATTATTTTTTTTTTCTTTACCGCGACACACACAACACGCACTCAACTTTTAATAACCACCGGAGTTAGGTAATCATATCCCCGCTTCTTTTTTTCATCGTCGCGATACGGTGAAAATGTACGACGTGCCTCGCCGTAATGGAATTTTTAAAATGTCCGTTTCTTTCATTGAGTAAGTATAATAGGTTACGGGGCTGCGAAACAGTACCAGATAAATAGGGTTACCAGATTATATTTTTCCGATCCCGGGACATTTTGAATGGATAAATATTATATATATATCGCCATATGAAAGAAAAAAAAATCTATATATAAAATAATATTTACTTTTTTGATCATTATATGTATATATTTTTTTTAATGAATTATGAATACAAGCAATATAATAATAATAATTCATATTCTTAGTCTTCGGAACTTTTGGAGACCGGGGTTTCTTCTGTTGATTTTTCTACATATTTGGCTGATCCATGAACTTGTTTTAATAAAGACTTGTTTCCCAAAATTCGGTCGTAGAATTCTTCACAAAATGTATTATTAAAGCACGTTTTTATATTAAGAAAAGATTCTACCGTTTTTATAACAAGTTTGTTTCTTGAATGATTGATTCATGACTGACGGAAAATGAACTCGAACAAATTGTGCAGTACACATAATAATCGTTATCGTTACAAATTTTTTTCAAAAACGTGAATTAACTTTGCAATTTTTCTGTAAATCTACATAACCGTTTACCACTCCGCGTTGGTGTCGTCACGAGAAAAATAGCTCACACCAATTAATTTAACCAAAACTAAGTAAATATTTTAGTTATTTTATACGAACGGAAATCGGAAATTTATAGTTGACAGCCAGGCGGCGATACGGCATGAACTAAGAACTATAAAAAAAATAGTATATTTAACGTGTACAACTACACTGAACATTAAACTACATTATTACCGTTGTGATGTAGCGGTTATAATAAAGTCTGAAAATAAAATACCTATGATTATCGCGCGTATAATCTTGGCATTTTGTAATGTGTAGGAAGATTATGTTTTCTCATAATTGAAAATTGGTATTTTATCAAGTAAAATGTTGAAACCGGGACAAATCGCTGTCCCGAAACTCTTTCTCGGGACACCGGGACACTTGGTTAAAAACCGGTATTGTCCCGGCAAAACCGGGACGTATGGCAACCCTACAGATAAACCGTTTGTCGGGCAAAGAATCCATAGGTTTTCGTTATTAAAATTCGATAGGTACCTATGTACGAATGTACTGCAGCCGATCTTTGCGATTTTCGTTTTCCATTATTATTTGTCTGTTGACCATTTATTGTTTTGCGGGAGATTATATTATTTCGAGAACGACAAGTTAATATGGTTTGACAGAAAACAAACACTTCACTACATTTTAATATAGTTCTATAATGATTTAAATGTATTTTTTCCTTTTTTTAATGTACATAATGTGATGGTTTTTTTATATCGTTATATCATGTATTGTATACAAGTACAGTGGTAAGTAGTACTTACCTTGATATACATTATACTTAAAAAGGTATACAAATAACCGGTACTAATGGAATTAGATGCTGGAATTAGATGTACTGAATGTCATATTATATTCTGAACGAATATTATAATATTCATTTATTGCACAAAAAAACCAATGAATGTGCGGTCCGACCGCCTAGATTTTACAACTTAAAAAACCATTGCAGCACGCCCACCGGGTGGTTCGAGTGCAAACATTTGAACGCTCATTTTGGTTTCTCTAAACGTCACAGCTATAGTCTTGTGCGTAATACACCTTAAAAAGCGCGAGCGTATAATTATTATTATTTACGTGTACCGGGAAAATCGATAATCGTGCGACTTTCGAAATAATTCTCGGAAATTAATTCGATGAATCGGCATTTCTCGCGAAAATGTCAATCATCACCATTTCCCAAATCATTATTCATATTTTTCTGACACCAATGACCGATGCGATATGATACGCATAATGCGTTAAGCTAATAGACCACCGAACAGTATTTATATTATGGACTCGTTTGTGTATTCATATTTTTTGTATATATAAAATTAAATATTATACGACACAAGGATTATAAAAAAAAAAACGCGAATTAAAAAGCAAATCGTCAATACGTCATCACCAGATAATATAGGCATCATTGGTTTTTGGGGCTCCACGAAGCAAAAAAGTATGAGATCCTTTGGTGCGTTAAATCGGCCGAAACTTTTAAATCATCGCACGATAACTCGCGTTCTGCTAGGATTCCCGGTCTTCACTTACGGTCCGGAAACGTGCGCGATCCATGAGCTCGAGACTTCCGAATAATAATAACAACGAACCCCCGTAGTGGTCCCCCGTTAAACAATGTCGACGAACCGCGACTGCATCACACTTGGCCGTTCGGTCGTCGGATCATTTCGTTGTCGTTAAATCTTCGCGTCCGGATCGCGAAACAGTAAACGAGATAACATTTCGCGATTCAAATGTTAATAGAAATATAATTTTTTTTGATTCGTTCCGTTCTATTCGAAATCAAATAGCCGCCTGGATGAAACCTAAACGTTTTTCACCGTCACAAAGCGTAATATCCTACGTAGGCGTTGAGAAAACAAAAATACTTCAAGCTGTGAACAGTAAACGCTACGTACGGTGCATGCATTCAAATGTAGCGCGTGAATCGGGAGAGACGTGAAGTAAAATTAAGATTAAAATATTACCCCACTAACCACGTACCCGGTTGTATACCGAGGCGAACGGGCTCGTTAAAAATGTTGAACGGTAAAAAAATTTCCTTCGGGCCGGATTTGAACCAGCGACCTATGGATATCTATGATATATGTACACCACTACAGTCCACCGCTCTACCAACTGAGCTACCGAAGGATGGAGAGGTCTTAGAAGATTTATGCATTTAAACCGATTTTTGCGTGTACTTTCACCCGGTGCACAGTCGGGCAACACGTACGGCGGCGGATTTGTTATTCGAAAGTACATTTTGCCTTCACTGCCCGGTGCCATGTGCGCTGTGACTATAGGCGCGGGGGTAAGGCGACGGTCGTCAGCTGCCGGCCGGTAACGTGTAAACGTTTCGCAAGCTAAGAGTTACGGCGAGAAAACGCGCGCGTTCCGTACCTCCGAGACCTCCGCAAGTTTCCATTCGACTTGTGCGTGTGTCATTCCAACTCTAGACGAGTATCCCGTGATCACGCTCGTTTCAAAGCATCGGGTGTGAAAACTGAATTGGAACAGAACCATATCGTCAACATCGAGCCGTAACTTATTCGCGAATAAGACGGTACGGTTTGAATTTTAAATGTCAACCTCCGAAGGATATTTTTATCGTTCCCCGTGTTGAACGGTGAACAACGGGACCAGTAAGTCTTGCGATGAAAACTGTTGTCCAAACGCGATTTGTGTGACGATTTGTACGGAGATTCGAACCTTAATCGATAAGACCATTATGTTTATAACGTTATGCTCTCGAATCGGTCACAATTTACTCCCTCATCATTCCTTCAAACTCTCTCTCAACTCATCTCCTCTATGCACCCGGCACCTCGATGAATCTGTCTGCGACTTCAATCACATTATTTTCCATTGTCCCTCTCTCTCTCCTAGCAGAAAACTCCTTTTTTCAATCCTATCCACCCTAGGTTATCCCACTCCCGATTCAAATCTTATCCTTAATTCTCGCTCTACTCATATCATCAACTCCATCATTCCCTTCATCATTTCCGTTGGCTTCTTAATTTGATTTAATAATTGTAAATATTTTGTAAATTTATTGTATATAATAATTGTATTGCTGTAATGTCTCTGATAATGGCAAAATAAAAAAAAAAAAAAAACGTTATGCTCCAACTGTATAGTCGCGACGCGACTGGCGACTGTTATGTGTGCATGAGCGGTCGGTCGAACGTTTTTTGAGAAGTCGCAAGCTCAGAGTTACGGCCGGGAAACGCGCGCCTTCTGTACCTCGGGACTTCCGAATTATAATCATACCATTAACCCCCCCCCCATCGTGGCCTCGCGTTGAAATATTATACTGATGAACTGCAGCTGCAAGCATCACAATTCGTAATGCCGTTTCGTGTCGTCATCGTTATGTCACCGCTACCGCAGGTCAACATTTGCTAGGGTAGGGCATAATAATGACCGGCACGTTAATTAAAAATACTTTTGAACCTATGCAAATAATAACCCGATCGCAAATTAAACACTACAAAACTGCAATACTGCCAATACTAAATAACTACAGTACAATACTCTTATAAGTCGTCTTATACTGTAATATATTATAAACACCAAACCATATTATGATCGCGTTTTTGATAACATGTTGTTTATTACATATTGTTTACTTATTCAAATATAGATAATCCCCACAGTAGCCAACATAGAAATATAAAACAACATAATTTAATATATATATATTATAATCTATGGTTTCATTATTATTTTAAATAAGGTACCTTCAATAAGCTTAACGCTAAAAAAAGGAAAAAATATTAAAATGTCTAAGTTATATTAATAACAGTATATGAACATACAAAATATGAGGAACCATAAGTTGTATGATATCTTATTGTAAATTTAAATAAAATAAAAACAATATTTTTAAAAATGCAAATAATATGTGCAATTAAAAGCAGGAAATAATAATAGCATATAACGTGCATTTAGTTTTTTAAGTGAGTAATATCAGTGAGTAACGACGATTTTTTATATTTGCAAGAATTTCAAGTGCTTCATAATAATAAATTCTTGACTACTGCCTTCATCATCATGCTCTTATTCGTTAGATAACTCGCAAGGTATCATTTTCGATTCGTAATGATCATTTTTTTGCATGTTTTCCCATAATGGCCAGCTCATACTTCAAAATTTAGGGTTGTTCAAATACATACTCCTGCCCCCCCCCCCCATGACACCACTGGTTGCAGAGATATAACTGGATGATATGATTGTATGCGATATCGTTTATGGTATACACCAGTGCATCAACTGTGTTTCAACAACAAATTATTTTTTTTTAACGATTTTGATATAAAAACACCTATGACCTTAAGGGTAAACAATTTAACAAGTTACTTAACGATTTTACATTAAAGTATAAAACTATGGGAGCCACATCACAGAATAGTTTGCGTAGCACTGGTTTACATAGCCACAACCAAGTGCAAATGTTGTTTCGACATTTTGTATAAAATATCGTATACGTACGCGCGTACGAGGGTATTATTATTCAATTTTCGACGGCAGCCTCGTATCTGTCACGTAAGTAGTATGTTTTTATTTTCTTATTCCAATAAACGGTGTTTTCACGAGGGGTATACACGGTTACAGAATATATCGTTCGCTTGGGAAAAATGTCGTGTTAGTTTTGTTCCTGTGAGATATATAGTATTCACTCGGAAGCCTTGTTAGTTGTTTTACAAGACAATATAATATATGATACGTACAGACCGTACACGAACACCATATTATATACGACCGAGCGCAAATATTTATACACGCGTTTTTCGTTTAGCTTGAGATTTCTGGAACACGTGAAATCATAATTTACTACGACTTTCGGTGATAATTTCAAACTTGTTTTCTCGTCGTCGTTTATTTGCATAATAAATGACGTAAGATACACTCGCCTCATGGATCACACTCTTCCGAAATAATCAAAAACGCAAACAAAAAAAAAAAATGCATCACAGCACACCATAAAACTGTACGTTTATAAATAACGCATTACCAATAACCATCCGTGTTACTATCACCACATACTTAAATATTAAATATTATACCGTTATTTAACACAAAGATATGAAATCAACTCGTAATTATTTTCGTCGCATAATGGATATTTTATACTTTTTGGTTTTCAATGCCTAGTATTCTTCGGAAAAACGCATAATCACACCTAATACTGGGCGTAGTCTCCACAAGTTTGTGTTTTAAAAATATTCACTACCCAGTGACGTTTAATCGGAACAAATGCTTATTTAAGTTTCGTTTTACTGCCGCCATTATTGTCGTTGTTGCCGTTGCTTTATTTGAAGCACAACAAATAAATATTTCACGATGACGACGAGAGTAAATAGGCCGTTCTATATATGATCAAAGTTCAGACCACGACATGTTCCGGCTTAGAGCTTTCTTAATAGTGAATAAGTTATCAAAGTGTTCTTTAATCCATCCATCATGACATTTTAGTGGTTTCCTTTGTTTGGAAGCGGTCTTAAAAACAACTAGTGTTCTAAGTGCAAATAACGTTGCGCTCATTTTTCGTTCAAATGTTTATTTACCGTTCAAAAGACTTAGACCGCACTGTGTGATATATACCTACTGTCATATCTACCGGCGGCGGCACGGTCTTTGAGTATTCCTTTAACGCAATTTCAAAGCCCACCCGAGTGTTTTGTATGCGTTTGTGCCTTTCCGCGTCAAGGCGGTACTTCAACGTGAACGGTAAATTTGTACTCGCGCAAGATCTCAATATTATTTACACGTTTCAGCGAATGACGCACACAAAGTAATTATGATTTAATTTCACGGCAAACGTATGCACGCGATATGTGCCCCCCTCCCCTACCACTGAATACTACGAAATATATAGTATCAACCCTATAGTATTAATCGTGTCGATATTTTATGTTTATAGGATAGCAATGTAATAATATAATTATGTCAATGCAACACTTGGCCGAAAAGACTTCAGGCGTTCGCTGAGCATTTAAACGATGTGCTCCCCATAAACACTGCAGCAATTGTTACGTGAGTCTAATATTGATGGAGGATTTTTATTTTTTAAGTTTACTTTTTCATCAATTTAAAACGCGAACATTCGCTTTACTTGTAATAATACTAAAATAATATCAAATCCCATTCCCAGTGACATGCCGTGAAGTCAATATAGTTGTTAACACGTCAAATCACGTGTATGAACGTCGTTTGACGACTGTCAGGCACAGGTAGAAAACATTCAAAGAGCGTTTTCGTTTAAAAAGGTTCCGGATATGCTTTCGATCATTCAGCAATTTATTTTTAATACGTTTATCGAAAGCGACCCAACAGACCAATATATTGTATTTATTACTATTCTGTTTGAATATCCGTCACGACTAGAACAACGTACTTTATATTTGTTTTTATAGTTCTACGAATAAATATAATATTTTTCGTTAAGTCAATAAATAAACACAAAACACTGTATAGGATTTGTTAAGAAGAACATCTATTAATTTTAGAGTATTATAAATTATTGATGATATTTTCGAAACACAACGGTTAACAGTTATTTATTATTCTCATTGAACTCGCGGTAGATTTCCGTACTGTACGTATAATATCGTGTTGTATCCGATTAAAACCTAAAACGCGATGCTATATATTTAAATGGGTTAGGTCTTATATCCGTATAGTATTTATAGACACAGTTGCGTTTCATGCGTATGATTCTGGGTTGTTCATTAGACTTGTCGTCAACTAATTCATACATCCACACTTGGTGCGTTTGCGCGTCTCGTTCGGGCGCGTACAAATCCTGCGCTGTACCCGGTCGAGAAGTATGACGGCGTGATCGTATGACAAACATAGTTTGCCTCCGCGTTCATTGTATGGTGAAGTATACTGATTTATTCAGGCATCATAATAATTCTGTAAATATTACACTGAATCAAAGAAAACCCAATTTTTATGAAATTAATTCTTTCGACGGATTCCGATTATACTGATACAGTTATTTGGTTATTATTCTATAAATATTGATCGTATCTACCCCAAACATTTACCGATTAGGTGCGTATAATGTCATTACGTAATTTTAAAACTATTTAAATGCAATTTATGCTATTTATCAGCACTCCAATAATAATAATTAATAACTCTATTACAAGTTAAACCTTCCTTATTTAACGATTTGGTTCTAAAAATGTACCATCTTTAAAATAATATAACTGATCTACCCGAACTATTTCACTCAGTATCGGTTTTTCTACATCAAAATGATATTGGTTTCCAGTTCAAAAGACTAAGACAGCAATATAATTCATACGACCCTGTATCCCACCCGACAGTAGGGTCTTACCTGTATTTTTTATTCATCAAAGATTTCAGTTATACTCCATAAATAAACAAGTTGAGATTGATATAATATTTAGTTTGATGCACAGCACTCTATTGTTG
The DNA here is from genome assembly GCA_949715065.1 of Periphyllus acericola. Classification (NCBI taxonomy): domain Eukaryota; kingdom Metazoa; phylum Arthropoda; class Insecta; order Hemiptera; family Aphididae; genus Periphyllus; species Periphyllus acericola. The sequence continues at coordinate 43,412,835 of OX454265.1, read as the reverse complement.
TATACAGATAATTAACTATCCATCAGTCTTGATGTGATCACTGCGGTGTGGTAAAATTGTTCGGACCAGTGCCGACTGCAGTTATTTGTGATAGGGTGCAACAGCTTATCGCACCAATTTCAATTAAAGTCAATGAAGCCGTTGTAGGTGGTGTCTATAACCAAAAATACTTTAAGGTATGCTTAAAATCAATAAGGAATGGGCCAACCAGATCATCCACTGGCGATGGCCTAGTAAAATACATGAGGGTTGAGTCAAGATGTGCTCTAAATAACATTACATTTCAATGTGCATTGAAAATCTACCGTTTACAGTATAAAGTATATTGAAGTTACATCTTGAAATGTTACATGAGATGACATTCCGCGATTTACATATACAAAATATTTTTTTGCATGTTCCGTCCGATTCAAAATTGAACAACAATCTAAATAAAAAATGTGTTATCGTTTTTGACTAAAAGTACAACTAAGTATATCCTAGATATTGAGAAAATAAAACAATACTGTTTGTAAACACTATGTTTACTATACAAACTGCTGAACAACTAAAATTTGTTCGTAATTTTGAGCGTGTATGAGAAGAGGTAAAAAGAAAAATTTATGATTTAAATAATATCAGCAACCTCATACCTGGGAGTATGTTGAGAACTTCTTATAGTACTTTAATGGTAAAAAAATCTCCTTCGGGCCGGATTTGAACCAGCGACCTATGGATATCTATGATATATGTACACCACTACAGTCCACCGCTCTACCAACTGAGCTACCGAAGGATGGAGAGGTCTTAGAAGATTTATGCATTTAAACCGATTTTTGTTTGTACTTTCACCCAGTCGGGCAACACGTACGGCGGCGGATTTGTTATTCGAAAGTACATTTTGCCTTCACCTGGTGCCATGTGCGCTGTGACTATAGGTGCGGGGGTAAGGCGACGACCGTCAACTGCCGGCCGGTAACATGTACACGAGCGGTCGGCCAAACGTGTTTTACGGGATCGCGCGTTTAACGTACACATCGTTCCCGCTCTACAGAATACACGAGTGTTATACTTAACACAATCCGATCAGTTTTTACCAAAATAACCGATTCAAACTATGATCCAGTTAGGTACTGATAGTAAAGCGGTACTCGAAAGTAGGGTCTGCATTCGCGAGACGCATACGACGATATTATAATGGGGAGTGTAAAGTATAGTTGGACGAGGAAATGGGGAATGGAGGAGAGAGCCGTAGTATTGCGAGCCGTGGAGGAACTTAAAACTTTATTTTTAAGTTCCTTTTTTAAGGAGGGTAGGCGCAGGACACTCAACAGAATTAGATAAGAGTTTGGAAACAAATATGATGGGCTAGCTGTGTGCCTCCGATCAGCAATGTCATGTACATTTAGGAAATCCAGGGCAGGAGAGTAGTCATGTTAAGTAATTTGACTATCTATAGCGTTGGAACGATATGCAACGAAACCGTGCGGAGTTCGCGACTCCTTAAAAAACGTTTGACCGACTATGCATATACATACCTGCAGTCTCCGGTATTCGCCTTACTCCCGTAACAATAGTCATTGAGCGCACGGCATTATGCAATGAAGGCAAAAATGTACTTTCAAATATCGTTCGTCCGCGCGCCGCCGCACGCATTGCCTGACGTATACCGGGTGAAAGTACAAACCGAATATCTGTTTAAATGCGTAAATGTTTCGAGACTCCTACATCCTTCGGTAGCTCAGTTGGTAGAGCGGTGGACTGTAGTGGTGTACATATATCATAGATATCCATAGGTCGCTGGTTCAAATCCGGCCCGAAGGAAATTTTTTTGCCGCTTATAGAAATATAGCAGGATATTATTTAGGACTTATGATATCCACCCGTAAATGTTTATCCTTCATTCATCACGCGCAACATTATAAATATTTTGATTAATTCGCTCAGTAATTGATTTGCTCTGTAGCTAATATAAAGTTAAAAAGAATTGTAGTATATTTTATAACAAGTCCTACTCAGTCCTAGAAGATCTCGAATCTGGAAAAAAAAATTGCATTCGAGTCGTTATTTTATTAAAATTAAATGGAATTAAAAAAAAAAAAAAATACAATAAAATATATTGAGTGATACGAAAAATGTTGTGTCCAATTTTATATTAACTCATAACGTAGAATGCTACTCGTCGATATTTTTCCTTTCCAAGAAAAATCAACGAAACATAAATATTTTTTCGGGGTTTTATGGGGAAAATGAAATAATCCCTTGTAAATGATAAATATCGAGTAGCCTGCGACGTCATAAGCTTATTTTTTTTAATCAATTACAAATAATAGAAAAAAAAACATATTTTTTATTGAATTCACTATGTCGAATATCGACTAACACATCTACTTCACTAAATAATAAATATTAAGTAATAATATGTTAATAAATATCCATGGTATTGGAAGCGTTATGAGGATTTGATGCAAGATCCTTTGCAAATATAAAGTTGTATCCAGCCTAAAAAAAAAAAAAATGTTAAAATCATATGTTCATCATATTTATTATTATTTTGTTGCATGCCCCGCAATATTTATTAATCACAATTTCGTTAGTAGAAATCAACCGTATTAGTTATTTAGATATTTAATGTAAAATGTCTTATTGTTCATGTTATTCGAAAATGTAGAAACGCCTTAGTATAGAAATGTCACGAGGCCAGTTTTTGTGTTAAAAAAAATCCAATTTTTTAATTTATCTAAAAATACTTTTAAATGTTATAGATATGTTGTATAATTATAATTTGGTAATTTTAAAAATATTTAAAAAACCACATAATATAATCAAACAATATACAATTTAATGTGAAATTTGCGGTTAAATTTTGTTGGACAATGATGCAAAGTCATGGTTTGATTTTCGTCGTACCAATTCATAAAAGTGCGGTAAGACGATCATCACCTAATCGCGATCTATTATTTTATATTGTAAGGTTCGTGTGAGAAAATTTCTGTTCGCATACCGAATTTTCTATGGGTTATCAGTTCGAAACAAAATAAAAACGAGATATTCCATTATAAAGTGTATCCCACTTAAAGGCAATATTTTACTGATTTGGACGGCTGAAAAAAAGATTGGGCATCACTGTTCTACATCAATCTAAAAATCTGGTATGGAAATTTACAGTTTCAACGCGCAAGATAACTTTTCAAAAACCATGTTTATGAAGTAACGACTAGATGCCACGTCCAGATTTTTGGAATTAATGTTACTCAATGAATAACCGTAGTCCCCGAGTAACGACCGCTTAACTAAACTCACGAGTTTTCGTGAAACATGAATTGCCTGCAAGAATTGACGACATAATAATAAAAAAAGTATCCGATGGGGTACAAAAAAAAATATGCGTATCCACACATGTATGACGCGATAAACTTTTCGTGTTATTTGATGAAATTTTTAAGTGATGATTTGCAAGTTTAGTTTAATGAACAGGAATAAAAAATTGTAATATTATATTTTACGCCAAGCCGAGTATCTTAAATTATTATAATGAACTATAATAGTGTTCGCATTTCGTGTAAAGTTTTATTGGTAATTTGAAGTTTTCCACTTGAGCACTTGGGAGATAACTGTTCACAGATAGTGCGAGTGAATTACCAACAAGTTATAAAATCTAGACATTACTTATCAATGTATGACGCACTGGTGTGGGTAATCACAACCATTTCGAAGCTTTGAAAGTTCACTGAGCTCGTGGAGAGTGGAATATATTTTCAGGTGAAATATGAGTGGATTACGAAAATCTACAGAGTTAAATATTGTTCTAATCGAAAACAGTCAACAATTGGAATTCATATTTCGAGACATTCATAAATAAATAATACGATTCCTTATAATAATAACATCGAATAAAAATGTGCACATCTTGGTTATGATATTAATGTTATAAGAAAAATAATAAAGAAGAAAATAATCAAAGAATTGACATTATTGTGTATGTGTAAATGGTACTAACGACGTTCTCAAAAGTACGTGGAACTTAATCGTAATTAATTAATATATGAAATAACAGTTATCGTTATCAATATTATTTTAATAATTCATTAGACGTCTATCTTTCTACGTGTTTAGCTCAATTTTTTTAATTTTGTTTATAATTTTGCGCGAAAGATGTTATCTCCATTATACTCTTACGTAACGATAGTTAGATCCTACATTACGTTTATATGTTAAAATAACGCATTAATTACACTTGCACAAACAATTATTCAGATGTACAGGAATGTATCAATTTTTATATATTTTTGAACATGGTATTATGTTCGGATCATTAGTAAATTTTCTTATTTCGAAAACGGCAGTATCGTATTTTTATTCTCAGTCGCTTCGGAATCGAATTGTAGAAGATTAACGATTTAAGAATTACACTACTCTTACAGTAAGGAAACCCTTAGAAATAAATATTTATTGATTTTTTTTTTGCGGCACCCTTTATCTTAATACTAAATAAAACTTTCGAACTCCAAATTTGAAATCAATCGTTGAATATTAAGCCGTTTCTCCGGGTATTTGAAATTAAGTAGTTTTGTTCTTTTTTTTAGGAAAACTCTTAACATTGTGGGTAATAAAACTTTTTCTTTCAACTAAAAATCATCAAACATCAAATATCGGATAGCAAATTTTATAATGATTTAAAAAATGTGACTATTTTGATATAATTAGATCTTTTTTGATAGAAATAGTTAGAATTGTACGTAAAAAATAAGGGAAAGCTCAAAAAATCCAACTAAATTATTTTAAATTATTTATATACTTGTTAAACGGCAGTATACGGAGTGGATTAGTTGATGGATAATAAATGTACATCGATTATAATGCGTTTTCTATGACCTTGATGTGAAAATAATAATTAATAACATTAATGAGTTAGAACTCATCTTATTGTCTGGTGAATTATACATTGCGAGGAGTGAGGTAAAATACTTGAATATTTTAAACTGAGGCGACTCTCCGGGTGAGAAATTTAAAACAGTAATTTAATATAAAAAGTATTATTACTCATTAAGTTCATAGAAAAATAATAAAAAAAGTAATTTAGTATGAATGTACACGAATAATTGATTTCAATTTATTTGTTAACAAAAAATATTGCATTTTTAGGTTAGTATTTTAATTTTTTATAAACACTATTACATTTTAAGTTTATAACAGTTCTTCGTTTTTGAGAATTTCACAATGAAACGATGATGGATTCAGAAATTATAAATTCAGTTATTCAGAAATATTTGATTACCATATGTCCATATTATTGTCAAATGATTGATTTGTAAATAAGTAATTTATTTTTGAGACTCATGTTAGATTTTTTGGAAGATGGAGTAAATGGAGGGAAGGGTTAAGCTGTTTATAATTTTGTTCAACGTGATTTGAACAAATCAACTTTTTATCCAGAGTGATACGTAGGTATTTAGTTCATTGATGCAGTGGAATTCTTTTATCGTTAAATTTAAGTGGAAGACATTTCTTTTACTTGAAGTAAAAGTTTACCTGACTTGATTTGTAATTGTTGAATATTAATTTAATTAAGACTCAATTGTATTTCAATGATTTTGTAAATTGTGTGACGTGGTATCAGTATCATTAATTGAAAAAATTATTGCTGTGTCTCTAACAAATGTGGCAGGAAGAGTTTGATTTAATATAGGTATAGCAGAGGTGAATTACTATAGAGCAGTGGTACACACTACGTGGCCCGCGGGCCGCATGCCGCCCTTTAACAAATTTTGTGCGGCCCGCACTAAAGCTAAATTCACATTCTAAAATTTAAAATTAAATAGAGAAAATAAAATACGTATTTTTTTGTTTTGATATTATATATAGATATAAATATATTCGTATATTATGTTATAATTCCTTATTGTTCAATTATAAATTATTAAGTTATAATTAATTAATATATAATATAAACATTTTTAATCATTACCATTAAACATGTTTGCGGCCCGCAAGTAATTTTCAAAGTTATTATTTGGCCCTTTCTAAAATCGTAGTGGAGACTGCTGCTGTAGAGTAAGGGTGAGAGGTCACTACCTAAAGTAAGAAAAAAAAACCGCAAAACCATTCCGCTAATCCATAACTGTCAAAAAATATCTACTAATTCCACTTTTATACACAGCTTAACTGCTCATCTAACGTGATAACTATTACATTAGGCCAATCTCGAATTTTTGTTAAGGAATACAAGACTATTATATTTTATGTTTATATACTGGAAGTTAAGTACTTCTATTATTTGGAATCGTGATGATATTATGTGAAAGTTGCCTTACTGGATTGAATTGTTAATTTTGATATTTAAAACAATTTTAACTGGTTACGATGGTAACCTTGTAACACATGATTCATACAAAGTTCAGACAAAGGCTAAAAGGCCATTAAGCCATTAAGTATAATGATTTCTTATTATTTATCTTACATAATGTATACTTACTAATAAGATGAGTAAGCATAATGGCTTGTAATTTTGTTTTTCTTATTATCTTGTCTCTACAACGCGTCTTCTAAATTAATTATAATGAAATTAATATCGTTATCATAATATGGTCTTTGCAATGTACGTGGTATATTTAGAATCACTAGAAATCGTGGCTGAGCGTGAAAAATCTCTTGCGTATAAAAAACCAGATTTTCAGGAGAGTCCAGTAGTTTTATCCGAAAAACATTTTATAATCACTTATTTTTTCTGTTTAATTTATCTTATCGAATATCGTTTAAAATGCATAGGTATCAAAATTATTAAAAATAAAAATAATATCTGCTTTTTCAGGGCATTATTTAGTGTTACAACAAAGTGATAATAACACACTATATGTTGAATTATCTTATGTTATTGCGATATAACACAGTATTATATAACCACAGGTACAGTATTATTGTAGGTACGTATCTATAGAGAAATCGGATTTTCGGTAAATCATCGCCCCCCAACTTGTAGTAGGCCGTTTTCATGATTCAAATACATAATGTTCGTACGCATACTAAATTACAAAATATGTACATTTTATGATTGTCGGTATACTATGTACAAATTACTCATATAAATACATTCCACCAAAGAACGTTGTTACACAGTGTAATATAACAGTGTAATTATAGTGTAATATTATCATCGAACAGGTCATATCTTTCATCCCGGGTTAATCATAAAATCGGTCGATTTAAAACTCTAATTACCATATACGTTTGCCCGTTTTGTGCACTACATTATGGAATTAAACACAATAGTGTATGTCTAGTCGTACGTCATATAATCATGCACATTGACTTTTGGTATACGTTCCCAGCAGCACATGTTGATTACAAATAGGAAAACTTTCACAGTCATTGAATTCCAGCGATCCCATTCTATAGGGCATAGGCCACTGATGGTGTAGTAGGGCAAATACTTTACTACTTCTCAGCTGTAAGGGTGAGATATGTACACAATAATTGTATATAGCTACCCTTTCTATCCATCGGAAACAGTTAATTAATTTACTGTAGTCGATTTTCACCAAAATAAGGGTGCGTTATTTGCACCAAAATTGAAATCGATTTTTTTTTCGATGTAATTGTGATATTGTGATATAAGATATTATTTTTAGCGAACATTTCTTTGAATCCATCATACTTATGAAAAATACTAACATTTAAAATCCTCATATAAAGAAAATTAGTCAATTAAAAAAAATGTATATCTATATCAACGAGAAAATTTAAAACAATTAGCTCATTGTTGGTTGCCATATTGATCGAATTCAACTTTATGTTTTTATATTTAATTAGTGTTTTGTCTTGAAATCATAGAATTTAGAAATCCTGAATTATTATCGTTGATAAAATAATCCAATAGTCTATAGTAATTTTTATAGTAAATCTTTTTTTTTGGTGCAAATTGTAATTCCTATTTTAAACTACCTGCGGTGATACAAATCACAAGCTCCCAATTAATTTCCTATTTACTACTGTGTTTATGTAAGAAATGATGTGATAAGCAATTAAATTAAAATTAAGAACAATAAATAAAGAGAAGTAATGATTTTTTTAATCTTTATTTGTCTGGAAATGATTAAAATCTATATAACGCTCTCTCTTAATAACGTACAATTCCGTGTTCCTATGCCAAATCTTTCGATATTTGAACACTAGGTATACCTAACAGTTACCTACTTGTAAACCCTGGATGACATTACAAAACCGTTTTAAACTGTAGAAAACGATGTTACGAATTCTGTCGGGAGACTCGCGTCACCCGGAACGTCGAAACACGGAACATCATCGAAAGTCTGAACAAACTTTGATGAAAAATAAATAAAAATAAACGAGAAAGTTATACTAGTAATGCTCGGAACAGAAAATACGTATTATGATAAAATTAAATATTCCTTATTTTAGTACTCTTCTTTCTATCAAACATTTTATAAATATGATAAAAATTGGGTAACTATTCATTGTATACAATTTACTAAATACACATATTTGAATGCACAGAATAATCAATTTTTCAAATACAATTTAGACACTTACAACAACTATATTAAATATCAATAGAGGTTACAAATTTATAAATAAAATAAAATATAATAATGACCAAAACAATACATAATTTTTATTACATTAAGACAATCATTTTTATGCTGATAGATCGCGAAGCCCTTTATTGAATGAATAAATGGGACACTCATCAGTTATATGGCTCGTTGATTGGTTCGGGTATCCACACTAACACCGATCATTCTGAACCAAATTCCATTTCGACATAAAGTGACCGCGTCTTCCTGGACCGCATCTAAAGTGGTTTAAGGTACTCTATTCTTTCCTAGGCAGATGGAACCTCTGTTCTGGGTGAGATACAAGGTCATGATTTAGAGGTTTACTAGTAGACCCTCTAGTCCTTGTCTGAATCCAAATTGATTTTTTGATATAGTTTATTTTCCTCTAAAAACGTAATTAATCTATTCTTTAATAACTACTTCTAAAAACTTTATCAAAAATACAAATTATTGATATATTTCTAAAATTATTCATAGTTTGTTTATCCCCACTTTTAAAAATAGGTTAACAAATAGCAACTTTAAACTAAGATGGAAAAATATGTTCTTTTAAACTTCTATTATAAAAAAAAATGAATGGTTCTATAACCCAAGGTAAAATGCTTTTAATAAGTTTCACTGAAATCTTGTCAAATTCTGCTGCAATATCCTTTTTTTGAGAGCTGAGCAGCCGAATAACTTCTTCTTGTCTATATATTTGGTAAACATATTATCAAATTGCTTATAATATAAGGTCCTTCCATTATACTTAATTAAAATGTTTTACCCAGATTGTATAAATAAACTTCAAATCGATTGCAAATCATCGTAATTGAATAGTTTTCAATAACACATTATATTTATTAATATTATTGGTCACGCGAGCAATCATTTAAAAAAGTCCACTAATACGATTACAAGCGCTAGGTGCATTACTTGCAACTAGCTGTTTTGGCAAGTCACTTTGAGAGTTCCACTAAAATAATTGTTTATATAGGGTCGTTGGGTATCCAGTATATCTGAATTTTTGTCGCTAAGTTTCATAGCTGCGCTTATGGAAACATAACTTATCGCAGTGCGCAAGCGATAGTTCTAACGAATATATTTTGTCGTCAGCATTCGCGGCGTCTGTACACCAGCATCCGCGCTACGCATAATATTTTACAGACTCGTCGCGTTGAAACCGATTGGACCGCTTACCGCGTACGCGGTACACACCTTTACCGCCGGTACATACGCCGCACCGGACTTATAATCCAAGAAACATCTCTTATACGTATACATAATATTAAGAAGGCAATGGGCACATTTTGGCGTACAAAGTTCAACACTGCAATTTGCATGGATTACTCGTGCTCCGCCAGAATAATCCGACGGGCCACGTAATAATGTATACGTAATGTTGAATTTGTGAACTGTTCTGTTAGGCCTTCGTCGTATAATATATTGTATGCATAGTTTTATTACCATAGTAAGTCCGTGACGACCGATAGACGGTCGATTTGCCGGTCTGCGCGTGTAGGTACACCCGACTTCCAGGTGATATTCCTTCCCACCGCCAGAGCCCTACTTAGGAATTAATTCTTTGGTATTCAATTTATTTTTCAAGATTTTAAATAAATTATGCCGTACACGTCTATGAATATTTTGTACCCACACAAATTAACTAAGACAATTTGATCAAGTCAAATTAATACATGGGGACCATTAATTAGGTCGAGGCCCGCGGCTGCAGCCCCCCCCCCCTATCTCCCCCAATTATAGGACCTGCCAACCGACGGCTGACGTTTCCGCGTGGTACTCGATTCGCGGACAACCAGTTTGGCGTCTTGGAGACCCCGTGCTCGGTAACATATTATGCGAGAAAAATGCACGTTAGAAAAGCGCATAAAAGATTATTGCGTTTATTGTATGTAGAAGCCGGCCGGGCATTATTTAAACGCGTACTGGTGAGAAACGAAAAAATTGACGTTTATGAACCCGATAGATATACGATGTTTATGTAAAATCACATTTCAACCGAAACCATCCCATCGTTGTTTGAACTTTAACGATATTTGTGTCGCTGAAACTTCTTCTTCGATTGCTCCCATAAAAATTCAACTGATCATTCAAATACTAAATCGATATTTACTTCAAAATTAATGAATCGAGAGCTTATTATGTGAGTCATGAAGTATCAAATAGTTATCACATCACACTTATCATGTCATGGTCAGTGGTTACAATCTCATATTTAACCGTTAAAAAATCATGTTCATGTCTTCATATACAATAGTTGTTATTTAATAATACGGGTTTGCCAACAAATTTGATTTTTTTTAACATTTTTACACAATATATTTAATTATTTTTGTTTGAACAGTATTATAATTATTTAAACAGTAGATAATCGGTAAATATTTTTGTTTTAAAATATATAGGCAAAGTATAACTACTTAGTATGCAAATGGAATCAGTTATTAGTTTATTTAGGCCTTGTAATAAATTACTCGAGTAAAAACTTTAAAAAAAATGAATACGTAATAATTTTACAGTAGAACAAAATTTAAAACTTCTTAACAGTTAAAAATAAAATAATCTTAAGAATAATAAAAATGTCTAAAAAACACAAATAAAAAAAACTTTTTTGAAACTAACAACCCAAGGGTGGTTGTGGGGTGGTTACCATTTACCATGAACTGATATAAATTATGAACCATGAGATGTTCACTATATTTACCTATACATATTATTATCTTTTCGATCAATCTTATTGTTCTATAATAATATGAGCAATGAACTCAGTACAATATATTTCAAGTAGGTCTCAATGAATAAGGAATAAATGTGAAAGGGGTAATTTTTTTATTGGTCTTTATAATATTATGTGAGACGTTGAATCTGGGTGATTTATACTGTTCTTCCTTACAGTTGGTCATGTTTTGCATCGAAGTCAAGCGCTGTGAAGTGTGATATGGTAAAGGTATCAACTGTTGGACGTTATGGTGGAGCAATATACATACCTGATAACAACCCTAATACGCTCAAGCGAAATTGGACGAGAGATCTCTATAAACCTTCACTAAATGATTGCAAATCTAAAAGAATTATGTTCGAAAGTGTTATACCGATGAATTTTTAACGTAATCTAATGAATAAATACTAAGTTTTTTCTAATTAGTAAATGTGTAAACGAGCGTATGTTAAGTACAGATCGCTTTATATTCTCCAATAAAAATGAAAAAGAAATGTACCAACAAAATATTACTGTACGTGCATGAACGCGAACCGACCAATATTATAAGCACGTAGCACCATCATAATATATGTACCGCCACCGTGGACCTAAATCATTAACAAGGTGCTTAAAATGTACACAAGAGCACACACGGAACACAGGCGCGCGCGTTTACAGTGCATTCCGTTTGCGTGTGCGAAAATAAGTAAATCAACCGTATGTATACAGAGTGTTACACCGAGGATTTACCCGTTGCGACATCTTCTGAGATACCAACGATAGTCATATTGAGTTTTATTTTTATTTTTACAACACTCACCGGCACGAGGGCTACAAATATTTCATATTGAATTTTATGTTTATGAAAAAAATTAGAAAAAATAATTTTTTTATCTTATTATTTCATTATTTTCGAAAAATTTGAAGAATAAAGAACTCTTATAGAGCTTATTTTCTGAAAATGTTGACGTTTCAATATCTTATATTCTCATCAACGTCATGGTTTTTAACAATTATGTATATATTGAAATGTCAATATTTTCAGAAAATAAACTCTGCGATACCTTCAGTTTTTTCGAAAACAATAATATTAAAAACTTCTATCGTAACTTGCTTACCAAAACGTTAAACATTCGACTGAAACATGAAATATTTATAGTGCGTGTCCCTGCGAGTGTTGTAGAAAAAAAAAAATAGGAAAAAATAGAATTTGAATATTATCTCAGGAGGTGATCGCGATGGATAAACGCTCGGCGGGACACCCTGTATACGGAGTAAAACGTTCATTTCCCGTCGTTTTTTTTTTTTTTTTATATAAAGAAAGCGAAGAAAAATCCCGTCTCCGTTCAAGTGTATTTTTCGTCGTCACGAGTACAGTTCGGTGCTTGGCAACATCAATCAATCCGATCGCACGTGATCGATACACACGCATTCGCGGAGCCCACCTGTAACGTTGTACGAGTAACTATTATTATTATTATTATTATTATTATTATCATCGCTATGACGTTTATTGTGTGTACGCGGGGTACACGAATCCGAGTGTGCTATTCGGTACCGTGCACGTACGTTTCACATATTATTATTGTTATCGGCGGCTTGATTGTCCGAAAACAGCCGATCCGGGGCACCGCCGACGCCGGGGGGATCGCGTTACGCTTCGGATTGCGCAACGCGTCTCGGTACAAGTGTATAATGAAATATTATAATTGGAATGCGAAGCGAAGGACAAATCGACGACGGAACGCGCGCGCGATCGTCCGATATTAATGTCTTGACCATGCTGTCGACGGTAATAACGTCCCGAAAGTCCGATGACGTGCACTGTTTCCGCGTACGAGTGTTATTGTTCTTTTGTCGGGGAAGGGGAGGGGGGCGAATCGTCTGGGGCTTAGAACGAGAAAGAAAAACGACCTTCCCCCCCGGTCTCCTCCGCAAAGATGTGTTAGATCTTCGAATCCTATACCCGTAACGGCGGCAAGACGTAAGCCGGGACTGACTGACCGACGTCCAGACTTGACCCCACAAGGTGGTATGTCAAGCCTCCATGTCTTACCTGTGATTATACTTACTAAGTAGCTACAAACTAAAACATGCTCGATGACATACAAATCCGTGTCACAACAATAGTAATAATTATATAAAGTTTAATAGTGCATGTTTTTGCATGTTTCGGGTGTAAGGGCATAATTTGGCATGTAGTCGATTTTTAGAGTTTTTAACGCATATTATTTCATAGAAAAATTTTTTGACATTATTTTTTAAAAATGTCTTGTTTATTTACTTTCCCGTCAACAAAATGATAGTGTTTGTTTTGATTAATTTTTATTCTCGTGTGACTACCTAAATAGATTTTACTTTACACTTCACAAGTATTCATTTTTTTTAGATTTTATTGATTTTGAGTGCATAATTTTAAAATGTTTGGGCATATAAATGCATATTTTGCTAATTTTTAGTGCATGAACTTATGAGCCCTGATTATAAATGTTTAATTTTTTCGTTCTGCGGTCTCCATATCCAACAGTGAACAAGCCGGTTATCAAGATTTCCATAAAAATGTTTGTGAATACTATGCGTCTCAATTCAATCATTTTCTTGTCACTTTTGTGTAGAATTTTGTTTTCGGGCTTTATTTTAATACACAAAAGCTATTATGGACCCGGCCATGGCCTTGTTTTTCCCGGAACGTAGTTTCATCAACGCATGTGTAGGTTAAATAGAAGATTTATTAATGTTGTTCGACTATACTTAAAACGACCAACAAAAATAATGTAGAACTATAAATTCTGTTGTTGTCGTATTTTTATTTATATACCCAGTGGCGAGGACAAATTCTAGATAATCTAACACCAATGTCCAACTGACACGCATCTAACAAACAGCAAACCTTAGAAACTGTACGTTAGATATCGTGAAAATGAAACAACATAATAATTGAAGAATAACGGGAAAAAATTGCAATCATACTATTTCAAAAGGTTTTTTCTTGTTTCACTTCGATAAAAAATATGTAAGAAGATTAATGGATTAAACAACTTCTATATCACTTTAATCTCTTGGATATCTGGAGTTCTTTGTTCTTGCTTAATGCACTATATATATTCGTTTGTCAATCAATAAGTTATTTTTTTCTTCACTATTTTAGTTAAGTCTGAAGAATTTTATAATTATGAAGCTCGAAAACTAACTTAAAAAAAAAGAAACTTACACAATACCTAGGAGTAATTCGTGTACGTATAGTATAATTTTAAATTTGATAAGTTTAGGAAGGTAGTTTGATAAAAACTAAAAGACTGGTTTGAGTAAAAATAGTAACCAGTGTTGATGTTTTGTCTTTAAGATTTTAGGTAGATCGTTGTATTCCAAGTCACCATTGAAACATTTCAGCAGTAAATTGTACATTAGTGATAAAATATTTCAACAATTAAATAGTGATACGTATCTTAAATATTCCACGTATTAAAATAGTTTTTATAGTTTCGATTATTTTTAAAAAAGTTATACATGATTTCCAATTGTTTTCCAATATTACCTCACGTTCAGAAAAATGACTGAAAAAAAAAATTAAAAGTTATTCGTCTAAAACTCTAAAACGCTAATTATATTTAATTGTTACGGAAACGTTTGTCATATATTTACAATTCCCCCTCCCCAATTAATCACCTGTCACCTCTTACATAAAAAGATATAATTGTAACAGAAATTCACTTAGCGCGAGTACAGGAACAGTAATATTTCTTTGATTCTTTACTTAATTTTAAATGCTTGTAAACAATGCACTAAATTAACAATTTTTAAAAAAAATTAATATCATAAGGATCGTTGAGAAAAAAACCAGAAAACAATTTGATTTTTTTTCGCAAAAGTGTAATAATAAATTATTTTCTTTAAAATTATTTTAATATTAATGACACTAATTTATTGTGAAATAGTGTTTGGATCGCACTAAAAAATAATACACTTTCATGGTAAAATATATGTATATTTGTTTAATTTTTTATCACGTAAATTAATCATTTTGGATGGTAAACATTATTTCTATAAAGCTATTTTATATATCCAGCACATAAATCTATTGTTATGCATGATCGTGAAAAAAATATATTTTCACTTATACTCTTTCTGTTTGTTAAAATTTATAATTTGTTTTGAACAAACAGCTAAAATTGTTATTTCCTAGTGAATTTCAACAATGACTGTGAAAACTAAATCCGTTTCGACTGCAATACGGAATTATTTTACTCGGGTATTTTATGCGACGAGTTTTTTTTCTTTTCACAAATGACAAAATAATCGACCCGTTGTGTCGATCTCTAAGATTATATTTTCTGTCAAACGATAATATAGAATAGTTTGTCAAACTTTAAATTCTATATTACGGACGTTCTTGCCATTGGATAATCGATATTTTGTACAGCATTTTTGCTGACCTATTTTTTTTTTTCATTTTACGGGTTACGTTCTAATATTCTGAACGATCGTAATAAAAACATCTAAATGTACCAACTTTAAACATCCATAACATTGGTAGTTGTAAACATTGCTATTGCGGTTTCTAAGCAGTACCCTATATAATATACTGTCCGTACACTCCCATTGGTTTAATAATTTTTTTACACAACGTAATGTCGTCGAGCGTTAAACACAATGGCCATCGTCGTGTTAACATCGACACACTGAATATCTTTTACGTTTACAATAATATTATTATTATTATTAGCATACAAAATGCGATTTTAACGAATGTATATTAGTCTAAACCTAAACCGATAAGAATTGTAGACAGTTCATTTGGTATATTAAGAAATATTTTTGAACAAAATGATCGGAGCATATAAATCGTGAACAAAACAATTTGTACCGCTATTTTTATTTAAATTGTGCGCCTTATTCTTCGGAAATAGTGAGCGTTCGCCGTTAAGACCTAACGAGACCGTAAAAAAGTTGCAGACTAATATATACGAGTAATATACATTATAGTGTATGTAAATGTTGAAAGCCTAACTGGCATAATATTATTACTATCCGTACAATCGACCATGTTTTTTTTTAGATTTAAGTGAGTGAGTGACTGTTATAACATCTAAAACATATAAAAGAAGACAAAAAATAACAAAACTGTTCAACACAATAACATTAGCGCAAAATTATATGAAAAGTTGTAACGTTCAACTACCACAATTTTCATTTTTTCCCCGGTCATAGTAAGAGCATTTAAATATTATCTATACTTCGAAACTTCTTTTGTACGAGTGTACGAATAAAATTTCGTTCATTTTCATGGTTAACATTTGAAAATCCTAGAAAATTGACTCTCTCATGTTAAGCAACGTTTCATACGGATGTAGAGGGTGAACACAAATGCGTAGAATGGACAATGGAACGTTCAATCGTATTTACAGTGGGTGTGTTTGTGTGTGTGTGTGTGTGTGTGTGTGTGTGTGTGTGTGTGTGTGTGTGTGTGTGTGTGTGTGTGTGTGTGTGTGTGTGTGTGTGTGCGGTTATGCCATGTTACATTTGCATATTATTAAAATTTAAATATTGGCTATTGATTTTCATATTATTCGTACGAAAAAAACTGTTTTCGAATTATTACAAGACAATGGTTTATTATTATAGAACAATGATATTAATATATTTTGTACCTAGCATCCTGTACCGAAGAAATATAATATAGAAAAACGAAATTGTATACTATGCGGATGAAAACAACTTACATATGGCGAGAGTTTTAAATAATAATATATTTTCATAAAATGAACATAAAAAGTAACGTTGAAAACTGTCAGTTGACCACTAACATTATATTTTGTCTAATCAAACGCAGAAAAGAAAAATGTATGATAAATCATGGTATAAAACACGTTATTGTTCCTAATTTAATACAATTCGAATAAATAACATAAAATGTGTAAATAAAAAATAACTGAATTTAGTATTTTAAACGTGAATACGACAGTGTCACAAAAATACGATAAAATGGTTTTAACAGTCGACAACACTAATCTATGAAAATGGTTCTAAATTATACTGTCATCAAAAATATTATATATTTATCCGAGCAAGATAAATAATTAACTCTTGTTCGCAACGAATGAATATATAATGTATTATTTAAATCACCTGCGTACATAAATAATTAAATATGAACGTGCATGTCATTCAATTTTTAAGTAAAAATCTCAAAATATACGTTTTAAAAATTCCACTACGTTAATTCTATTTTGTCATTTTTATCAATCAGTTAGAACTCGCGTTGACCAACTTATCATACAAGGGCACCGTCAAAGATTTGAGCTGGATTGATGACGGGTTGTTTATTACTTGACGAGCAAAAACGAACGGTTTTACTGGTGAGCAAGATGAGATAGTGAAAATAAATGAGTTTTCGTGATAGAGCAAAAGAAAAAACAAAGAATATCATTCAATATAATCGGCTTCCGGAACAACAATAATGTTACCATATACGCGGTCCCGGTTATTCTAAATCTGGCAATGGAAACGACGGAGCAGGACAAAAAAGTGATCGTAGAAGTTAAAGTTTTTGGACTATCGAGCAGTGTCCGAGAAAATAGCACCGTACAATATTTATCGTTTTCGATCGTCTAGATCCTGAAACTTTCACTCGCATTGCCGAAAGTTTGAAGACCGCACATAGCACAGAAATCTTTGACTAATGAAAGTCGTATCCGCTTGTTATGGTGGATCTATGGTATATAGAAATTGGTCGACTGCTGATCGAAACGACACATTCGGGTGCGATACTGCAGTAAGGACACTTATACAAGGTGTATAAAACTCGCGTGGTCAACGAACGGCAAATAAGGTGTTAATTAATAATTGTTCGTCTCCTAAAAAGTGCAGGACATCATTGTTGTTATAAATTTGAACGTTGTAAACAACTTTCGAATTACACGCAGATCGTTGGGGTTGTTTCAAAATTGGACTTGCTTGCGTGCATTTTTATTTTTATTTTTTCATCGGCTCAGAGTGTTTTGATATCTCATCACAAGAGTCCTAAAAAAGTTCAGTTGGTGCATGATGTTTACTTTAAATATATGGAATATAAAACTTTTTTAACTTTTTCATCACCATATAAAAAAATATTACCCAAAAGAATATCGTAAACAGTTACGGAATAGAAAATTGGACACGTACGGTTAGCATTGCGGTTATGGCTCGTGAAAAATATAAAACGCATCATACATTATTATATGTGCTACAGTGATAATTTATTAGATAGCAATTTGAACGTAATCGATTGGTTTTATTTGAAAATTTGTTTTCAACCATTATGGATTTAAACGATTCGAATACGCATGAGAATGGGCACTGCAGAATACAAGTAAATCATTTATTGACATTCGACACGTATTTGAAACACTAGGGATAACAATTAAAAATTAAACTACCGAGTACCACAATTTGAACTATCTGAGCTAAAAATAACTAGTTAAAAATGATTTTAAGATCAATACCGTCATTCCGTTTTCATTGTTTTCATTGGTAACTATTCCCATTCAAAAACAATTACTGACCACATGACACTAATCCGCCTTTCTTACAAACGTCTACTACTATCACGATAATGACGATTATAGGTGTTATTAAATACAATCCGAGACGCGTAAAACTAGTCGAATTGATTGAATTTAAATACCATTTTTATACGGAACGTTTTGCCTTTGAAGCACAATGATATCTTGATGGTCTTGAAATTGTAGGCGAGTGTGGGGACACTGGGGACTTTGTACGGTCATCATAATCTTTCAATCATGGCTATACGACCGTATTGATTGATTTGATAAAAATAGAAGGTTCGCAAAAGAATTCTACGGCATCTTGTTAAGTTTTTAGTTCCCTTTATAGTTGTTAAATTGTAATAATCCACTATAAAATAAGATTTTTGATTTCGAGGCATGTTTTTCGAAGCAATATTTATAGTGAACAACTGATAAACAGGCAACTATGTATCACATACGTGTTTAGAGAAATAGAAATTGTCGAGAATGTTTTAGGACTAGACGGTCAATTGATTTAATTTTAATGACTGCAGTGTACTGACTAAATTGTAATCGATAAAAAAACGGGATAAAATGTAAGTTACATCTGCGGTGCGAGTGCGCGCGTGCGACTTTATTAACGAAAACCGTGCTATAGCAATTATTATTACAATTATTTGGTTAAGCTGGCTGCAGATGACTTTTAAGATTGTTTTTATACATGTGTACCAATAAATACATCAAATGTCCACTGTCGGTGTACGCGGGGCAATACAAACACTGAAATGCATACTATACTCACTGATAAAGTGATAACCAAGGTTATATATATATAAATATCGAATTATAATGATCAATAAGTAGTTGTATTGCAGCGGCAGCCAGCCAATAACAATAACAATAATAATAATAATAATAATTTTCCGCGTCAAATTGTACCGTGACCGATAATCATTATCCCCGAGGTGTCCAGCGTCGCGGCAGCCGATAACAACGCCTCTCTCCGTTTGGTACGTAAAAACGACGATATTCTTTCGCTAAGAAACCGCGATCGATCCGTGATTCCGGAAATGCAATCGCGTTGTCTTATGCGTCGAAGAAAACGTTTCAACCGATGTCAAACGCATCACGGCGATAGTATCTCAACATCTTTCAATACGTGTTTCGGAGCACAAGAGAGTTGATATCATAGCGTATTTTCAGACCGTAGTTTATCCGCTGCAGCCCAGAGGCCGGGACTCCGAAGAGTGGGCGAATTAAACGATAATACGTCGACCCGTTTCGATTCGAAGAGAGAAGACGCCCGACTGGTTGTACGGTTATATAAACCGCTGATACCGCCTGATGCGATCGCGGGACGTACTACGGCTCGTTTTTAGCATATTATACCGTGTAGAGTAGTAAGGTCAAGACATACCGCACCGAAATGTATTCGTTAATATTATAAAATAATTCTGTTACGAGCATAAAGTATGCACGATACGCACAGCTGGTTATTCGACGTCTAGTTATGAGGCGCCCTTTGTCCGGTATATATCCGTTATAACTTACGTATAACCGACCAATCAATGTGCAAGTCTTTCATAACAACCACCATTACAAGTGACCAGTATGTAATACGATTTCTCGACACCGGCGTTACCAATCCTTATCCTTAACGAAAACGTGAACGCGGTATCACAATATCGTTGTAAATAACCGACGAGTAATTCGGAAGTCACGTTACTTATTAGACAAGCAAATAAACATTTTACCGTTTGTCATTACATTTGTTTCGGTGAACGTCTTCAATAACCACTTTTATCGGAAACCGTCCGAAAAACGAGAGGAATTTTCTTTTCGTTTCGAAACAAGATATTGATAAAAAGTTGATATGACATCCGTCATTACAGGATTGTTAATAATTGTTGTGCTCGTTGTACCGATGTCACCAACAGTTGTTATTACTGAAGTAGGCGGTTATCATCAAGTGAATAAGGTATTTTAACTGTTGGTGAAATATTATTTTAAGTATCTGATATTATAATATGAGCTGTATCACGTAGTAAAATCTGGCAATGCTACGACGAATTCTGGGTGGTTTTAAACTGCAGTATCGTGCTCGAAAAACAAAAATAAATTCTGAAATCTTGTTAAAATCTGCAGAAAATGCGCTACGGGGGGTGCTTTACTGTACTCGGAAACCGTGAAGCACTCGTGGGGATGCGGCGATCGATCCCTTCCTATTGGATTTTTTTCCACCCACAACTCATGATTTCGTCATATATACGAAACCGTAACTGATGACAGAGGGAATGTTGGGAAAGCTCTTGCTAAAAGGTCAAAATCACTTCAAGTGTCAACAGACATAATACATGTATTAATATATATATATATTCGGAATAGTCAAAATGCTGGTCAATTAGCTTAATTAATAGTGCACAACGTTTCCACTAAACGTTTTAAGTGTTAGCTTTATTTGATTTTAAATATATATTATTTTAATGTGCTGATCAATTTCCGTTACAATATTTTACATTAGCAATGTTAACAAGAAATTTGATTTTTTTTCCTTATGGTTAACTATACTTAAAAATATAAAAATTCGATTGGAAACATCACCATAATATCTTTACATGAAAACTTAAGATCATTTTTCGTACTTACACTGGTATTCAACAAGAAGCTACATTTTTTTCCCTAATAAAAATATTATTGTTACTACATCGTCATTGCGTAGTTATGTGTTATTGTAATCATATACTACTCCCCTCCATACATAGAAACGTACATGAAAAACAAACATTTTAGTTTGATTATAAAATATTAATCATTCTACGCCGTCCGCCACCAAACGCAAAAACCATAGACCACTCATTATGTCCGAATAGATAATGCTTTTTCTAGACATTTATTCAATGTGTTGAACAAATTCGTCATTGAAGGTTTTATCTATAATTATAAATGGTTTCACTGTCATATATAAGTAGGCGTTAGAGTTTCTATTTAAAAAAAAAATAAAAAGTGAATCTCCAAGATCATTCTGTTAACGACAATATTTTGTATTATGAACGTTACTCTAAAAATATTAAAAAAAAAAAAAAATCCGGACGAACTGCGTAAGTGCGCGGTCATGATATTATAATAAAATATTTTATCGAATCGTTTATTTTTTAATTATTTAGTATGTTTGCAAAGTTCGTAGAAAGTAAGTTTGAAAGTTTTAAG
Source organism: Periphyllus acericola (assembly GCA_949715065.1). Lineage (NCBI taxonomy): Eukaryota > Metazoa > Arthropoda > Insecta > Hemiptera > Aphididae > Periphyllus > Periphyllus acericola. The sequence goes on along the minus strand of OX454265.1, from coordinate 43,390,870 downwards.
ACAAACTTTACTTTCTATCACACAATTTAATAAAATCCTTTTTCGATTATTTTAATTATTCATTTTTAAAACGGCTTTATTTTACATACATTTAGACTTAACTATGCTGATATTTAATTAGAGTCAGTTATTACTTTTGTTAATATTAATTTTATGATATTATTCCATTCAATAATAACAGAATTATAAGAAACTTTCAAGTTTCAAGGCGCATTGTGCAATATTATAAGAGTAGTGAGAAAAATATCTTCGTCCAAACAGAAACTTGCAGAAATGGAATACATTTTGCAATCGACAACGTATTATGTTAAAGATTTAACTATAATTATGTCACGTCATAGCCGACCGTCACACATTTTCTTCGGCTAAGAAATACGTCATATGTGGACCGATATTCTGTTCTTAATTTTATGTTTCTTCGACCTATTTGTACTAGTGTAGGAAACATAATTTATAGTATAATATAAAAGACATAAAGTCGATGTAGCAGTTTAAATTGTGGGTTCTTATCATATGTTACGGTCATTGTAATGTTTTATATTTCACGAGCGAAGCATGTTATTATCAGAACACTGTTTGTTCGTTTTTAATTAAAAATCAAATACAACTTGGTGAGTTACATTCACTGTCTAACAATACACACGGCAATATCGCGTACGAAGTAACGATTCAAAAAACTAATATGATTAATATTTGAATCATGTTTGCCATAAAATAAGATGACATTAACAAACAGTAATAAGCACGCATATAAACTCGTACGTTTGCATCATTATTCGTATAGGCTACACATTCGCTAATAAGAATTCAAACACAAAGTTGTACATGCATAGTTATTAAAAGTATGGTAAATATTAAATTAAATTTTGTGATTAAAGTCGTAACAGCTATTGCCAAATCACGCGTACGTACGTACTATGCTCAACCAACACACCGAGACATAATTTCCACACAAAGGATACGTTCATTGACGGTTGCTGATATTATATTAGTTATATTACATCGAAATACTATTGTATTTTCTTAACACCTACGTAATGTACGTCGTACGTGTTATTTAACATCAACATAATATTATTATGGACACAAATAATATACAATAGATTGTAAACATTTGGTATTTATTTTTTTTTATAAGCGTTTTAACAATCAATTCTTACATTATATTATTAGTAACTAATGTACCTGTACTTCTGGATATTGGTCATGCGAACGTCCATCGATAATACTGTTAAACATTCGAACGATTTAGTGTTTTAGAGGCGAAGAGAGATCCGTGTGCAGTAGTTTCAAAATATTATGACGTGTTATATCGATCAGCGGTATTTCTGTAAACATTTCGGAAGTTTAATATTCTAATGTTTGTACGTGATCGATAAAAATTTGAGGACAAATACCCAATAGTATATTTATGATAAACTTATAACAGTATAAATCAATAACAAATACAAATAACCGGTGTTTACATACTTTCAATCATAAAATTTGAAAACTTCTCGGCGTCCATACTGGGCGTGGATCTATCAAAATAATATTATTATCACTTCAAAATATATTGGCGGTTAAAATGTAATCTAAAAAGGCTCAACGGGGATAGAAGTGATTGCGCTTTTCGCGCAAACATAAGAAGTGTACGAAAAATAAACAAAAGTAGACGGATTTTAATGCTAACGAATAATTTGAGTTTGCAGACCTCTTTTTTTGCGTTACATAGGATTTACAATTTAATATTCTTATTTCGGTATTCTATATTCACGTTTACTTTGGATAGAGAAATGCATTATTTTTGTCTCATGCTAAATTAAATTCCATGTTAACTTGGAAATCCTACCATAGCCTAAAATAGAGATATTATTCTGTTAAAGTGTTTTCATTTAAAATGTATGTTGTCAACCATGGAATATATTTTACTTTGCACTGATATTTTTTGTTTATATTCTGTTAATAAATAATTTATAGCGGTAAAACTGCACCAGAAAGTGCATGCCATGTTTAATTTAATCAAAATATAAATACATCCATCCAAAGAGGATTTCATTACTATTTTTGTTAAATAAAATGTAGATATAATATAAAATTGATAAGAGATGTATAGAATTGTTTTGACTTCAAAATAAGTTATCTATTGTGATCAATGACTCGATTTTAATGCTAACCACCGTATGTATATTACACAAAAACAATTTTATAACTATACATTTTTTAAAACAAATATTATTTTTCAATAATTAAATATAAAATGGATGCACGCAAGAAATTCAAAAAACATAAAATACAAAAGACAAGTAATGTACTATAATTCAAAAAAAACGATTGGTAATAATTAACTTTATTGAACATTTGGATTTCGGGATAACATAAGCAAAACTGTAAATAATTCTGAAAGAAAGAGTAGGCTCTTTTCGTGAAAGGACATGAAATATAAATGTTCAAATGGCCCACAGAGAAAAAAAGTTGGCACGCCTTTGTTGTGAACCTAAGTTCTGAATAGCACTCTGCTGTAGTCAGTTGTGTCTCATACTATGAGTTAGATCACTACCACAAATTACATTCGCTGTTATTCCTCATTTCTCTTCATTTTTTTTCTTTTGTAACATATGGTGGGTTTGGCCGGTTGCCAACATGTTTTTGACAATTCTACTGGTGTGCAGTAAAGTAGCATCCGTAAACCTTTTATCTGCGGAGGCATTTGTACAACACATCAACGTCTTGTCGGACACCAATAATTGTAAACAGGAGTCTAGTAGCGAGTGGGTGCACTGTCGCGAACATTTATTTTTTCGTTTTTTCTTAAAAGTTCACTCAAGATACGCGTCTCACCGAAAAAATTAAATAATATTAAAATCAGAACTGCAGCATTGCAAAACGAATATTATATTAACTGTCGTATCATTTGTATTGATAATGTATTTCTTAACATTTAATATAGACGTTCAAATCGTTTTCCACTAGACCTTGCACCAATGGTTTTGAATGTAACATATTTGTATTATAACATTCTTTAAATGACTCGCCGTTAGAACGTGTCTTTGAAATAAAAGATTTAGGATTTATTTATTCACCATCTTTATCCTTTAGAGCCCATATAATATATATCTCTTGTAAGGGTTTAAGGCTTCTTGGTTTTATCCGTCGTCACACAACTAACTTTACACCAGTTTGTTTAAAAACTCTTTATTTTGCTCTGGTACGATCAATTTTGGATTATGGCTCGATTGTCTGGAATCCATCCCTGCAGATCGAAAATAAATTAATTGAACGGGTTCAGAATCGGTTCCTCAATCATATGGGCTACTTATTGAAAATTGACTTCCCTCAACATAATTACCAACCAGTAATGGACTTTTTAAACATATGTTTTTTAGAACATAGGTGGACTAGTACTGAACAAATATTTTTAAGTAATCTTCTTTGTGGTAAGACTGATTCGTCTCGGCTATTGGAACGTATTAATATTCGTATTCCTAAATTAAATTCTAGATCTCATGCACCATTTCACCTCCCAATTTCACGCTCAAATTTTCTTTCTAATGATCCCTAGAGCCATGCGCTCATCAAATGAAAACAATTTTGATCTTTGGCCTTAAAAGTAAAAAAAAAAAAAAATCTCTTTGTTATTATTTCACCATTGTCACAGTAATATTTATAATTGTTATATGCAAAAGCCGATTGGCGTAAATAAATAAAAAAGAAAAAAATAAAAATAAAATAACGAAACGAGTCTTTTAACAACTCTAATCGGTTAATAGTATTATTTTAATAAAGTGTATTTTAAAATGGTAATGCAATTTAATGAAGTCGGATGTTTTACTTTACAGAGCTATAGTCCGAATGTTTTCAAATACGCACGTATGATATTGTTTATTATTTATTTTATAATAGTTGTGAAACATCTGTTGCGACTTTAACATATTTTTCATCGAAACGATCAGGGATTGCCCGTTCCGACTGGACGTAAAAACGAAAATGTGTTATAAAAAGTTTCAATACCATTAAATCAACGTATCTACATTTTCGTCGTCATTTCACGACTAATAAGTAATATAATATTTTCGTTTGATTTCCATTTGCATACCTATTTTGATTTGAACTCATTCTGTTATCGTTTTTCGTATTAAGCTCTCCGGTCGACGGTTTGTGTGATATCACGTACTGATCAGAGACCGTTTGTGCAACCGATCGTGAGAGTAGGACATGATTCGTATGTGGACTCGTATCGACTCCTGCGGAATTTTAGTCGGTCGCGTGGTGCGTACGACGCCTGTCTTGTCGAACGTTTCTAGATTACCTTTGATTACCACTGTTACCCGGTTCCTCCGGGGTGGTGAACATTTCCTTGGTTATAGTTACCACAAAAGGAGTAGTTATCACCTAGTTGTGTTAGGATAAGTAGATAATTTTGACATCGGTTGCGGGGAACGAATAAGTCCTAGACAATGTATACCTTTACCACCGGTAATAATGCACTGGCACATATATAACGTGTAGAACTGATCCCTTTCAATTGCATTCAATTACATAGCACTCGTGGCCGTCGGCGACCGCTTATTCGAGCCAGTCGTGCCGAGTCAAACACGCTACTCCTCATGCTTGTAAGTACACTGGAACGACGGTGTCGGAGTGCCGATCAAACTGGAAATTTCGGCGATGTGGAAAAATAGCAGCTGAAACAATTGACTGCACTGTTGGCATGACGTTTATGCTGTCTTCCGTCCGGGATGGTCCGTCTTGATGGTCGTACGAAGTCGAGAGAGTGAAGCGTTCGAAAACAATTTATATTCGCTTATCGATTCACCGCATATAATAATGTCGAATTTGAATTTGAAAACCGTCTACCGTGAAGTCGACGACGAATAACAATACTGTCCGTGAAACAAATCTTGTATCGATTTAATGCCATACAGCACTAGCAAGTTCAGTTTTATTTTGTTTTTATAATTAAATGCCTTATGCCGGCAATTGGTAAACACAATGACAAATACAACAGTGATTCATGCTTAGTTTATATAAGACAATATGTATATAGATAATAGTTGAAGAAGCTCAGGAGTCAGGACTAAGATTGACATCCCGTGGAGTGACTTCGTAAATAATATATTATATTGTTATAAGATGAAACGACACTACGCGTACTGATGGGGTTTGAAGTTAAATATTCACGAATAAAGTGTTCTGTTATGATGTGTCACAAATGTTGAAATGTCTGATATCCTCCTCATGTGTAAATATGTCTCATTCCAACTACCGTGTAAATATAACTTATACGATTTAATGATTGGACGTTATTATGTTGCTATATTCTAGCGAGTACAGTACTGTTTTCTTTTTCTAGAAGAGCAATAAAACTTTATTGTTTATGTCTGATTTTTTTTTCACTAGAAATAAGTACATTTATTTGTTAGACTTATTATTTATTAAAAAATCATAGAAGCAGTTTTGAATATTTTTGTTTTCCTATAAAAGTGTTGCAACGCACGGTTTATGCATTTTTTGGGTTTTAAGTACATTAAATTTGTTAGTTATAAGAAAGACTTATGTGACCTTATCAGACCGCTGTGATTGTCGTATAAAAGAGTTTTGCTAATTTAAAATAATAAAACCTCTGTAATACTGATGCTAGGACCAAAAATAACAGGAAAATTATCTCGGTTATACCTTAATTTAATGTTCTCAACAATTCATTTTGACATGTTTTTCGGTACAGTTAGGTAATATAATAATAAGAACAAGAGTATTATTTTCTTATTTTTCCATTGGCATAATATCTAATATGCGTAGCAAAGCCTTAAGAGTATAATTAATGTGGCTTCACACTTTAAAATAACGAATAAATAATATTTTATGTGGCACAGGTTTGGGTTGAAAATACATAGCTACTCGTATTATGGAAGGAGACTTAATTTTAAGGTTTATTTTTAATTTATGTATTTAAATGTATGAATTTATTACCCAAAATAATCCTAGTTCCAATATACAGTCGATAAAATGAAAAAACTTCCCTCCCCCCTTCTCACTCGTATTTATTTTTGATCCAGATTTACCAAAATTATGTACCATGAATAAGTAAAAATGAAGGACGATTGGCTAGCTCATACGTTTTATCCGCATATACAATTTTATAATGTCAGATTTTGACGAGATCTTTGAAAATAAGGCCTACACGCAGTTATAAGTTATAATAATGTTAACAATTAGAAACGCGATTTCTTTGGTGAATTTCATGAGACACGACCGGCGCTTCGTCCTAATATGTGACATTTAGATATAAATGGTAAATCCTAACAGAACAAGGACTTACACAGCATGGGGTTTTTCAGGATGTTGGACAGGAGATGAAAAATATACTGGTCCGATGCCTTCGGTTGCCACATAAAGCATTTTTATCATACCGACGAAAAACATATATGTATATTGTATATTGCTTATCTGAGGTCGGGTTGTACATTTTATAGGTAAGACCTAATAAAATTCTACAATTAACAAATCTGTTTATGTGAATTATGTATTAAATAGTTAAATAATATTATTTAGATTTTTATACTTACGGAATTAGTCTTCATTATTATTTTTATATTCATGGTATTCTGTTGATGTATTTATAGATGATATTAAAAACTTGGCAGACTGTTCTTTTTTATACAGCTCAAAAAAGTTTATGATGTTTTAACTTTTAAAAATTTAAGCTCCACATGTTAAGTAGATTGAAAAGTGTTCGAGTCAATGCATTATCGTATACTTGCCATCACGTCAACACATTCGTATACAGCTCACTGGAATATTAACGATGAAAATAACTTTCTGAGCATGTTAAGTTCTGAACATTATTTTATAAGATACTTAACACACGGCAAACCTTTTTCTTAAAGGACAATCCATACACTGAGAGCTTTGATGGACGAAGAGAATCGATGGATCGTTAGACTGTCAATTAGTCCATAATTTAATTTAACCTTGGTATAAAACTAGCTACCATAAACAATATTAAACTCGTTAATTTAATTATTACTTCCAACAATATAAATACATACAAGATAATAAAATAAACGTATGCAAAACGCAGAAATGATAAATGCTAATAGTGCATGTAATATTGAATTTGAATTATTTTAGTTGGGTCGGAACATCTTAGTCAAGAATCGATAGCAATTATACCTATACTATTTAAATAATCATTTCAAACAGATTAGAGAATAGAGATAATATTATTTATTTGTTATGATTAACATCTTATACGAGTAGTAACTAATAATAGTAATAATTTAAAGATCAAACATCAAAACGTCCCATAAACGAATAGAAATATGATTATACTGCTAGAAATTAGAAACTATAAAATGTAACTTGAATTTATTTTTATCAGTATTAAAATTAATTGTAAATTATATAATCATCGATGTCGAATATACCAAATATGTAATACGAGCTGTCCCAACACGGCGTTGCCCGCGTATAATTATAAATTTATTAAGCTATTTATTATGCTTTAAAAAAATTAGGAGAGTGTTCAAGTATAGACACATCACATACAGCTTTTCAGCTTCCATTTTCCAAATTCCATTCATAATTCAGTGTTTATCAAAGCTTTACATGTGATTGAGAAGTTTTTTCTTTAACTTTACCACTATCTATAGCACTACAAAAAGTTAATATTGATTTGTCATATTGTTATGATCGAGGAACAGATGCATGTCGAATATTTAAAGAAATTCGAGAAAATGCCGATGTTGAGTTTAAACAAATATTTTTTTAATTCAGAAGAATCTATGTTAGAAAGAGTTATTGAAGTACCAAGAACTGTAGGTCGACAAACAGCACTTAATAATATTCTACGCGGTTTGTTATTCGTGTACCGCACGAAAATAACAAACCAAACTCAATCGGTGTTGCAATCGCGGGTCACCGATTACCTGCGACTGGTTTTATTACCACCAGTTATACGAGTATAATTGATTGTAATTGTGGAATTGTGAATTCCACGTACTATTAGCACAATCAATACACCGATAAACAGCGATTAACAATCGGGAAAAAAATACATATATATTATACATATATATTATAGCTACTCGTATATAAAATGTATACAAACTTTAAAAAACACCCCCTTTTACCCCCTTAGAGTTCGAATTTTGAAAAATCCTTTCTTAGTGCGCCCCTACATTGATCAAGGAACCTCTGTAGAAAATGTCAAGTCTCTAGACCCAGTGGTTTGCTCTGGGCGTTGATGAGTGAATAGGGGCGGTCTCCTATATGTATATAGATTGTTAAAACTTTAAAAAAAATATATCCAAAACTATTGTATAAAATAGATACATCTTTGATGGACATCTTATGTTATTAAACTGAATGGTTAGTCGGAAGTAATTATAGTCGATTATTAAATTAAATCACAGATTAAGATAGATATCATTCAGATTGAATGGAAGAAGAATCAATTAAATGACTAATTAATAGAAACAGCTTGATGTCATTATCAGCTATTATACTGTTTTATTCACTTCATTAATACAACAATACTCCGTGATTGATATTGAGATAATATTATGTAGTGTGACAAACTACCTAATTGAAATCGTAATCTTCACATGAAAAGTATAAGTTTCAAAATTACTTTTATGAAAACAAAGAGTATGATTGCCGAGCATTGCATTAATTCAGACTAATGTTATAGATGCCGGCTGATGTCGAACGGAGTTTCTCAATGAACGGACACATTTTGTTATCAGATCGTCACCGTCAATTTAGATTCGAAATTATTTTAATAATTCTTATTATTCGATGCAATTAAGAAATTACCGGTAAAGAAATACAAATTGTACAACAATAGTCTGGAGTGCTTTGAGTAAAGAAAGTTTCTTTTTTTCTGATTCAGAAATCGTACATTTTCTCAATAGTTATTTAGAAAAAAAAACGTAGCCTACTTAAAAAGAAAAAATGTTAATTAATCTTACTAGGCACCTAAATTATAATAGCTTGTGCATTTGAGTCTTCGATGAAACACAAATGTTTACAAAATCGTTTTTTTTGTAATTTATCATACAACGATTGAATGATTACTATGTGTAAAAAAGGATTGTGAGAAAATAATTTTGATCAACGCGGAAGTGAACAAAGCTGGTAGGTATAGTGATATAGATGTGATTAGATCTGTGTTGAACACTTCAACTTTCTCAGATCAATTGTAATATTGAGCCATGATTATTTAGACAGTTTTGATTTATTTAAACGATTCATATTTTAACCGTCACATAATTGTCATTATGAATTATTGTAAACGTGCTCAATGCATTTAAACAGTATAGCTCTTTATAACAATCTTGCACTTTTGAATTATTTTGAAAAAAACAAAAAAAATTGCACTAATTCCAAAAAATACAACATAGCCTCACAAGACACGGAACTCAGCCGCCGGACCGAAATCGAATGGCTGCAGGAACTATAAAAATAATTGCTCGTATAAGGTTATTGTGCGATAATATTTATTGTTATAATAGATCTTCGGCCCAATCGTGCGAATATTTCGATTCTATCTCATGACGATACCGGTTAACCAGATTACATTTCGTGGTGATAATATGGTAACGAACCGCGCTTTGCGATTGTCGAAATACTTTAGTAGCGTTCTGCTTTCGGCCGTGATCTCTTGGTCGACATATTTTCAGTATCCCGAAAAACCGGGTTTCCACGCACACGCACCGGACGCATACCTGATACCTCGTCTTCCGCTACACCGTAATATTGTAGGGCAGGGGTCGACAACCCGTCGACTCCGGTCGAATATGCGATCTTTAGATGAATAATACAGGTAGATCGCAATGAAAATTAATTATGCCCGCGACGTTTTTTTTTACCATGACGAAATTAAATAATATTATTATAAATTGGTGTTTTTACATACAAATAGGTACTCTCTTGTACAATAATATAAATAACTAATATGTGTCGATCGGCACAGACTGAAAACTTTGAATTCATAGTGTGGTGTACTGGTATTGCTAAAAATCAAAATGTTCACAAATTAATAAAAAACAAATCACGTCTTACGACATTATACGTAACGCTTTAAATAGGTAAGGTTTATTATTATTCACACTGTTTCTTCGTAAACTAAAAAAAAAAAATATTAAAAATCACGAGTCCGATGAAAACTGAAAGTTGAACCGTCGACATTTTCGGAAAAAGAGACCCTATGTAACGGCTATCACCGAATTTCGCAACAACTATGAAATAAAAGTAAACTTTTTCACTTCTTCAACAATAGCACGCACAAAATTGCCCTTGCCCCGCGATGCTCATAAAGAAAAAAAAAAAAAACAGAATTCCATCATCACCATTTGAACACGGGAGATGTAAATCGCTGCGTGTAAATGCCGGTGGGACACCCCGTACACGAGAGACGTAACACGTGCGAACGTGCCCGCTCACCTCCCACCGTGGCCACCGCACGGGCTTTCCCTCCCCTCCGTGCTCGACTCGGTTGTCGGATACAAATGTGTCGCGACCGGTCGTGCGGCGGTTAATTTCCCCGTACACGGCTCGTCGCGCGGTCCGTTCGGCCCGACACGCACGTAGTGTATATACGTCAACTGTATTATACGAGCTCAAGTCTCCTCGTCGGACCGTCCGCGTTTCCGAAAACGGTCGCACAGTTCGAATCGCCGATCGCGACGCGTCCGTCGTACCTACCCCTCGGTGCACGCGCCCGCGTCCTCGGTTCCCGTCCGCGTGTTTTTTTTCCGCCCCCGATTTCGTCGCCGACCCTTCGACCCCGCCGGCACGTCGCCGGCACGTCGAGCAGCTGCGGCCGAGCCATGCGACCGGACTGCAGGTCTTCCGCGGCCCTCCGCGTGACGTTGGTCACGCTGATGCTCGTCCACGCCAACCACTCGTCGAGAAAAGTGAGTGCGTCCGGTAAAACACTATACGATAAGATTCTGTTTTTGTTTCCATTTTGTTCAAATTAAAAAAATTTAAAACACTTGGCAACAATGCACTCGCGAGTATCACGTGTGAAAACAGACTTGCCTACGGATCGGCGTCGTGTATTGTATAGCATATACAATTATAAAGTTACTACAAAAATATCGTCCAAAAAACATACTACATATATACCTATTGGCTATTACCTACATGTCTAGAACTCTAGACCTATTGATTTTTCACTTTATCGTTTAGACTTACGATAAATTGTTAGTTAAGTTAAGATAAGTTATTTTACTCTGACAGTCCGACGCTTAATTATTGTTATACTGTACTAAAAATAATGCTAACTAAAAAATGTTACTCACTCTTTTTAATATATAACTTTTAAGTTCAACATTATCCAAAACTGACTGGTTCACGTTAACATTATCCGGATAATGTTGATATCTCATGTTTATAAGCGAAAAATTACACATTAGCCAATAAGCATGGCTAATGTCGACTTTATCCAAATGTTAACATTACCAGTCCCACATCTAAATAGGTCCGATATTCGAATTTTTCGGGTTCTCGTCAATGGCATTCGCGTTATTCGTATTCTAATCGTGATTTAAAAATGGCACGCCGAAAGATGGAGTAATACCAATCTGTGTTCTCGCGCGGCGAGACGTCCGTTTGCCGTCGAGATTGGGTGGATGAGGTGATGACCGACACAAGTACTCGTAATATCATAAAAACTATCATATAAGCTCATAAGTATCATTATTACGATAAAATCCAGGTATCCGGCCGGTACATGATAAAATAAAATAATTTAAAATTATGTTGAATGAAAAGAAAAAATGACGTCATGTCCGACGTATGATCGTTATATATGTATGTTTGTTATTTTTATTATTCAGTCGGAGTTTTACGCCCGTCGAGCTTTCTCCGAAACAAAATTAAAAAAAAAAAATCAACAATATAATAGACATCTTCTTTTTTCTTATGACAACTCATGTTTTATTTAATCCATTTTTTTTTATTTAAGTATTTCCTTTAGTTCTATAAGATACAAAAATCCTTGTACTCGAGTCCTTAAAACGGTCCCGGTACCTGGTTTACGACACTTTTACCGTTTCGGCAGTCGTCAACGGGCTCTCATCTCGGTAACTACAAGATCGAGATATCGCAAAGTGTATCGCGTACTATACACGAACGTGTATAACCGTGTTTCCGTCGCGAGACAAGAATACTCATAAACTTACCGATCGCTCTTGCTGCAGGTTTTTATTGATCCCTAGTTTCGTGCACAACAGCTTGATCGTTTCAAATCCGTAACGCAACCGTTATGCAGCCGCCGCAATACTGCACGGTGACCCACCGAGGATTTACCCGTTGTGTTATCTCCTGAGATAATGAAGATATTCACATTCTAGGTTTTTTTTGCATAAGACTCACGGGGACAAGGACTAAAAATATTTCATATTTTAATTGAATTCAATATTTTGGTAAAAAAAAAATAAATAAATTATAAATAAATGTATTATTTTATTATTTTCGAAAAATATGAATACTGACTGCTATTTTAAAGAGTTTATTTTAAATTATTTTCAATATTTTTTTAGTTTCCAGAAAATGTATACTTCTTTTCGAAAATATAATGAAAAAAATTATTTCATCATTTTCTCAGGAGATATTGCAATGGGTGTATCCTCGGGAGAGGAGGGCCTGTATATGCGTTTTCTCTTTTTAATATCCGTCAAACGACATCATATTTTTATCTTAGTCTTATTTTTGACGCTCCTAATTAACCCACATTCTGTGCAGGCCATAATATACTTATACCCGGTTATACTTATCAAACTCAAGATAAACTTTCTCCAGAAATAGTTTGCAATAGTACGTCGTCCTTTTATCCAATGCTCTAAGCTATTATCGAAGCTTTGCACTTTACAGGGATCTCGGTCTTGAACACAAAAATATATTGTTTCATCCCTCACACATTAATTGTTCAAATTTGTTTGATACACTGCACAGAGTTACTAATTTAGTTATAATAATGAATATTAATTCATATGTACTTTAAACGCTTATCTACTGATATATAAAGTATTTAAACATTTTCAAAATTTATCGTTTTACTATGTATTTTACTACTTTATTCTATACGTATTATTATGTTAAGTAAATCTATAAGAAAATATGACATACTCATGATAGTTAAAGTTATGATACTATAAAAGCGATCAATCTCAATTTGAATTCCATTATTAAATAAAAAACATACATAAGTTATTTATATTCCCAAATTAAAATTTCTGATCCAAATGTTAAAACTTTTCTTTTTTCTTTTTATAAAAAATATTCAAATTAGGTATGTTTTATTTATTGTACATACAACTATATTACTAATATTCTACAGTTATTATGATATACAAAATTCTGTATGATTAAATCATGTAAAATAATGTCTATTTTACGGTATTTCTGAATACTATTCAAGAATACTCGTGTTGACGGTTTCATACAATAAATAAGTTCGCTCTAATCTTTAATGGGTTTTAACGTTAGAGACTGACTACGAATACTATGACTACGTCATGCAACCATACAATCGGATGAAGACGTTTCAGAATGCAGTCTCATTCTTTAGTCATGATTTTCTTTCTGTATTACTAATCTTCCGTCGTATCTAATTTGCTGTTATTTCATACTTTGATCAATACAGACATCACATAACCTTTAGAAAGGATTCAATTGGTCCAAGCCTAGGTATAGCTTTATCACATATCATGGTCCGACGGCTAAACAAACAATGTTCTACTTTTAAATACGACACACAATGGATTACATATCTCATGTATGTCATTTGAAACGAAATATCGATTATTTTCTAACGAGAATCTTTTCAAACTCTCACAATCACATATATAACTTACACCATGCAATCTTTACTTTACGTGATTAATTTTAACGCCATGCGTCATACATGTATATGTGCTAGCGGCTAGCCTATAACATATTTTAATTTTTTAAAATCTTTTAATCAACCATCATAATCCATGTAGATAAAAAAAATTTACCTTATTTGTTTATTATTTATTTACTATAAATACAAAATTACCTATTCTAAAAGTGTTCAAAAAAACTGGTCTAAATCTAGTGAAAAACATGAGCTAAATATGCTAAAGAGTAATTAAAAACTATAAAATATTATAATTGTATGGTCAAATAATACAATATCTAGAATATGTCAAACTGAATAAAATATTAAAATGTATTACCTTAACTCTAACCATCTCCAGAAATAGTTCATAATACAATATTTTAATACATCTATTTAACACATTATTGGTGTATTTTCTAAATTAGTTATTATTATAATTCTTGCTTCTAGAGCAGCCATACTCAACCTGCGGCCCGCCAATGGTTTATATGTGGCCCAAACAGAACTCATTGAATTAATAAAACAATATAAAAATGTATTTTTAGTTTTTTTTTCCGTTCCGTTCATTTAGACTTGCGGCCCGCGTAATATTTCAAAATATTTTATGTGGCCCAAATGAAAAGGAGAAGGTTGAGTATGGCTGTTCTAGAGTGATAAACTTTGAAAGATGAAAAATTTATACATTTATAATACACTTAAGAATATTCGTGTCCAGGCGATGTTCAATTTTAAATATTTTATTTTGTACATAAAAGTTAAGTACGTGTAAGTGTATCTTTTAAATACTTTCCTATAATACACTGGTGATTTATTTTTTTATTTATAGCTATAAGTGACAACTAATACAGCTCAACAATTAGACAGTACTGGTCATTAATGTGCAGTATTTTTTCCCACATTTTTATTCTTTTATAAATACGTTTGAAGAACGTACAATGAACTAAAACTAAAATTATAAGCTTAGAATTAAGTTATATAATTTTTTCGTTGTTAAAATTATTAATACAGTTATACAGCTATGAAATATCTCGATTCCTATAGGTAAACAAACTTATTCGATCAATGTGAATACAAACGCTGGCCGAATAAAATTTGCGTAACCGTTTTAATCTGATTCTTGTCAATTTTCTAACTTATCTGAATAACTGCTGAAAAGATCAAAAATGACCTGTTTAAATAAATTCAGTTTTTGTTTTAATGAAAAAAAATACTTTCAAGACGTAGTGCATATTTACCACAGACAAATAAGAAAAGGAAATTAGCAGTAAGAAGGAAAAAATGTATTCATTGGTTCATATTACAATGAAACAAAATGTATTCATTCAAATTTCGTGATATAAAAATATGAAAATATTACAATTGATAAAATTATTTTTTCTCGTTAAACCGCAATTCTCTAAAGTTTAGGGCAAAAAAAAAAACCTTGTCAGAACATGACGTATTCTTGTCATAAAATCTTTTTAGTCCTGAAATGCCGGCAGTGACATGTACAACCTGCGACGATGAACTAAAACGATGACAATTTAGTGCTCGTTCGTTAAAACCAAACAAAATCGTCATCCCTCTTGTGTGCAAACCAAACGTTGTACCTGACATCTTCTCACTGAAACATAATACAATAACATTTCCCTTGTGGCTACATATTTACGAGGGCGTTCTTTTGAAAATATGTCAATGTCAATTTAACTTGTACGCGAGTGATATTTTACCAACAGCGTACGGTATATACGCGCACGATTGCATACTTATTCGCACACGATGACACACTCTGTCAAAAACATTTTTGGTGATGTTTTATTTTCACATTTTTACATATTATTATCATAAACGCGTCGGTTGCTGAAGGTCGCGTTAATCGTGAATGATACGTTTTTAATGATGTTTATTTATTGTGTCTCTTCCGATACCATCTAAGTCCTTCAAGAGGTGTGCGCAATACGCGTTTTGGCCCAATATAGCGGTGGTACACACGATCGTATAAAAACGCTTTGTAGAAAATACCGAAAGACAAGAAGAATAGAATCGCTGGATAGTGAAACAATTTACAATATCATCTTATCTCGTCCCGCGTAACGTTCTTTTTTTCTTTTTTCTTTGCTACACCGCGGAGAGTGCCGGAGCATTATTATACTTGTGTCACTTTTCTTTACGGTTCACTGATCAGAGGATATGTCTGTATAGGAAGTAATTTCATTTTCAGTAGTAGGTGTCCAATTATTGTTTAACTCTTCCTTTCGTACTTGCTTTCTATACAGCCGTCGTCGTATAGCTGGCCTGCAGTGCGATAGGTTATTACACGACTTGTCCGTAGTGATAATGTAGCGATGATAATGCGCTCCGTTAGGAAAGAAGACCCGTGACCGTAGGCAGGCGCGGATCCAGTTCGAGATGACGGGGGGGGGATATAAATAAGTATACATATTTAGATACCTACAGCTAAATATGAGTATATTATATATTATTATTATTATATATATATATATATATAAATAGTTATAAATGCAATAGTACATAATGCAATTCCTGATTATTTATAATGAATACTTTTTTTCGTAAACTGCATTGAATTTCTTTATTTAATTATTTAAATTACATTTTTAAATCTATCTTTTTTATAATTAAATATAATATAACAATTTTGAAGTCAAAACATTTTAGTAATAAATCAGATTACAAAGTCCAATCTTCTGTTAGATTGAGCAAATACGTCTATAACTTTATCGTGGTTTATAAAGACATCTCAATGAGCGTGTAATAATTCCAGTCCATTTAATCGTTCCTCTGATATTCTCGACCTCATCCATGTTTTGACTCGTAGTGATGAAAAATTATGTTCAGCTGTCGCACCTGTAGCTGGTAATGTTACAAGTATTTTTAACAATACATTAATTCCAGAAAAAAGGTCCGGAGCACATCGTTTGATAGCTTCTAAAGGTGACGAAGGTAATTGTTCCTCTTGCAACCAATAATTGTGCCAAAGTTCAAATTCACCAATTATTGAAGATTCAAAAATATCTCTAGGTATATTTATTTTATAAGCTACTAAAGTCACCAAATTGATTAATCACGTTTTTTATTTTATTTTCTAATTTAAATTTGTCATCGAAAATGGATTTTATTTTAACTATGTTGGGCAACACTACGTCCAAATCAAAAACTGACATTAAATCTCCATCGAATCTGTAGTAGTTATTAAGTTAGACTAATTAATCTAATTTAGATTAACACATTTTGATACGGCTGACGGGGGGGGGCCGCCCCTACCGCCCCCTCCTGGATCCGCGCCTGACCGTAGGAGACACAACGATATCGACGAATAAGCGATTAAAGAATATTGACTCGGAAACCGAGAGAAAAGCGCGCCTTACAAACGCTATATACGCCCGCACGCGTACTTTTTGGCCGGTAAAAAACACACGACTCGAGCGAAAAATCGAAATCCTCTTCGAATAAGTTGTATATTGTACGTGAGATACCGACGGCAAAGAGCCATGCGCAAAACGCCATGCATACAGCAAAGAATAAAGCAACGATCATTGAAGTAGACGACCACAGGAGAGGGTCGTCATCAATTAACGTGTAGTCCAAGTACTCTAGTTCACTTACCCACCGACCGCTGCATCCCAAAATCGGCAAATCGGATGAACTTGAAATTTGAAACAGTGCACAGGTCCTCTAAGTACTGTATATGTGCGACAAGAAGAGATCTTAAAAAATTGTTAGCTCTGGCCTTAAGAATGTTCTGCGCGAAGCTGGATAGTGCAGCTAGTATCAAATACTAATAATGACATATGCGCGCCTTATTGATTATCGTTCGTTTTTGTGTTCGTTTTTGGTGTTTTTCCTTTCTCAGCCGATTCCCATGTCGTGTTATTACAAATCATGTTTTATTGTATACGTATTCTCAACAGCTACCAATATAAGGGTCGATTTTGAACGTATTGTTTGTATACACACGCGCGACCGTAAATTACTAACAGTTTCACGTTTTTTCCGCAGCAAAAGCGTCAGCTTTTCCACGAAAACCTGTTGCCATACTTCGGCGGCAAAATACCGGACTCGGCGTTCCGAGCCGACCGCTTGGCGCTGAACATGTTGAACAAGGAAGGGATCTCCGTGCCGGACGGCATACTGTTCGAAGCCAGGCCCAGGGAGTCGTATCACCAAAGCCCGCGGAACGACCCGGAACTGTCAAACTCAATACTGAAAATGGTCCACACGCCGGACGGCAGGTAAGCCCTTAATACAAGACTATTTTCGTTTTACCTTTTCCATTTAAATATTAGTCCGTGGCGACTCGGGCCCGAGCAACTGGATGTTGATACGGTGGCACGGTGGTTTCGTGTTGTTTTGGTTGTGTGCTCATTGTTTGTGTGGTACAAATATATATTGTGATGACGAAATGCAAATACCCGGTAAATAAATTCAGGGTAAATAACCAAGGCACCTGGTATTTATTATAAATGCTGTTTCGGGCATTTATTGTTTGGAACTTATTTTTCATTGTATTTAAAAGTATTCAAATATTAAACGAAAGAATATTATATGAAAAAAAAACCAAAATATTATTTTTTAGTTAAACAAGTTTAAAAAGGATTAACAAAACAACATGGGTGAGACTCTATTGCTGTATTAGTCTTTAAAATGCTAAGCCTACGCATCATCCATTGCTCTGGAGAAAACTATTCTGAATGAAAGAGGTTGAGCGGATCAGATTATATTTTTAAAGATGGTCGATATACGAGTAGTTGTAAAACCAAATTAAGGCGGGTTGAACTTTTGCAAAAAAAAAAATTGAAAATTATGAAATGTCAATTAAATGCTATACAAGTACTCGTAGTAAATGTTTCGAGTCACTACAGTTCATATTTATGGAATAAAAACCATATAGCTAATATCGTATAATCCAAATTCGTTGATAACCCATATTTCGACAAAATTACATTTTTTAACGCACAAAAAATTTGTTTGCGACTCTTGGTAATTCTTTTTTTATGAATAATTTAAATTGTGTATGAAGCAAGAAAATGAAGGTACTGAAAACATTAGATTTGTTTTATTAAATTAGCTGATCTCCGATACCGAAAATGCCAGTAATTAACATTGAAATTGAAATAAAAATGCGGATATCCGTTGTATAAATGTCTAGATAATTTATTAAATATGAAGCACTATGATAAAGATTAATTGGAATTGAATGTAAAATTTAACTAAAAGAACAAAACGATTTAACATTAAACTCTTGCATTCTCGGTAAAAACTAATTAGTTTTAAATCCTCTTTACTGGTAGAAGTATTGAATTAACATTAAATAATCCATGTGCAGTTGGATCAAAACAGATTTACTTATGTGAAGCTAATTAAAACGCATGTAGCCTATTCGTGCTCACGAAATAACTTTCGAAACTTCTCATATCGGACTTGAGGTAGTTAAAGTTAGTTTTTATTATAATAATAGCGGTAATACGCGCGGGTATGCATTAAAATATTGTTTTCGAATCACGGACATAATCACGCGCTAACGCAATCGGAGAAACGTTTTAATCGAAGTTTTATGTATTGTAATTAGGTTCAGTCCTTCGGAAGGAAAGTACGAAGCTGAGAACGAAGTGGAAACCACGTACAAGATCGCGATACCCACATACATGAAGGATTACAGACTGCCAAAATTTAGGCCCATATCAGAAGCACTGCAGCTACCGACCCATCGAGACGTGTACAACAGCGAGTTGTCCATCATTCCGTTCAGGGAGATGTTACGGGGCGTTCCTTTTTACCCGATGACACAGGTAAATCACGGCTAAAACATTCCTGGTGCACGCATGAAACACATAAAATATCTCGCATACGTGTTATTATTAACAATTTTTTCATATTTTCTGTAAACATTGTGTTATTTTATTATTATATCTTAAGGCTAAGTCGCGTAGTCCTTACATTATTCATTAGCAACCGCGGTGTAACGAGTAGCAATATTCTTTTAACTGTTTTACATCGATGCTGAACTTTGACTAAGACCATCAAGTTTGCCAGTTTACTAATAATACCCATAGTATATCCTCGTGTTTTCGGCGATGTACACGTTCTAAATTAGATTTTAGAGGTATTTTCTGAATATATAGCTGGTGGTGACTCGTTAAACTTTTTTTTGTTTAATTTGATAATGGAAATGCACGTGTAAGACGTATTGAACAACGTTGCTGTGTAAATATTATACGAATTTTATACATGTATGATTATAATTTCTACGAGCATATATAATATTTAATCATATATATTAGTTGAAAATGAATAAAGGAAGGAAAAATATGTGTATAATGATTTTAATTGAATATGTTTTTAAAAAAACATTTTGACTGGAAGGCTTTTGCAAAAACGTATTATTATTGAATTTAGTAGGTATTCCCTATTGCACTATGATTTAAGCGATAATCATAATACGCGATAATTCTTTCAGCTTTGTAATTAACTTATTAGCCATATGAAGACAAGATTTCAAACAATTTTGTGACTGTTTTTGAATCGATTTAGAAGCTCGCTCCATTCGATTATTTCAAATCCTTATACGAGTATTGATTAGTTGTAAATTCTGTAATATATTAACAATAATACCGTTATTAAAACATGATTTAGAAAGCATAAATTTGCCATTTCTCATAAATCTTATACGCAAACCGTAATGTTCTGCGTGTATCGCATAATTTACGACGAACAATATCAAAAATGCTATATAGAATGATAAAAAACGTAAAATAAACAGCATATAATGTTTTTTTAACGTTTTGTTCCTTATACGCCTGACGTATCCTTATCATACTGTTACGGATGTTTTAAATGCACTGCGATTACGTTGAGCGTCATTAATGTGAGTACCCAAGTTACCTTAACTACCTTAACTAACACAAAATATTAACACAACCGTGTAATAAAGAGTTTCCCCGTCCCGATTTATTTCACCTGATCGATTTAATTAACAACGTGAACACGTCTGACGAGTACGATTATGTTAATTTGTCGTTCTAACGTTATAGACCGCATTACGGCCTAACGATACGCGAATAAATACAATTGGACGTTTGTCTCTACCAAATAACAAATAACGCGTAAAGTCGAACGTATTTCAATCGTTATAAAGTAATATGTCCTAACTCAGACATTAGTGTTATACCTCGTCATAGATGAGAAGGACCTTTCGCACGTAGCCAAGCACACAGGTTATGTGAATTATGATTGTCACTTGCATGATTTTATATAAATCAGTAAATACTACTTTATCTAAATGTTCTTTCATTTTTCCAAATTGACTTCTTTCAACAGGTTTTTCATGACATTAATTTTACATTTTCCGTTTTCACCAATGGTAAAACTACTATTGACTATTTTTTGTCCCGATAATGCGTGTATCCCGTCATATTATCACATTATATACATGGTTATGTAAACAAATAGATATACATAATTGGGCTTATATGTACAAATATATCTATATACATATAGGAGACGGCCCCTATTCACTCATCAACGCCCAGACCAAACCGCTGGGTCTAGAGACTTGAAATTTTGTACAGAGGTTCCTTAAGCAATGTAGAGGCGCACTAAGAAAGGATTTTTCAAAATTCGAAATCTAAGGGGGTAAAAGGCGGTTTTTTTAAAGTTTGTATACATTTCATATAGCTATATATATGTATTTTTTCCCCAACTGTTAATCGCTGTTCAGTGTATTGATAGTGCTAATAGTACGTGGAATTTAATAATAACAATCAATAGATACGGGTGGTAGACGGTCAAAGTACAAAGATAACGTGAAATGGTGAATACGTGCTGCCCTACTCAGTCAGCCCATAGATTAAATATAAATGATGATATAAATGAGTCCGAACACTCTGAATCTGAATTGATTAAATTATTAGAAGTGGTAGGATGTGTACTATTTTTTCAACTTAGATCCAATAAATTAAAGTCATAATCATTTTCACAATTTGATAAATCAGTTGCTTTCTTGATGTTATGTGTAGCTTGAAATTTAAATGATGTTCTGAAAGTACGAGCAGTCGGATTTCTATTAAACCCACCACATTGACGAAAAAATTAGAAAAGGTATTTTCTATTAAATCTTGATTTAAACGATTTGTAAGAAGATATTTAAATCCTAGATTTTGTTGTTGCATATATATCATACTAATAGAATTTATGGTCCACACCATAGCATCGAACCAAGGAACAATTTTAGTATTTTACCATACATTTTATAGGGTTTAACAGCTTAACAGCACTATGGCGCATAAAAGAGGTTTTGAGGCACTCGATAGATCTCTTAAAGATATAAGAAATAATAATGAAGTGATGGGAAATTTTATGTGGCATGCTCCAGAGTTAGTTCCCCTACAAGCTTAGTCATTCTTGCCCCAAACGAAATAACAACCAATGTAGTTTATAAAGAGGTACTATAATAATAATAAAAAAATAATAACAATATTCACATCCTATAAATAAATGTTATCAATGAATCTAATAGTGCTATAACAATTAACACACACACACACACACACACACACACACACAAACAATTAAATTGTGAATTTCACGTAATATTAGTACTATCAATACAATTAAATTAAACACTAATACACGGCATATGAAAATGCCAAAAGGGAAACTAACACACGGGCAACGCCGTGTCGGGTCAGCTAGTATATATATATATATGACATTTCATTTAAATACATTTTTACTTTTTTTTAACTTTAAAAACATATATGTACAATGTACAAATATACCATGTTAATGAAGTATGTACCATTGTACCTGCATGGTTGTATGTACCTACAATGTATCATAAATAGAACACAATCTTTAATTTATAATTAGTACGTTTGTTGGCTTATTCAAAAAATTGTAGGGGCACGGACGCACGGTATTTAGGGGCGCACTATAGCTGTTCCGGGCTCGACCGGAAATTCAAGTCCGCTCACACATATGCAACCCCCTCCCCTCCCACTCCTCCTCCTCCTCTCATCCGTATACCCACAGCATGGCCACTGGACCGAGGGAAATCCACGAATCACATGTACGACGTTTTAATGTCAACGTGTGCAATTGAACACGATGATGTTACATAAACGCTACAACACGTATTATATTATTATATCGGGAGAGAAAAAAAAAGGAAAACCAACACAGCTCCGCTGCAGTTGGCCGTGCACCATTAATCGTTGGTCCGAGTGTGCTGAATAATTTCTGATTCTAAACCGGAAAATTGAATTGTCCATTTAAGAACGATGAAATAACGACCTGTTCCAATATTTGGATACAACGGTGGTGACGGGAACAGACATATACATTGTGTATTATTTAAAGAGTGTGATCGACGTTGCTTTTGTGTGTCATTGACTGGTGGTCTCTGGCACCTGTACATAGAATCGATTCAATCTAATCGTTCAACCATTCAGAACTATCGCATGTTTATAAAGGAGAGAGAAAAAAATAACTACTATAAGAACGAGTTTAATAAAGTTAATCGCTCCTATAACGTAACAGGTGTTGCAAATAAAGAAAAAAAAATGAACAATAAAGAAACAAAATAATCCAAACTGTACACAACGATAATACCACGTCCTTTCGGCAGCTAATTTACAATAATTATTATTATTATTATAATTTCAAATAATTAATTTACATTTTTAAAGGTCTAGACGGCGTACTCGGCATTATTTGCAAATTAAATTTAGTCAGATCGCTGTAATGGTTTTGATTTATTCGTACGTGCCATAGCTATATGATTGTATAATTTTCCAACCGAAACATTAAACTACTCTAAAATCATACTAATGTATATATTTTTCGCAGCGAACGCTAATATTGTTAAATATAATAGTCAATTCTCCGTGTTCGCGTGTACAGATAAATACAATTTCATATCAAAATTATAACAAGAAATCCTTTCAATTATTACAGTCTTATACTCTTATGTCTGTAAAAATTACCGGTGTTTTCTAAAACCTAGTTAACGGTCTCTTGA
The DNA here is from genome assembly GCA_949715065.1 of Periphyllus acericola. Taxonomy (NCBI): domain Eukaryota; kingdom Metazoa; phylum Arthropoda; class Insecta; order Hemiptera; family Aphididae; genus Periphyllus; species Periphyllus acericola. The sequence continues at coordinate 43,367,000 of OX454265.1, read as the reverse complement.
TACTGAAAAAGTGCTCGCGGAAGATTGAAGCATAACATTTATGTTTTTCTACTCCCGTGACTAATTGATTTGGGACAATATATATTGTGCATTTAGAGTTGGTAAATTTATGCACGGGCACTCTTGTGAACTTAAAAAAAAAGGTCTCTTAATTAAGTGATATCTTATCCTTAACGTTGGCTTTTCTACTTAACCAGATGTAAATAAGTAATCGCTATATTATACACATATCGGTCGGCTGTAATCAAAACCGTGACCACGCTTATTATATGTGCCAGGTATTCTTCGCCTTCAAACATTTTCATAAATATGAGGTAAATAAAATTGAATTAAGTCATATTTGTGAGCGTATGTAGCTCATTTTTAATAACTCTAAAACATTTTCTGAATAAAAACCTTTTTAGCCAAACAATATACTGACTTGGAATCATACATTAATCGAAAAGACTGAAACTAAGTCCTATTCGTTATGTTATAAAACGGAGTAGATTGGCATACTGAATTCCAAGCTGCTAACGTTTTTGAATGTGCTATTTGAATAAATTTAAATGTTTTCGGACACCTCAAACACTTGTAATATTTTTAAAATTCACTACTTTCTCTGTACCTACTTAAAAATCCCATTTTCATATCTTAGTGCGTATAAAATATATTATAGTCAACCTTGGCTAAGTTTTTTATTTTTTCCATTTAACTATATTGTACTGCAATCAAACGTTGGTTTAAATATTTTCTATCATTATGATGTTCAAATTTATATAACTAATTATTGTTATAATTTGTAATAACTGTTAAAAATGTGATTCGATATTATGTATAATTATTTCAATGCATTTAATATAAAAGTATTTGTTTTTGATGTAATGAAATAAGATTTACTTTAAATATAAGTTTATACAACAAATAATTATCTATTATAGTATATTTTGTCTTTGGTGTACTATTGTTAACAATTCAAATTTTAATATCTACCAATAATAAAGATTTATTAAAATATAAAAATAAAAATAACAGCTGTAAAACAGTATTTTATTGTACCATTAGATTCTGATATGAAAATTAAAATGTTACTTGCCGGTTATTTGTATTTGCATTTTTTTAAAAATTAAATAACTACTTTAATTAAAAATAATATATATTTTTAAAAATTATAACAATGTTATTATTAAACAATAATTGTTTTATATGTCTATCAATAGTTTAAATGCAATAAAATAGTACGAATTCGATGAATATATTAATATATTATGAAATTTGTAATTTTTTTTGTTTTTCATTGATAGTCATTCATTTAAATGCATAGACACTTGAAACAAGGATAAATAATAACGATTCAAAGAACGATTATTTTGCAAAAGTCTTATAAACATTGAATATCATATCTAACTATACAAAACGTACAATTGAATTTTTGCAATTAAAGACATATCAGTTTGTTGACGGTGAAGTTATAATGTGTTCTTTTTGTCAAAATTATCTTTTGCGGGGAAAAAAATAAGTGCATTTATATCGGCGAAATACGAATGAGTAAAAACTTTTATCTCAGAACAGATCAACCGTTTCAAGGAAACGAAATACTAGAATGGAACTGGAACGATGGATTTGAAGGACACGAAGACTACACTGATTTAGTCAACGTAGAGTCTCGTGACCATATTCTAATGTAGCCATATTGAGTGTGCGTCCACTACAAGATCGAAGGGAACTATCTAGCAGATGGTTCCAAATCGGTGTGTAGGATTTTTCAGAACACTTTGACAAACATTCATTGGAAAACTTATGGCAATTGTCAAATAGTTTTGATACACCCTGTATCCTATCGTATATTTGGCTAAAATCAAACGGATATCTATACCAATACACGTGTCGCCCTAGTGACGCTTGACCTTTTTGGCAACACTATTACAGTACATACCCAGTGATGAGTTATAGCTCTTCATAAAAAAATATTGGCTGTAATTTTTCTTATTATACCTCCCCTTCTTGGTTAACGGGTAACCATAATGATAATAACTAATGACAATAATATTATCGACAGAGTTAAACATTTCATATCCTTATCCCTGGATTTATATCCCCCCTTTCAGTTATACTAGCTACTATCAATTGGATTCATATAAACGTACAATGCAGAATTGTAGGCTGTACGTCATGTTCCACTACAATACATTTTGTTAACACCGTAATAGTAAAGACTAATGACGTACATAGGACTATAGGAGCCTAACGGTCACCACCCCCTAAAAATGTAACTCAAGTTCTTACTTCTACCCTATGCCACTGATCCACGGTCACGTGATAAATCATTTCTTTAACAACGACCTCTTTATCGCATCGAAATTATAGAAAAGAAAACATGAAAAGTATGATCCCAGTAAAATTATGGACAGTACACAGATTTTGGAAGAATTGAAATTTTGTCTCGTATAGAAAATGCCTATAAAAAGCTAATGTTTATTCGTGATCAACCGTAGAGTGTAAAGGATTTGTTTAAAATACCTATATCTTACTAATAAGACAAACTAATATTAATAATAGAAAAACTAATATTACTCTAACCTATATATCTTACCATAATCGTAGGTACCAAAAAGAGTGTTATTTTCACGTCATTACAATACGTACACATTTGAAAGTGATCGAAATAATAATTATGTTTTGCTTATTTGAACATTGAGTGAAAAAAATGAGTATAACATACGAGTATATTGTATAGTAACGCTCCTGCCTACCCGTATAGTGACCTACAAGGCTACAAAATATAATCATATAGAATTATAGACGATATTATATTGAGTGAGTATTGTAGTAAGAATATATAATGAAAAGGTATTACGATGTAAAATATTACAAAAGTAGAATAAATTCTTTACGCGATTCTCTTTGTTTTAGAGCTGGAACCCGCGAGATGTGCAAAGGCCTTACATCGATCCGTTCAATCACAACGCCAAAAAGATTATAAGTTACAACACTCACCCGACGGGATTCGTGTGCGATAGACCGGGTAAAATGTATCCGGACCCGGAGACCCAATGCCAGGTAACGTATCGCTTTATTTTTACGGTATTTCCGGTAACGGGTGGGCAATTCATTTGCCGTGCCGATTTGTTTCATTCGCACTTTGAAATCGACAAAGAAAAATCGTGCTACATTACGTCTTGTCACTGCGTCGACCGCGAATCAATAGTTGTTTTAAAATAATCATCGTGCATCAACGTATTGGTTTCCGTCCGTTTACATCGTTAAACGTCTAAACACGATTACATACGTGTTGGAAAGTATAATCGTAACAACAACCGCGCACATTTCAATGCGACTTTTTCACGGCGTATTATCGCAAATGGTTTTGGGTGTGAGCGCGAGCATATTTTTTTTTTTTAATTTCTTTTTTTCTTCAGCAGGTGTATTTTCGGCAATTCCACTAATCTGTCGCATTTGTTATCGCAGTTTTTCGCGCGAATTCAGATGGCAAGGACTAGAAAGTGTTTTAAGAAAGTACTTTAACGACTGACGACGTGTTTATATGGGTACGTTGCACGCAGCCGATGACGGCTTTTTCTCCGAGGACCTTAATGAACGTCACGCTATAGTTATTACTAGGGCTAGGGACTTCATGCTCTAAAAAACCTAAAAATATGCATGCATTTATGCCCTTAAAAATTATCATATATGCTCTGAAAATATGCAAAAATGCTTAAATATGCTCTTAAAAATATTTAATTTTCATTAAAAAACCAAAAATTATAAATTGTTTTATTATTTTTTTTTTTTTTTTATTAAGAGAAAAGCCTCGGTAACGTGACCATTGGCTTGAACATGATAAAGATTATTTAAATTAAATTGTACAATTAAATATATTTTAGAAATAAAATTATATTTTGAATGGATTCTTCGTCAGGGCCCAGTGCGTCGTGAAGGTGTTCCGGAATGTTGTATTTTTGTCTTGCCTCTTTTGTGTCTCTGCATTCGGTAATAATGTGTTTTATTGTAGTTGTAATTCCACATGTAAGGCATATTTTTGGTGGCTCTTTTTTCATAAGGTGGCCATGTGTGTGGTGCGTATGACCTATTCTGAGGCGATTTAGTACGACTTCCTCTCTTCTTTTGAGCGACATTGGGTTTTTCCATTTTTCGGTAGTTCTTTTTATTTCATTTAATTTACTATTCATTTTAAGCCATTCTTTTTGCCAGTCGTTTTTGATTTGGTTGTGTATAATTTTTTTTATATCTTTGTCGGATTTAATATTCCAAACAGTAAGAAGATGAGGGTTATTAGCTTTTTCTTTGGCAAGTAAGTCCGCTCTTTCATTTCCAGCTATTCCGCAGTGTCCGGGAATCCATGAGAAAATTAAGTTATTATTGAATTTATTAGTCAAGTTGATTATTTTATTTATTATAACATTATCGTTATTAATATTGCTTGTTTTATAATTATTTATTAATTATTATAATTTCTTATTATTTTCATTTCTTCTTTTTTAAGTTTGCCTTTAAACAAAACAAAAACAAATAAAAAAATTAATTGATTCTGTTTACGAATTAATAATTTAAAAACCCTAGGTAGATGGATTATTTAATAATTTGAATCTTTTTTTATTTTTCAATTTATAGAATATTCATATTAAATATTGTATTTTATTTGTAAAATATGTTAAATATGTACTAAAAATACAAATATAGCAAAATATGCACTTATTGGAAAAAAAGAGCTTAATATACAAAATATGCAAAATAAAAATGATTGCCTTAAACTCCTATTACTATGAAACAAATTTCTACATGACTTAGCTATGTTTTAAATGATTATTGAAAAATATGCAAACTCCTATAAGTCCCTGACCCTAGTTATTACACACTCCCCGATCGAGAGTTTCCACTGTCTGTTTAATTTCATAATAATTTCATCCTTCTCCCGTGCACTTCGTTCAATGCGCATGAACGCGTGTGTTCGCGAGACGGGAAAAGAGGATGAGGTGTTGCTCGAATTAAAAAACGCGAAAACGCGCGCCAGTACGGTTCGCAAACACAAATCAAATACTCGGTTTCGACATGAATAAATTAAAACGGTATCCTGCGGAATTTCTAATAAAATAGGTGTGCTCTAATAAATAAATGAACTACGCTGCACCTATATACACCGCGGCAAGCGAGAGAATTCTGCAGCAGCGCACTCTACTCACCATATATTTTATACGCGTCGTCACGATGAAATCTCAATGAAATAAGAAATTCACGAACACCCACGACTCATTTGACTTAACAGTTGACCGCAGATAGGATGAGCACAGTCGTTTATGTTTTTTTTTAACAAAGTGGTTTTTATTTACAAATATTCATAAAGCATTTAACGCCTAATAAAGATGAGATAATTTATTGTAAGTACTATAAAAGAAAAAAAACCATCCCTAGAAATACACGCACCTGAATTCCGATTCCGGTACACGAAAAGATCCGCGATAACGAAAAAATTCACCGAATTTGAGTAATATTCGTAAGCCGTTTGAAAAACGAACAATCGGTTCGGATTTACATCGAAAACCGTGTATTATAATGATAATAATTGCAGTTATCGCGTTCCTCGCGGAAGCGAAGTGCGCGTAAACAAGACAAGCGGCGTCCAAATGTAACCGTACAACTTACAGCAACACAACAGCACGATAGGCACTAATGACGAGAACGCACACGCTACACGCCCACACGTCGTGGTACATAAAATTATAACGCGCGAGTACGGTCTTTTGCGGGAAACACTCTGTTACATCTAAACTTGCCGTGTTCCTACATGTAGGCAGGGACGGCACCAGAATTTTTTCCCTAGGGGGGCAGTAAAGGGCAAGTTAATTTTTTGAAGGGGCAAGCTCATAAATTTTACTTCTGTCAGTAATAATAAAAAAAAAATAATGCTTTATGTATCAGTTATACAGATAACACTGTAATTCTGTATAAGTGCATTTTTACATACAACATGAATTTAATACTTATTAAGTAATAGTAAATAGTAAGATTTAAAAATAAAAAATTCAACTCAAGGTAAGATTTTAATATGAAAACATTTTTTACTATATAAGTGCACCTCTGCGTAAAATAACATACATTTAAAACATAATAGTAAATTTAAAAATAAAAAAAGTTCAACTATGAGTAAGATTTATAATAAATGAAAATATTTTTATTTTAAATAAGCATTATTTTTCTGTTGTGATGAGCATAATAATGAACAAAATATTTCATGCCTTGACGAGTCGTTTGGAAAACACGACTAATTCATAGGTGATCGTCGCTATTTTTAAACATTTTGAATCGTGCCATATTTATGATTACGGCGAGTGGAAAATTAAGATAGTCATCCTATCTAAATATTTACGATTAAATAGTATTTAATAATATTATGTCCATCATAAACGTTCACATACCATTAAAAATAGGAGTAAAATATCTGTGGGGGCGAGAGAATGGCGAGAAGTGATCCTAGGGGGGCAATCGCCCACCCTTGCCCCTCCTTGGCGCCGTCCCTGCATGTAGGACTCCTACTACGCAGTACTATGCGCGTATTATATCATTTTAACCGAAAGCAGCTGCAGGTGTATGCTACCAACGGACAACGTGACACGATTATTTGAGCCATAATGCACCCGTGATGGCGCAACACGAAACTTATATTTCGATGACGGGAACAGTGCTGTTGGCATCATGGATACCGAACCGGAACATTTTTTTTACTTCTCGGCGGGACATATACGTGTAGTAATATACAAGTCGACCAGTTCTCGCTGACGCTTAATAATATTGTGACGAATGCACTTTACGCCATTCTCGATAATACGGTAGTTCAACCACTCGTCAAAGATCCAAATTCGTTATAGATTTCATTCTTGGACGAATAATGTATGATTAAACACTGCAAATGGTTACTTAACCATCCCAAATGATCTATGTATAATCCACTTTTACATTCTTTAGTTAGATGTTTTATCCCTTTTATTTATACACGGGATGAACCTAGTTCAAGATATTCTAAAACTTACTACGACGAATATAATTAAGCAAACTTTAAATTTATAAATTTAATTATAAAATAATAATAGCACAACAATTAAAATTATTATTAACAATTTTCATTAAGTAATCATACATTTTTTGATCTGAATTGCAAACGTCAAACGTTAACCGTTCGACCCCACCGGATCTCCAGCCACATTTAATAGTGGTCAGGCGATGGCCTAACTTTAACAGTGTTTGGAGTCACTTGCATTAGCCACGAGTTCTGTTTTTCGTTTTTTTTTTTCCTTATAATCATACCAATACTATACACGTGTATTATACCTACTTTTTAACGAAAATAGAATAAACTTTGACAACCATTCCATCCATTCAAGAAAAGCGCGATACGTTTATTTATTCATATACCATGTCAATAAAAAACCGATTATAAGCTCGTGTTTCATTGGATTTTTCGCTCGGGAATAGAAGATTTTTAAAAATAATTTCTATATGATTGATCCGAAATGTAAGCATTTTTCAATTAACGAACATTTCAATTGCCCAGACCCACAACACTCAAGCTATATCATTTATTTAATATGAAAAGGTTAAATAAGCACTGCGTCTACCAGTATAATAACCTAACCTACAGGTATAACTGTTGTAACACGCCATTAATTAGAAACTACTTTTAGAGCACACGAATTGTATTGCACCTGATTTTATGACATTCGGCTTTCGAACACTAGACCTACATTCGTGCGCAGAGTGTGAACGCCGCACGGATAGGGAAATATTGTAATACGGGAAATTCGTGCGATCGAATTGAATACCTTATTAGCGTAAATGTAATTTTTCAATCGGTTGGCGATTGAACAGTGGAAGCTTTGAGAGAACAAAAAAATACATATAATAACTCATCGTTCTAAATTGTACAAACGGAATATCAAGCGTGTGGGTATTGTGCGGTGCGTCGTATTATTATTTTGTACAAAAGGCGCGGAACGGGCGGAGAGACGATTTCGTGTAAAATCCATACGAGCGTGCATTATTAATGGACGCGCCGCGTACCCATGTAGGTATACCTCGTACACACTGATGGTTTTCGACGGTAGGAAATGTGGAAAGAAAAAGCACGAGTCCTTTTCGTTATCATATTAGTATTGTTGTCATCGATATTTCTCGTACACGTAGTCGTTATTATGTAAGAAGGAAAAGGGGAAAAAACTAGGAAGCGGCCGATGCACGAGTTCACCGCCGTCTTTCACTCGCGTGCAATTATAATAAGTCTTCGATCACGAATATTTTTTTTATTTATTTTTTTTTTTCGTTCGGCCCGACAATAGTACGCTCGTCGACCAGACTTCCAGACGCGGTGTAATAGAAAACCGATCTGATATTTTATGCACGACATCCATGCGACAGCGGTGCCATGTTATCCGGGACGAAAAAATCTGCAGTTTAATACAAACGACTGTGACACCCTCTTTGACTGTCCAAAACTAGCCCTCAAGCGCTCCGATCTAATTTATCTTTTCAACTCCCTCAAAATACCATTCAATATCCAGCACATTCTATCTTCACCTCAACCAAACCTAATACTTCCAATCTTATCTTTCTTCAACCATTCCGGCTTCCTTATTTAAATTAATTTCTGCCCCCAATCAATGTCACCCTCCCTTTTAATTGTTGAGATTAATTGTTTTACAGAATCTAATAAATAATAAAAAAAAACTACTAAACGACCTTACCGCGATCGGGGAGAACGAATTTCCAAAGTGTTCTGCAAGTGCCACACCTACCCGGCCGTCCTTTTCGCAGCTCTAGAGTCTTTAATATTTATATACTACATTAGAGTGATGCACAGCCAAAATTTAAATTTAATTTAAATCTCGTTTCGTCATTATCATTGTACATTAAAGTGTTAAAAAAACGATATAGCCTCATAATATGAATTGATAACATGAAAAAAAAATCCCTCAGACAATTATTTATAACAGTATATTCAGATTATAAATGAGTGTATAATATGTACCAAGTGTGAGGCTTTCGTGATAAAAACCAATGAAAAGTGTGAAGATATTTAGGAACTCATATGAGGCATCATATTATTTTATGCATGCTCATATACAATCCAAAAATGTATGGGACTTAATACGTGTTTATTTTATGTTTAACAATATATGTAGTACGAAACACATTTTTACACCACGCAGAAATAGTGTTAACAACGATCAAAATAGTAATGTTGAGATGATACATCGCATAAGCCTACGACAATTTTATTTATATTAAGATGTGAGAAGCATTTTCTTGTTTCACCTCACCCTCATCGCCCATGCATGGCTTAACAGGGTACGTTTACGAATAAACTTTTTCACATCTAATCGTTTGCACTCATTTCTATAATCTATTTATATAATCTACCGAATAATAAGACACCTTGTGAAGACCGACACCAGCAGTTTTCGGTCTTACCGCCCTAATATTACACGATTGGAAATCATCATCCGACTACATCATCGGAGGACATTATTTCCGGTTTCTCGTAATCAAATATCTCACGTGCACATGAGACAATTTTCCGTAAGATCACGGCTTCCACCTTGTTCTTCTAACCTAACCAACCCCCTTTTCACATACTCACACACGCACAACTGCACTCACGTAAAAACCAATCTGAATGCCACTTTTGTCAACCTTATTATAGACACAGTATCTAGACGTACACAATCTTCACAATCTATAACCGTGTATACGTCTTATACACCCCTATAAATAAAGCAAATATTTCCTAATGTACTGTTAAAGCTATTCCTCATAATCCGCCGTATGCATAATACAAAACGTTCACGAATCACATTAATTTCAAAACCATCATCGAATATCAACACACTGCAAACTTCACCAGTTTCTGAATTTCACATTCATTACAAAACCTATTCTTTCTACCCCGTCATCAATACCACAAGTCCAGATAATGTTCCATAACTAGATCAGTTTTTAATGATTATGGAATGATCGAGAATCTTCGTGAAGGATAGGCAATATAAAATGCGTATACGTGTGAGGGTTTTCGAACATTCTGTAAAAAAGCTCCATGACACAATTTATAGTGGCACGACAACGCAGCAACACAGGGTAACGTCGCTGTACGCGTAGTGTGACAGAACTATGTTAAATAAACATTCCATCAATTTTCGTTATTTAATGTTTTGAATATTGTTAGTGCCCAAGACACTAAATGTTCAATACTATGTTGTCTCTAGGCGTTTATCAATAATATATTATCTTAATATCTATGCTTCATTACTTTCTGTTTCAATCTGTACATTAAATAAATTAATAAATAATAATGTTCATCACTACCCCGTGTGATTTATTGTCGAGTTGTAATTGTTTATAAAAAAAGCTCTTTGAAAGAAAAAGTAAAACTCAACAGTACAAAATGTCATCTAATATTTGCATTCCAACAATAATTGTTTAGATCAAAAATATGCAACGAATCAATTCTGTTGTATTTATAACCTAAACGTTATCAATACTCAGCAGTTACCTTTTACAGCATTCATTCAGTGTCATCTGCGAAATTATCCAGCGTATTACAATACATTAATACGATACTAACTAGGATATAAAATTACGAAACTTCGTGTCCCAATTGTATTTCGTCCCATCTGATCCGGATGACCCAATATCGGAACGTCGTCATTTTTTGGGGAAAAAAATATATGATAACGAATCTTGGCCGCAGGAGACTTGCCTCTAGGGCTTGTATTATTTTCGAAATGTTGTTGTCCCGTAACCGAACAATATGTAAGTATGTTATAATGTGCTTTCTTTAGTTCCGAAAGATACAAAAAGAGTATTCATACGAAAAAGCTATTGTGGATGTACACAAGTTTTTATAACAATTGTTTTGTTTTCAGTTGGGTTTTTTTTTAGATTAAATTCAAAATATAAAAGATATTTTACATTAAATACACTCTGGCTGAAAATGTTTTTATAATTTTAGGGAAATCTTTTAGCTTTGGGATTTTCGTATTTCCATATATTTTACTAAGTCAGTCGAAAAGAAGATTAATTTTTACTAACCTGAAGTAATATTTATTCGTCTCCATTCGTTATTAGGTATTCTATAATGTCACAATACCATTATTAGAATTATATCAAAGTTTAAATAAGATCATCATGAATTTAACGTTATGCTATTAAGCTTACAATATACCTACAAAGATTTATTTATTTCATAAAGCTTATATTTTTCAGAATTGTATTATTTATTTCAAAATTATAAAATATTCAGTAAAATAAGAAATAATTATTTTCATTTTATAACATCATATTACGTATGATTTTCTATGCTTAATGATAACATAGAACATTTTTTCAGACTTAAGAGTTTTTAAATATTAATTATTCTAAATAAAAATAAAATCGTCTGTATGAAGTATTACAGTATTATATTGTCTAAGAATAAAATTATCTGTGCTCTCCATTATAGTATATCTAAACCAAGGCGATCTGGACGCAACACATTAGTCTTTTGTTCATGTAAAATAGCAAATATGCAATGAAACGATTTTATGTATAAATCAAGATACGAAATCATTTTTTGTAAGTTGTAGGTAAATATCGATTTTCTAGTTCATTCATGTGTGTGTGTGTACAATTTAATATATTAATATAATATTTTTAAATTAATTACTTCAAGATGTATAGCAGCGTAACGAAATATGTAACCGATGCAGTACGGCCATAATATTTTAAGCCGCTGTTGTTGTAATAATAAAATATAAATATAACCGCAATTACTCCGATTTTAGTACATATTTTCTGGCTAATTGTAGTGAAGTAAAAATTGAATTGCGCGCAAAATACATTACACACTTCGGTACGATAAAAATTAATAAAAAATTGTAACGCTTATCGGCAAGTTAAGAGAATTAAAAATAAACGCTTTTATGAAAATTACGTTATAGTTGGACATAAAGTTTTTAAATCATTTTTGTTTATTTGTAATTGATTGCAATACATATATATATATATATTTTTACGAATTGTATGCCATTAAATATATATTTTGTTTTTTTTTTGAACTCTCAAGATTATTTCAAATTAAAATGACAACAATAGTAAATTTACTTACGAGTCAATGGAATAAAGATATTATGATATGACATTAATTTATTTTCCATTGGTATATTTGAATAAATATTTATGGAAAATATTTTTGAAAAATCAATAGGTAATTACCGGAGTTTCAAAACACGACCCTCGTATCGTATTCAGCTTTGCTTCCATTCATGGGTAGTTAACATTTGTTTAGTTCAGCTCTTTTTTTTTAAATAAGTTCATTATCGTAGTAATGTATGCGTAAAAAAAGAACCTCAAAATGTTTGTTTAATTCAGCTAATGGTTTTTGCGATGTTTTCGAAAAAAAAAAGTTATCCCAAAAGTTAGATGATGCCTACTACAGATTATAGATTACCATTAATTTTCAAAAATACGGTATGCGCTAATTATAGACAAAAACATTTTTACGTTCGAAAAAAACGCCAAATCGGGGAAAAACATTAAGTAACAAATAGAGGAGATATATATATATATTATGTAAATTGATTACAGTTGATAACAATGATGGTAATAATTTTTCTGTTGAGGTTACCATATTTGGGTGGTAAAACGCAATTGCACGAAACGTTCCGCGTAGGCACACAGCATACAATTTAAATGACAAATAATTAGACGTAAAAGGTACATATTAAACAGGTACATTTTTTACATTTTGATCTGTCTCAGGTTTATTAAGCGCTTAGCATAAGAAAAAACCAAAAAACTTTGAAATAATTTCGATATACTCGTATTCCGCCATTACGAGCATTTGGACTTTTTGTTTCAACACAAAGGTTTGTGTTTTTTTTGCTGGAACAATTATCCTAAAATGTTATATCTGCTTTGATTTTTTATTTCTTTTTTTAAGGTTTTATAATATTCGAAACATGGCGGCAAAATAAATTACTTTTACAAATACTGAAGATTAATTACTTTTTTATTTCTATGTCCTTAAGGTAAACGAAAAATATTATATAATACCTACGTTCACTCAGATTCGTTTTTCGAATGCGTTTGATATACATACTTTAATCATATTTTACTTCATTTTATCTGGACGATGACATCTGATCAAGTAATTTGTTTTTGAACGACTCAAAGAGAATGTCGGCCAACCGTAAACGAATGTTTGTTAAATAAAGTTTGATGTGGTACCTGAACATCAAATAAAAGTTATGGTATGTTTATTTACCGTCCAGAAATATAGCTCAGTCGAATTTCCGTCATATCTGCAACTTGGTGCGTGGCCCTCCTGGTACGATCATGGCCTATCCTGCTCTCAAAACACTTAAATCATAATATTATTTCCTTACAAATTATTAATTCATTATAGTTTAACAAAATCGCATTTCTCTGGTAACCAACGTTTTTATTTTTTATTTTATTTGTATTATATTCTACATATTCAGTGGACCTTTGATGTTTATAGCTCTATATTAAACGATAAATTATTTTATCAAACTGTTTTGATCATTGTATATTATGGTGATACGATTAGTATCATATGGTGCAATGAAATCGACAAAAAGTTATTAGTTCAGCTACACGAAATTAGAAAAAAAACAAGTAGCAACTGAAATGTCACCAAATCGTGGGTTGTTCAAAATTAAATTTAGATGTACACATAGCATAATAATATCTTTCCGGACGTACTTTTTACAAGTGATCGCGTCGATTTGCACAGACGTTTATAAACACTTGTAGCTTGCGGCTAAGTACTCGTATACTTATGGCTCGGATATTGATAAAATTTAGTTCCGTTTTGAATTAATTTAGCGACTATTGCGCATAATATCTTATCGCGACAAAATATCACACGTTTATAAATGATCGTATGCTTGAACGCGGAATACTGTTGACATATTTTCTTTTCTAGGTTTTTCATTTGTGCCATTACAACGGATTCAAAGAAACGTTCGTTTGTCCACAAGGAACCCGATACGATCCGACGGCACAGGAATGTCGACTCTGGAACATGACGCCTTGTTTGAACATCCGTAGACCGTACTAGTAGTCAATAGGCACTGCAGCTACACCTATAATGGTTTTTGAACTTTATCGTAGAATGCAGCGACCAGCACTGTTACTGCGTAAATTCTGAATCGTATTATAATGTTATTTGTACAAGAAACATTATGATTTCATGTAAATGTGTATTGTTGTGGTTTTTTTTTTTTTTAATTTAATTTAAAAAGTGCTTGGATAAAACGCGTGACCATAGCACGTCACTAATATTGTTCAAGCTATGCTGTGCGTTATTAAGAGACCGTCGATTTTGTCATGTTTTGTATAAACTATATTTTTGCTCCCTCAAGAGTTGTTGTTATTTGTATTGTTTAATAACAATGTAACTACCTACAATACGTAGCGTTAGTGTAATAATGTGTCGAAGACATTAATCAAAGTAAAATAATTGTATATTTTAAATATTAAATTTAATGTGTAAGGTACACTGAATTTCACTAAAATCGTGTCATTCTTTGATTTATTGAATAATTGATATTTTTCTATATTTTGTTTTCCTCGAAACCCTTTTTATTCGAAATCATAATCAAAATTGTTTACTTAACCTTTAAAGTAAAAATAAATCCTTAACTGGAATTAAAACATACTTGATAATATTTCTTTATGTATACCTAATATGTATTTTGTTTTTTCCTTACATACAATAAACAATATAGTTTATTGTAATTATTACAAAAATAATAATAATATTTACACTTTTTCTTTAAAAAAAAAATAAAACATTTGTTTTGAAAAAGTGTTTTAATTTGTTGAAAATATTGTCAAATTAATTTTAAAGACTGAAGAGTAGATTTTATTATATTATTTTAATCCACCGTGTTCCGTCCATTTCATTGTACCCTAGTATTACAATCATTCGTTTGGAAGTAAAAAATGTATACTAAATACTTTATGTAATAATTACTTCTTTTTTAATTAAAGTTAATGTGTAAGATACTGTAAGTGTAAAGATTACCTCTTAGCACAATTTTACACTCGATAAATCTTTGTCAAATTGTAATATTTTTACGGCGCGTATAAATGTGATCGTCTTTAACCGTTGTCAAAGCTTAATTTTCCTTATTAATTAAAACCGTTGTGTGTATTGTCGCAAGTTAAACATTGCAAACAATACAGTATGTACGATTTTCCAAAAAAAAAAGGAAATATATAATGAAAAATACTAATTGTAATATCACAACGATAACCTATAGCGGTGATAATTTTTGTACATAATACACAGGTCTTATGGTAAACTGAATTATTTGTAAAAACAAACTCTTATTGCTAAATCGGAAAGGTTGTTTATCTCGTTCATGGCCGTCGTGTCAATATTTATCCGTTTCTAGTCTCCTGTAGCGGTCTCGTTCACTCGTCGTCGCGTAGGTGCGTTTTATTCAAATTACAACACTGTTGTGACGCGTGTTAACGTTGCGATAACGATCATTTCGATTCACTCGGACGGTAAGTATACATAATATCGGCGCCTAGTATGAATATTATAATAATGATAATAATAATTAAGTACAGCGATCGCGAACAATATACGAACCGGCTGCGAGCGTAAGGACATAACAATACAATGATAATTTTATAACGTAGTGGTGATATGTGTGTGTGTGTGTGTTTGCATTGTCGTTGTTCTTTCGTCACGTGCGGATTGGTTTCACGTCCATTAATTGCGTTATGATTTATTACCGTCGAAACGCGGCGAAAATTATAGAGTACAATCATTATTATTGGTTTTAAGAGGGAAAAAAAATTGAAAATTGATCGATGGGGGGCCGTAACAGCATTATACGAACGCTCGTTATCGTACAGCCGCGGCCAGCTGAACACTGCACGTCGTGCGGCGTGCATTCTTCACGAAGTTGTAAACTTTCAGCTGACGTCTTCGCGTCAGCCGCAGCGTTGCACTTCCGCGGCGGTCAGACGCCCGCAAGAGCCGAACAACAAGACATATTATCACAACGCAACCGCTTTTGACCGTTTATCATAGTCGTTTACGACCAAACGATTAGGTAAACGAACGGTCAAGCGCTGTCACGTTACATTTTGTAGCACACCGAAAGTTCCACGGGGAACACCGTGCCGCGGCCGCGACAAACGGTTTTTAGTCGCTTATCTTCAAGACCACATTAAAAATTTGGCCGATAGCTACTTTAAGTCTATTCAACAGGTCAACGGGATCAATGCACTACCGACTCAACATAGAACCACCTTCGACGTGGACGACCGCACGACCTACTTGCCTATGCAAACACTTAGCCACCCAATAACTTGTCACTACACCATATACTGTACATATTATGTACAAAATGAATTGTTAATCAACCATTTTTAATCGTCGTCTTATTTTAAAAGCGAAAAATAAAATTGTAAATATTATCACTAGTTATAGTCTCTTATAATAGTTATAAATAAAAAAAAAGTAGCTCTATCGGACGGTGCAATAATTCGTATTGTAATACTGAAACGGCTCCTGTGCATTGTACCGTTTTCGTCGTCGGTTCTATTCATTCACCCGTTATTATTCTTTCTTTCATTTTTTTCCAACGATTTCGCATAAACACGTCCAACGAATACATCCAACGCAGGTGTACCCGCCTATGTGCATTGACAAGTAATGATAATAATAATAATATACGTGTTGCGCGTAAGATATGCGCGTGCACTTGCGACGTTAACGATTTGCGCGTGGTTTTTTTTTTTTTTTAAATAATATAATTATATACGAATTCAACAATCTCTTCGTGATGCGATCGCTCGGTACGAAATTACGCAACACAACATGACTATCATTCCGTTCCTCGTGTACCACCTGTACGTGTACAATATTATGTATTACGATACGTGCATACCCAACTGGTTCGCCGTGTTGCACTAAGGTACACACAAATCTTGTAACGTTGCGTTAGACGAACCCATGTTCACCCGACGTTTTCTCTGCAGGCGAACAGATGCGTTCGTATCATAATATTTTACGACATCGCAGTGGCGTATGAAGACTCGTTAGTGCCCCTGGCAAACAGAGGAAAATGCGCCTTTTTAGCGATTAAAAAATTGACGAAAATACGCGATGATATTTTTTAACTTTTTATTTCTATGTATATAATTAGGTAATACAACATTATATAATTATCAGTTATTATTACAATGTAAATTTCAAACTTTAAAAATTTTCTTTTCTAGCTTTAAGGCTAGAGCAGAGGTATTCAAACTGTGCGTCGCGGCTCCCAGGGGCGTCGCGGGAGTCGTCGAAGGGAACCGCGTCATATAATTGAAAACCAATAAATATTTTTACGAAAAAAAGGTTCATTAATTATCATTGATGCTCACCGGTCGGGAAACGTTCAATTGTCTACAATAATCATTCGCTAAATATAGCTTTAATTAATACTGATTTATTATTTTATTGATTTATATTTACTAAGACTTAACATGAAATATTGAATCACAATTTTTTCTACAATAAATACTTATTTATAATATGTATTTTCATATATTTAATGTCGTAAATAAATAATTAGTATAAAATATAAATTACATTCATATAAACATTGATTTTTTTGTCCTTTATAATTTGGGAGCCGTCAACATTTTGTGAAGACTCAAAGGAGCCTTGATTTATCTTGGGATAAAAAAGTTTGAATACCTCTGGGCTAGAGAATTCATCGATAAAAATAAGAACCAATTTTAAAGCACAAACTTGCGCCCCTGGCGTAGGCACAGTTTGCCATACCCTTGCTACGCCACTGCGACATCGTCATTTACCGTAGGGCTCTGCGGTGCACACCGTTGAAGAGCGCACGCGCTGATCGTTACTCGCGACGAACGCTTTTAGTCGGAAAACACAAATCTTGAAATCAATAAACATTAGGGAGCTATGTAAAAAAAAAAAAAACGTAGAGACAACTTAAAGTATTAAGAACAGTCGATGGCAGTTTCGAAGCATCCAAATGATTTCGTAAGATCGTCGTCATCGTTGAAACATATTTTCAGGTGCGCATAGCAATAGTGATATTTCGGAAAAACACAATGGTAAGGGTAACTATAAAAAACAAAAAAACAACGGCAGTGACTTTCAACTAGGTGCTAAAACGGTGTTTGTGGCAGGACACATTATTTTATAGTAAACACCGCATGTACGTACACTCGCACATATCATCATCATTACTATTATAGCGGCAAAAGTGTCCGTGTTGTAAGATCAGTTTTCTGTTGTCGTAAATTCGACCCCGTTCCGCCATGTAATATATACGTCAGATTTCGTATTTGGACGTTACATACACTTTGTCTAACAAAAATAATTCGAA
The DNA here is from genome assembly GCA_949715065.1 of Periphyllus acericola. NCBI lineage: Eukaryota > Metazoa > Arthropoda > Insecta > Hemiptera > Aphididae > Periphyllus > Periphyllus acericola. The sequence goes on along the minus strand of OX454265.1, from coordinate 43,348,584 downwards.
TGGACAGGTGCTCTTATACGTACAAGATGCACCGATCGATTTTGAAATTTTCTACCCATTTATAAGCGTATGTGAGTATTGCGAAACAAGTAGTTATTGTAGAACACTAAAACGTTCGCAGTATTACGTTATAATAGACTTATAATTTTTTCTCAAATTTTTTCTGTGTTCATTTTTTTTTTTTTGACAAAAATACACCTTCTAATAATAAATTAATGACTTCGCTCCTTATAAACGTCTTGAAAGAAATATAAATATGATTAAGAAAACTGCAATTGAATATATTGACTAATACTGCTGAATAAATTTTATTTTATTTTCCCATTTCTTCTTTTTTATCGACACTTAAATTTCTCCCGTGTCACTGTTCCAGCAAATCGATATTGAAAGAAATCGGATTTGGCCGACCTAGCTACGTCTAGACACAGTTACAGGATAATATATATTTTAATATACGTCCATTCCATTGAGACGCCAGGAAAGTTGTTATAATATTTTAAACATGCGTGCCTAGCATAACCAACGAATAAAGTCTTTAAATAACGGATAAGTTTTTAATTGGCTATAAATAATTACGGCAAAAATTGAAAATAATTTAGTAAATATTCGATAAATCAATTTACAATTTATTGTATTATTACACGCACAATAAATACAATTGATAAGATTATTTTTACCGCAGATTCTCGAGCATTTAATTGTTTTATGTTCATGTTTCTTGCACTAAAAAATTAAAATTATATTATCTGAACTTTTTATTCATTAATTTTTTACTATGATGACTTTGTCACAATGGTTACCTATAGTATTTCAAATGTGTTTAGAATTATCATTTGCAATCACTAAATCCGTATAAGAGTAAAAAAATAGAAAACGTGTTGAACCGAATAAAAAACCCGTACGTTTCAATATCTCTTCATTTCCACTTGGTTTTCAGCCAAACCAACAGACGTGTATTGTAAGAAAAATAAATTTAAAAATAATCATCCTAGGATTTCAGCACCCACTGGATCACCTGAATCACAATTAACTTTCCTCAAAACGGAAACCTACCATTAATTCATTAATTATGTGCCATTGAAAGTTTCACTCACTTTCGGAGCGACAACTTTGTTCAGCTACATTCCTTTGTTCTCGGACGCATCGATTTTACTCTCGTGGCTGCTATTTTAAGTTGTAATTAAAATGAACTTTGATTAAACAATAACGAAAAACGGATTTCGATTCGAAACGACAACGAAGAAATATAATCATATTTATATGATGTTACAATGTTTGTTTTGCAATTACAATGTCCGCGCGCAAAGTGATATAAACGATTTGTTCTCTGCGATTTTCAGAAAATTTAAAGTAAAAAAAACAAAAAAACAGACGTCGTGAAAAACATAGTAAAATTACTGCGCATTATATGTAAATATATATATATAGTAAAAGTAAATAGTAAAAAATAATGATAGTAAAAATCGAGAATAATAAAATATTAAATAATATTGGAATTCAAACGTGTCTCGGCTAAGACGTGGGCAAGAGTCCCGCGTTTTTCAGAATGATGAAGATCTTCTCCCTGGGGATCTTTTCCGTATCCCTGTTGACCGCGTGCTGTTCACCGGGGCCGAACCAACTGTTCTGCGCCAAAGTTTCAGCTATCTTCGGGTTTTTGTAGAACGCATTTTGCATTTGCGGCGGCAACAGCGCCTCCCTCTGGAACGCAGCCACTACGATGGGATTCGTCGGCCTTCCGATTGTGTTGATCTGCGAAGGGGGCGGAGCAAAAAAAATTCTCGTTATGTAAATTAATAAAGGTATGATGTTATTTTACATGAACTCTAATAACGACTTGATAAAATATAACAATAATTTAAATACAACCAAATTTATTCTACGAAATCGGAAAGTGTAAAAACTGTAAATTTCTATAATATTATAATATTAATTTAAATAATAAATGATGATATTATTAAGCCACGAGTTCATATTATTTTTCCTGTGTAAAGGACAAGTGCCCTGTCTTGCCCACCCCCTCCCACTAATGGGTGCCCATGTGTTGAGTGGATAGTTGATAGTTAATCGTATGACGGCTTAACGGGTAATGGACAAGTGCTCGATTGTAAGCGATACAAGGAATTATGAAATAAATAAATGACAATAGTATATATACGTATTATATATATTCATGTATACCAAAATACCACGTCTTGGACAGAGATGTGCTCACAGACCGGAAAAATATAGCATAGCTGTAATATTATTATATAGATAATCTGTTGATATAATACTTATTAAAAAAATGCACATAATAATAGTGCGGAGTAAACCTTTTTTAGATTCTGAGTAAAACGAGAAATGCATTGGTTTTTATCGTGATGTGTGTTTTTTTTTAACAAATATTTATCGAAAAATCGCAAACAACTTTTATAAGCGTTAGAAAATGAATTTTTCCGAAACTGGGTATTTCAACGAATTTTGATTCGGTACACCACGATATTATTGTATACACTGATCCACCCGACCTCTATCACCTAAACCCATCCCTGTATCTCATCCGACCGTAAAGTCTCACACGACCTAGGATTTTTTTGTTTTTTTCTTTACTTTTATATAGTAATGGCGTACCACCGGTAACTACTTGGCCGCCTATGGCATGACCATGAGCGCATTGTACTATGATTTCTCAAATAAATTATGAAAAAAGTAAACTACATAAAACTTATCAGTGCTATTTATTTTAATTTAAACGTAGTATCAGTAACATAGGTCAGTTAGGAACGTGAAATCGGTGAGTACTGGACTTTTTACGTGTAATACTATTGTAATATTAAGTACAACCATTAATCAATATGAAATATAGATTTGTGATTAAAAAACCATTTTTTTTTTTCAACTCAACAATTCATAATACACGTTTTTCTTCCGTCTAAATGGAAATGTAGTAAAGCTTGCGAAAAATAAAACATCCCCCGGGGATGATATAATAATACATCCTTCTCCACAAGAGCACGTGTCTCTATACAGATCCGTATTACACAGAACTTACATCATATTATTTATTTGTAAAGAAATTTTCTACAAGAGACATTTCGTATCATTAAAAGTCAATGAATCATATTATATGCGGGTTATTTATTACTATTTACAGAAATAATTATTCGTGATTTTAAAATAAAAAACGACCAAAATGTGTGTGTGTTTTAAGTTTTGGAAAGTACCTATATTTAATTTGATCGTGTCTATAAAATAATTGATGTTGCTTTTATACTTATTGGTATGACTTCGTGAATCGTTGTATCAATGAGCGATACGTACGCGCACATAAATTATGTCGCCCTCTTCGAAATGAGTAATTTAAAAATATAAAGTTTGAGTATTTAATTATGTTCATTCCGTATAGGTAGGTATTGTTATAATAATTCCAATACTTCTCATAATTCAATTCCGTGTGTGCGCGCGCACGGTGTTTTTATTTATTTTGACACTTTACGGTTCATTTGTGATTTTCATTTGATGATTGAAATGAGGTTTTGGAATTGCCTTCATTATAGTCCAAGGAAACTAAGTATATTAACGTATTAACGTATTTTCACCGTCAACCTCTGACACGGCCATCAAAAATGTATGTTCACGTAACCGTGAATGAAAAATGAAATATTAATAATAGCAAAAAATTCAATAAAAATAGAAACTTTACTTATTTTCAAGTATACACGTCTAATGTATTTTAGTAAATTATTCGTCCATCTTTTTACGATTTAACGATACCGAAAGCGATTATTTTTTAAGTACTCTAGTACCTCGCGTTAATTTATGACCGAAGAAACGTTCGACATACGATCAGGTACATGGATAAATAGCTAATAGGGCTTGTGATTCAGTCGAAGGAATAATAATTAGACCTCGCAAAAACGAGACTACGTCGTTATTTTCACTCGTACTATAACCACGTAAATCGCGTGGAAAAATATAGTCATTCTAAAGTTCCAAAAAACAGGCGAACGCTGTGAGCGAGAGCGGGATCGCCATAACTATCGAAAAACGAGTACGAACATGTGATGCATTTAACTGACATTTTTATTTGATTGATGTCACTGTTGCAGCGCACGAGTAATTAAATACAACCAGCCCGTGTGAGGATTTCACTATTATTGTTCAAGACCGGTCTAGGCGGTTAGTTTATTGCGAGTGTACCGGCCGCACTATAATAATAATGTGTTGTAATATAGTAAATTATAATACACCGATGAATAATAACATTGTCGTTTTATCACGTAAACATTCGTGCTCAGTGTGTCAGTGAGTGTCTACACTACTGCAGTCGATGGGAATCGAAACGATACAAACTTGAATATGATTTTTAAACTCTACAGTTATACGTGAGTCGTTGAATATTCGTGTTGGAAAAAAACAAAAACGAATCGTATACGAATCCATTCCGGGACATTATTCTAGAAGTCGAAAATCGTACGTAATTTGCGCCAAAATGTATCGAAAATAAAAAACACATATGTAATCTTTTAAATTGCCACACGAATTTTCCGTCTCCAAAACTGGGTCATCTAATCAACCGGGTATTGCATTTGATAATCGACAATGAGATCGCGGTAGGTGCGTGTAAATAGTTTTGTTATCCTTGATCTTATTTTATATCATACTCCGGGAAGCTTGTAATAATTTATAGCACTGTTGAAGGGTATGATTCGTAAAATGTTTGATAAAATGATAAAAAAAGTGACGTCGTGTGGACAAACTTACTGATGGGTTTATGGCGTCGTTTTGTGCAGGCGATGCGAACCCCTGTTGGACGGGCGGCAATAGGGCCAGCGACAATTGCTGAGGGCGCGCCGACGTGTACGCGGTAAGTGCGATCGCCGAGCAAAGGAGTTTGATATACATGCTGCGTTGCGTAGTCATACAAATGAATGATACGTATATGAATGAAACTTCTCTTGGTGCGTCTGTGAATCATAAAAATACATTTAAGTACACATCTGCCGCACACTACAAATAATAACGTGTCTATTTTGATATGGTATTATAGTGTTTAGTATCGGACGATGCGCTCGTGTAACCGTAATTTAATTAATTATTTCGTTTTCACGAATGTCTCCGACGCTGCCTCCACCACACTTGCCACCGGACGTGGTTCTCCGAGAGATTTTTTTTTCTAGAGTGTCGCGCAAGGGTCGTCCAAAGCAGGAAATCCTGCAGCGATCCTTCCGGCAACCTTCGGCACCGGTGAAATATTATTATTAACGTATCGTGCTACCGATTGCCGATATGGCGACGGGTCTGATGATGAGGGAGAGGGGAGGGGGCGCGGGAGCCATTTGAAGAAGAATAACGTTCCGGCCTCGAACATAGCTGATATTTCTCCGGTCCCGTTCCACCCGGTCTCAATTATAGTAAGTCACGAGCGGTATCGAAACAAATCTCAGCCATCATGCGTATCGTGCACACCCGTCGTTGAACGGGTGTTCGCGCTCTAACCACAACTAGGTGAACATCACAGTGGTTATCGAACTCTTTTGATTCCGGCTGAGCCAATTTTTAGAGAAAATTCCTCCAAAAATGTTGTTTCGGGATAATTTCTATGTTATCGAACCCGTACTCGGATCGAGAGCGGCTACATTACACACATTTTTCTTGGTCTCTCGTGCCGGAGCCGTTCTATCGGCACGACACGTGATTCCTGGAAAAAAACGATAGGACTGCGAGGAGTTTCATCGTGTGGAATGGAAAATGGTCCGTTTCCTCCGTTTCACTCTCGGGACCACAGTACGTCAGTACCACACCGTGTTATTTATTATTATTGCCATTATTATAAGTTACAACTGCGGGTACGAATCGATGAGACGTTTGGACAAATGAGATAAGACCTGCGTGTTGTTCAACAGCCACGGTTATTGGTACACTGGCTAGCGCGCGACGACGTTAATGAGTACAACGACTGTAACAAATCGCCGTTCGCTTTTCACGGACTGAATTCATTCCGTGGGCAGCTCCGCAGCATTTGGCCGGCGGGTGGGTTTTCGTACCCTGTGGCGCTCCAACGGTGGCGACCGCAAGAGGATATTCGCAATTCCTCCGACCAACGCAACGGCACTACACCCAACACTAATGATTCGTCTACTTTATCATTCAACAAACACTCGAGTATCATTGTGTACACAATCAATACAAATCAACAATCGGTTGAGGTCGAACGAATTTCGACGGCGCCGTTTCTAAGTCAAATCCGCCATTTGGCCGCTTCAAAAACGTTGATCTAAAAAGAATGTACTTAAGTATATTTAGCCGTGAAGGGTGGGCGCGTTTTTCGGACTTTTATCGAAAGCAGCGAACCGGGCCGTCACTCGTCATCGCCCTAAACCCCGCAATCGCTCGATACGCATGATCATCACGGACGCGCTGCGACACGAGAATATCATTCGGGAAAAGGCAAACGTTTTATGTGCCAAGAACACCAACGTTTAAACTTAATAAATATTGTCAACAGTGTTTGATTATGAAGCAAATGATCTGAGGCAGCACATTGTGTATTAGTCTATTAGCATTTAAGACAGCCGGACGGACTACGGGACCGGGAGAGGGTGCGTGTTCTTTTGGTCGGAGTATGTACGCTCCTGCGCTACGCCAAGTTTTTGTGTCTTAGTAAAGGTTTTTTTTTTTCAGCGTGAACTATTTGTTCTATTTTTGAGTTGCCCGTCGACTCTTAGGAGTCAAACTAATACTGATTAGTTTCGATTACTTAAGTTTGAACAGACCGATACCCTCGAAAGAGCGGTATACGACAGTGTTCAACTTAAATGTTGGTGTTGACACATACAATAATATATGAGCGGGGGCGCGTGCTCCGTACAATGTTATACGAATGGATGTTATGCATGATATTGTGGAGTGGGACGATGACACGCTCTTAGCAGGAGGTTATCACGACTACTGTACACACCGCGATACTTGACACGAATACGCACATCGCGTGTAATATTATAACGATGTTTGTCCGAAATACGTCACCGGCCCTATTATGGTTTGTGTACCGTACACAGATGAGCCGAAGGAGAAAAAAACAAGGAAAAAAATCAATGTTTCGCTGTGCGACGATACGTTTGTGCGCGAACCGAAAACGACATCAGACGACTCTAAAAACGTTATCACGGGGAAAAAAACCACCCGTATTTCGTTTACGCGAACCGCCAAGTACAAGATGGGCTCGAGTCGCGGTTTTTAAAACGTTCAGGAAAAAAAAACGTCATGTGCTCGGAAAAAATCGCCTTTTCTGCAACAAATGCAACTTTAAATCATATAATATTTCTTCAAACGGTTGTCCATGGAACAGGACAATGTGTGCCCAGCTCGTACAGGACCCCGTTGTATTTATCGATACTCGATAAAGATACTTTTGCCAAACACTGGACGTGTGCGCGTCCTTTCTGCGTTTATCGATATCGCGTACCGTGCTGCAAGGCGGACAATTTTGTGTCGTACTCGTGCGAAAAACAACGCTGTGTTGCGGTTATTGTTGTCACCCCCCGCGGAACGGACAATATGATTACACCACCACCAAGAGTGTTTCTCCCCGTCGACGCTACACCAATACGTAACTCGCGTGATGGCTTTCGTGTGGTTAAACCGTCGCCAGCAATCGTAACACGCGTTACATCGGGACGGGAGGGGAAAAATTGGATAAAATTATAAAAAAATGCCGCAGAACAAGCTGATCTCGTCTCTGCAGACGATCCGGCCTATTTTCGAGCACAGCTCGCGACGGTCCCATGTCATATTGTTGAGTAACAATTGTTTCCTTTCACGTAACCACGATTCTCTTTCGTTTTTTTTTTTCCTGTTGTTTTTTTGGGCGTTTCCTCCGTGTCGACGGTACGCGCATGTTCACCGTGTCATTCAAAAACTTCGTAGTCCACACTCGGGCGCGATATAATAATAATATATAAGTATAGGAGTAATGTTTTGTATGTTCTGAGTACATTTTTTTTTTTTTTACAGGGAGATTGTCGCAATTTTGATAAGCGATTTCTACATCGGTTAGCGTGTGTTACCGTGCTCACATTTTTTTGGTATAAGACAATAAATAAACATTTTCAAATGTGTATTCTGAGTCCATTTTTATGCGATCGAACACAGTGCTGGATTCATTTTAAAAAAAAAATAGACTCAGAACATGTACATTTTGAGGAAAAAATGTGAGCACACGCTAACCGATGTAGAAATCGCTTATCAAAATAGTGACAATCTCCCTGTAAAAAAAAAAAAAAAACTGGACTCAGACACTACACTACTACTATATATATTATGCACTTATAATATTATTACAGTTTTCACGAACCGTCGGTGCACCACGTGGAAACACCGGTGTCTTTTATTCCAAAAATCGAGACGGCGCGTATTGCGTAAGCGTTAAAATACCGGCACCGAATTTCCCGTAGCTCACTTACGTTCGCGCTCGTCGAAAACGTCGACGGTCGACTGCAACACAACGCTATACCGTTCATGAGCTTTTTGGTCACAGTATAGCTGTTCGCATATGGGGCTGTAATACGCTGTAATGCGCGTCTTTCGGTGTACGGTCTACACCTGAAACGATCAAGATCAATTTGATTTTGCGATTGGGTACAACAAATTGTTTAAGAAAAAAACACAATCCTCAGTAGAAGTCACTCGTCGGGTCAACCGGGTGTTGTAAATTGTGTTGCGTAACGGTATAGATCACCGCATAAAATAAATTGTTCTGGACAAAGCGTAGTTTTCACAACTGTTTTCGAGTAATAGAGGCTTATTAAAAAAATTGTCCATAAACAAGTTTACCGATACGGATAACAGAAATAAATTGTATCTTACTTTTCACTTACAAATATTTTTCAAGATTTTGTTTATCTTAAGAAAAACTGAGGAAAAACTTAGAAAAATCTCAATGCCATTTATGAATGCTAATTTTAAAGAATAGCTAAAATAAATCTCGAATTTTTCTTAGGAAGGTCTATAAATTTGGCTACTTGTATTAAACTATAAGTCTGAGTGACTAACAATTGGTTTAATTAAAAGAAGAAAATGTAAAAAAATTTTTTTTTTTTTATTAAATGGGAGGAATAGTGAAGAATTAAATTAGAAGCCCTCAGAAGAAAAAAAAGTATGTGTTGTGATTAGCTGCTTAGGTTTTTTTAAAATCCAAACAAGTGTAATCATTATATTTTTTAAATAAAATTGTAGATATTCATTGTTTGTGATTTTTACATAATAGCATTGTTTAGTATATCTGATTGTTGAATCGAAATGATAGTATTACGATTATATGAACGAATAACTAATTGCAACTGCATCGGTAAACTATATATTAAATCAACGTATGCCAATGACTTGTATGTAGGTACTAATGACGATCTGTAATCGAACGCAAAAAAACGATTTACTGAATGAACTGAACCAAAAAAAAAAAACAGAAAGTAGGTTGGTAATTACTCATAAAGACATGCACCGGTTCATCATTGGTTTCCTGTTAAACAACCGGTTTTTTATAATTCCATATTGCTAAGTTATATGGGCTCTTCTATAAAATAATACTGTTTACGTAACGGTGTCTATCGTAATATTTGGCTACTCTAAGTTATTTAAGATTTAAATAAAAACATGTAATTTTCAAAATAAAAACGTGTAAAAAACATGTTTCCATGGAGACGAAAACAATTTGTGTCTCCCGACATGTCTAAATCAAGTCTTCGACAAGTATTGAGGGGGGTAGGAGAGGGGTAATTAAACTTATAGAAAACTATCTACATACTAACTACTATACAGAAAGAGCATTTCGTTCAGTTCCGTTACAAATTATATTCTAGATACACTACCCAGGATAAGCCTGAAACTTTTCAAAAACGTAATGTTTACACTTTGGTCACATGTGATTTCATCTTAGATCATTGTCACTCTACCGTGTATCGATTCGTTGGAAATCGTTGAAAATCGGTTAATAAGACCGATTGTTTTAAACCGTAGGAAATGAATTACGTGTACTCATAATCACTGCTGCTGATGCTGCTCCATTAGTAATTAGTAGTGCGTACTATGATGTGATAATCATCGTGGTTATGTGAACACAAAATCTAAAAGAGTGATGGGCTCAATTTTGAAAAAAACATCTGCACGTATCTGCGTAGTGTATAGTTACCATAAGAAAATTACTCTTCGCGTCATAAGCCGGCTGGATTTTACTTTAATTCAGAATAAAAACGCTAAACAATGGTGTATTAAACGAAACCACAAATCTATTTTTAGTCGAAGTAGTTACGAAAAAAAAAATAAGAAGTTACTCCGTTTACGAAATACTTTTTTTGTACAAATTACGCTTGTAACATCTAAACATTTTTTGAAAATTGAAACTCGTTCAAAGTATAATACTGTTGGTTTTTATTTTTTTATCGTTTTATTCGAATTTTTCGACTCCGGCCAACTCGATAAACGTCGTCAACAGTAGCCTCGTTCGACACTTCGAACTGATGGCTTTCGTTTATTTTTAACTAATACCAATTGTCCGTGTTACATTTGCGTTAGAATATTAATTTTTTATTATCATTATTAATTGATAGCAAACAATTTTACTAGCCCCACGAAAAGCCTACGCTTCGCCGCGCCTAATCGCGAGCACGTGCATATTGGCGCGGTATCGTACCCAGGACGTGGAAATGTACTTAAAACAAAAACTTACGGACGAATCTGAAAGCCGGGCCGGGAAACTTGCACGATCGTCAACCGCCGACACACTTGTTTTCAAGACGAAAAACGCGATAACGCGACGCGAGATGATAATGCGGCGCCTGGCGCGGGTACGATAATAGCCGAATGAAAAATGAACACTTTCACTGTCGAAGGTCTGAGTCGTTTTGCCAGGAACTGCCGAGTGCAACGCAGAACCTTCGTCCTACTTTCCACCGCACAAGGCACCTGTACCACTACTAAAAACTATGTGGCGATAAACCGCTCGCGCAGATTCGTGATGTGTTGAGCAACATAGCTGATCCGACGAAGCTACACGTGCGCTTTTATCAGTCCTCGTAACACTGCGTGTAAAGTACAACTACAAAATGATCGTTCGTTTAATCCAGTGTTTCCCCAACCTCTCTGTTTCCTCGTCACCCCTTGTACACTGTTAAAAACCCAATGACCTCTGCCACACTCACAATACATGTCTTTTTTATTCCACCCGTTTATTTTAATAGTAAAAAACAATTTTACTCCGCGATGACTGCTCGCGCCTCCGAAGAAATTCACTTCCGCCCCTCCAGATTGGGAAACACTGTTTTTATCCACTGTAATCAATGGTACTTTACGAAAACGCACGCATGATCTCATCGACGTGAATGATATTCTTAACAAACTTGACGATTTTTTCAACAAAAAAAATTTGATTGATTGTTATTTCGTTATAAATTGGTAAAATTTTTTTCACAAATATACCTAGTTTTTCACCTAGAAAACAACTTATACAACCGTATTGTACAAAGATAAATAATATTAATGGTAGTACGCTAGTATAAGCACATTATGATGTGTACCCGTACGCATAACTCGTAAAATACTTTGAAAATATTTCGGTAGTGTGTAGTCAATATACGTCACAAAAGCCAAAATGTGCTGTAGAATGATAATATAAATGTAATTCGCAGAGCAGAAATTTTTTTTCGTCAAATAAAAATGTTCTTTAATGAAAATATCATGGTTCCATGGTTCGGCAATTGTAGACACATTTAATACGTTAAAATTGTAAATACCCTCACACCATCTTGATACACAGATATAAGATACGACATATCATACATATCTATATACACACAGAGTAATACATAAATATATATGTGTACTACATTTAATAATACTGAAAAGATTCAATTTGTCTGGTATACCCTATTATATTATGCATAATGCAAAGAATGAAAAAAATATAAATATAAAAAAAAATAAAATAAATAATAGAATACTTATTTACGTAATATATTCATGAATCCTACACATACCATATAGCTTTATTACAAAGTCGAAATCGTTTTTACTTATAGAATTTAAAATCTAAAATCAAATATTCATATACATGTATTGTATCTATTCTCTATGAATCGCTAATGAAACATAATAATCATATAGGTTTTATGATAAATAGAGCTGTGAATTTAATGCACTATAAAACCTTCAACAATGCATTATATAATGCTGTTAACATGCCAAAAAATAAATTAAAGTACCAACAATATACACCAAAAAATGATTTTAAGCACACTGAAAATCAACATTTTAAAATATAAAAATTTAATATATAATATAATAAAATGAAAACGAAGAATATGTACTAAACAAAAACAGAACACAGTCGCATACCAAATATAGCAGAAATTGGTGATAAGACTATACATTTGTAGGCAAAATAAAAGAAACGGGATCTATAGTCAAATCGAAGTTACGCCTCATCGAGTAATAACTCAAATCCCATTTTCATCTAAAGCAATTATCTGCCGCTTCGCCTTCACTGCTAGCTACGAAAAAAATGGTACAAAGGATCAGACATCGTGAAAATGCCCCTCCTCCTCCCACCCACCATTTAAATCCTTTAACTATAGTAGAATTGGTTCTTATTGAGCCATGTACATGTACGCTAAATAATGATCCATTTCTCCTCTATAACAGTGGTGATAATAATCGGATTTTATTATTTTAACGGACGAAAGTTTTAAAATAGTATCATCCGATCAACGTCACTGGTTTATAAATGGTACGTTCAAATCATGCCCACATATGTTTACACAGCATTAAGCCATTTCATCGTTGTTATCTGCATCGCAACTGTATGGCGATAAATTTATGTTCTTAAAAAAGCATAAACCGAAATAAAAAGTAAGAAGCTTATGGCTGGCCGAGAACCACCAGCTAAAGTAAAAAATCTCGAGAAATGGCTACAGTACGTATAGCAAATATTGTAAATACTTACAATAATCGCGAGAAAAAGATTATTTAATTGGAAGAACACGTCATTTGGAAATACAAAAAATAAATAAAATTTCATATCTGTTCAAATCTCCGTTTGAATTAAATTGTTAAAAGTAAGTGTAAAAAATTTATTTGGAAAATGAAAATATAAATATAAATAATATAGTAACAATAGGCTCCAAAAACAATGTGTAAATAGCCAACTAATTACATATTACGAGTATGTGCAATAGTTGTCAGTCTCAATCCTGGAAATAAGCGTTATTATTATTATTTATTTTATAATTTGGAAGTGACCTGCTATCAACTTGTCAATTCCCGGCCATTTTCAAAGAACTTAAGGCTATAAAATAAAAAATGACTTATCCTTTTTAGAATAAATATGAGTTTTTGCTGAACGAAATTTAACTTTCAGTTTTTCTTTCGCAAATGAAAAATTGTTAAGAAAATTGAAAAATAAACTTTCCAAAATACCATCTGTGTTCAATTTTCTCCACAAATAGTTACTGCGTGGAACTTTTGATGCATATTTACTAATCATCATATTATTTGCATATTTTCGTATAATCGTGCACCTGGATTTGCATATTTTATACATGTATTTTGCACCCGAATCAGGGTTCGAATGATAAAAATCGAATGAGCAATTAATTTATTCTACCTGAATACTAAATAGTGACAATTCGAGTAGTTGACCAGGAGAGAATTACTGGTATTTAAAATCTTTCACAAACAGTCGAGAATTCCACTAACCAATGAATACTTATGGTGTGTTCGCAGAATATTATAATAATTTATAATGTTATTGTTTTTCGTCCTTCATAATTTGCATTATTGAAATGACTGCAGGTTTAGTAAGGTTTTCTTCGACTGATGCAACTACGGTTTTTACTTATGTAATTGTTTATAATTTGACTGCAACTTTTAATAGACACAGAATTAATAACTATTTTCTCGTTTTAATTATTTCATCATAATAATAATGTTATTATTACCAATTTAAAACGTGTCCCGTGCTGCACTTTAAAAACATCGATTTCTCTCATTAATAAAATATGACTGGAGACCGATATGGCGATATTTTGATACAAACAAAAATAAAATTATACCACGTATACTATAACCAATAATAATACATCATGTTACTATACCGTTGCTGCAATTAGAAATTGGAGATTACATAAGCGGTTTAAACCGTCTAAAACAACACGGTACAATCCGAGTACGAGTGATATCATTATAAGTGAACGATTATTTTTTACAAGAATAAAATCCCCGCGTCAATGCTATCTCAATTTCGTTTTGTCGCTTTTGCATTATATTGTGAGCATAACACGTCGTACTCGGATCGCGCGCATATACGGACTTTTAATACTTCATTCAACCAGTATAACCGTGGTTCTTAACCTTTTCTGAGTCATGGACACCTTTGAGGTATAAAGTATAGTCTCGGACCCCCTTACCCCTTCAAAAAGAAAAACCCTTAATTTCGGTTATAATTTTAACATTTTTATGTTAATTTCAAACAGCGTTACTGTCATTATCTAACTATTACACAAAATTACAGATTGTTTGTAGCCAAATAATTACTTGTAAAATGTAATTTTCATGTTATTTGAATAAGCTTTTCAGAGCCATTTCGCGGAGCCCCTAGTTACCATCTACGGACCACCTAAGGGTCCGTGGACCACCGATTAAGAAACCCCGCAGTAGAGGTATAAGTGACGAGTGGAAATATTGTAAACGTTTTCGAACAGCTAGTAAGGAAACACGTTAACTCTGATTTGATCCCTTTTCAGCGCTGTACAATATTATCACGTAACAACTATAAATGTATCCCACTCATACGCACTGCCGTTTTGTACGTGCACGTGCTCATGCGAGCGTATAATTTTATTTTGATTTTCGGAAATATCATTAATCGCATATAAGTTCTCGTATATTGTGCGTTACGCGTACATCGGTGTTTCTCGTTTGAAATAGTATCCATGGAACTTGATACCGCATCAAATGGTTTGTATTTGTACGCGGCAAAAAGATTAGGGCTACGGAGAGAATAAGGAAAAAGTTTGAGAAAACCGTATAAGTTATCGTACAACTCGTCGAATACCTGCGGACATCTTTAAGCGTATTGAAAGTTTGCTAAAGTTTAATCGGATACGTACAGTACGGTTTCAAAGAGATAAGAATATCGCAGCAGGCCGTTTCTTTCAAAGCATTACGAACCAGCGGACTACGATATCGTAATTCAATCGAGTACGATCATATTATAGATTTAATCATTTGCCCACGATTCGTTACAAATAACATTTTAAACGTTACTTTTAGTAAAAAAAAAAAAAACTATCGCGATACGTAACTCGTATTAGACCCAAAATTCAGAAAATGTCTACTCCAAAACGTTAGGTTTAATTTGATTCTATTGAATGAGCGCCGAAGTATAGTCCAATACTGTCGCTGGATGACTTCTTCAACTCCAGCATTCGTGTAAAATAATATAATTATATTATTATTTATACAAGTAGGACGTCTTTGTAAACACATATTATTACCAATAATATCGTTTGTACCTATTTCCATCCACTTATGCTTACTGTACCGTACGCGTACGGATTGTATAATTATTTGTCTATGTTAAAAACGGAAAAAAAATAAAAATTATTGTCGAATTCCGTGCGATACCGACGTGATCTCGGATCGTCAATGATATTTCCCCAGTCACGCCACATAACATTGTTAACTGATAACTCGTCCGTGAAAACGGTCGTGGCAATTTATGACGCACCTAAGTACAGTAAATATATAAATGTAGAGTAATTTCGTGAAGAACAATACCGGCCAAAGACATTATACTTCAGTACACGTACTACGTAGCACGGTAAATTATTATTACTCGCGGGCTCAAACAGTAGATAAATATTAATCAAGTGCACGCGGTGTGGGATATTTTACCGGCTCGTGGGTATAAAATGTGCGTGAGGTAAAAACAAAATTAATCGAACACGCGAGTTGTGCGTTACCTAGGTACACGCATCGCGGGACTAACAGACCGCAGTGATTAAGCAGTTTGCAATTTGTTCGCTGTTAAAAAAATATGTGTACGTAAATAGTCTTACAATATTATATTTTTACAGTTCAAACTTGAACACCGGTAAATCGGTTTTATTTTTCAAGTCGATGTTTGCGGAAAACCGCTTAAAACCAAATTGCTTTTAAACTTATTATGTTTAGTTGAAAAAACTAAGTGAAATCCCGTAATGATTGAACATCGACAGCGCGCGATCACATAATTAATGTAAACCGTCAAACCGTCGTTCACTGCAGTACGACCATTATGTGGAACACGAACGTTTTTCAATGAACTCAACATGTCTAGTTATCTCAGGTTTGAAACATTGGTCTGCATTGTCCGATTACTGGAGGGTGCTCACCAGTCACATCTTTCCCATTGAGCCCCATAGCTCCTGCCAGATTACCAACCGATAATCGATATTTATTACTAATAAATAAACTTATTTCGAGAAAAATTTAAGGATAATCGCTTATAGTAATACTTTTAGTAAAAATTTGCTAAAATCTACTACGAAGTCGTTTAATGAGACTGAGTTGGAAATGGAAAGTCCGCATTTATAAGAATACTTGGAACATGTTTATAGTGAAAATGAAGAAACTGATAGTATGTTAGGAATATATCATCTTTTGAAAGAAAACAAAATTGAAGACACATTTCCAAATATAGAAATTGCATTAAGAATATTTATAAGCATGATGGTAACAAGTGGAGAACGCTCTATTTCCAAATTGAAAATGATTAAAAATGAATTAAGAAGTACAATGTTACTGTTACAAGGAAGATTGAAAGTTTACAGTTAAATTAATTAATCAATATGATCGATCTAGACTTTTTCTTATCCGCCACCACCCTATTTACCTGTTTTAATAAAATAGTACTGTGTCCAAGCCGTAGGGAGGCTCCATCATGCCACTGCCCAGGGCCCCGAAAAGGTTAAAGACGGCCCCGGTGTTCGTCCTATTTTATACAAATCGTTATACTTATACGTGCGACAGTAATCACTATATTATGTACCAACTTCGTATCGCATAATGTTGTCATTACAATAATAATAACCGTGCGGCGATTTCCCAACACTATTGCGAACAGTCAGCGAGTGTAAGGTCTGTTGCAGATATCCATGATTTTCGTCCGTTTTATTGTCGCGCACATTATTCCGGTTGCACGGCACGGGTACGTTTAGCGGACGCAGAACCTGCCGGAGGAGCTGAAAACGCTTTTCCCCTTCGCATAAGTCTCCGCGTAAGAGCAAACCCAACTATTGCGCACCAAGTGCGTACGTATACTCATTTACTCGACGACGGGACTTACGGTCAGTTCGTACGGACCACTGTCGACGTACTCCATTTCCCTTTTGTCACACGACCCCGCGGCAGTCTCGTGCCATGTGCGCTTACCGTGCTGCGTTACGTTCGTGTCCCGCCGCTCTGTTGATTCCGTCACTTTCCTTTAGGTTGTATATTTCACTTTCGTCCTGCTGTTTTGGTCGACGGCCAGAAATCATGCGATGGCCCAACACCAGTTTTCGTGCATTCTAAGGTCACGCCGCGTAATGGTACACGTGATGACGTCTTGTCTGCGCGATTTAGTTATCGTATACGAATTCGTGACTGCAGCACATAAACCAGCCGGTGAACACACGACGCCCTCTTGATTACAAAACGCTGTTACGACACTGTTAAATGGCAGTGGTCAGCATAGGTACACTCTTTCGCGTGAAAGGAAAACGCACTGTTTTTTTTTTCTAAAATAATTATAGGTCGAGTTGAGTTAGGTTCCTGTATACACGCTGGTACAGTTACGATAGTTGTTATTTTCACGAACCATCAAGACGACAACGCGTCCATTATTGTTACATGTTGTATTGCACGTCTTCTTACGTTTAATGTACTTCGTTAATTGTTATGTGTCATTGTTTTTCATAAGCGATATACTTTTTAGTACCGTATAAGGTACATACGAGTATACTTCCACCGAGAACTACACATGGTTAATAGAGATAATCAAATTCTGTTGTTTTTTTTTATAAGTATCCCCGAGCAAAGGCAATTTTGTTGACGATAGCTTGGTAAATATAAGTGTATTATTAAAGAAGTTTGAAGTTTAAAGAGTTGAGTTAGGTTCCTGTATACACGCTGGTACAGTTACGATAGTTGTTATTTTCACGAACCATCAAGACGACAACGCGTCCATTATTGTTACATGTTGTATTGCACGTCTTCTTACGTTTAATGTACTTCGTTAATTGTTATGTGTCATTGTTTTTCATAAGCGATATACTTTTTAGTACCGTATAAGGTACATACGAGTATACTTCCACCGAGAACTACACATGGTTAATAGAGATAATCAAATTCTGTTGTTTTTTTTTATAAGTATCCCCGAGCAAAGGCAATTTTGTTGACGATAGCTTGGTAAATATAAGTGTATTATTAAAGAAGTTTTTATTTTATCATTTTTAAGAAATTCGAAGGCTTTATAGGGCTTCTTTTTCTGAAAATTTCGACGGTTCAGCTTTCAGTATTCATTGGATTCATGATTTTTAATAATTCTTTTAGTTAACAAAGAAATAATGTAAATTTTTATCACCTCATCGTTTTTCCGATACGGTTTGCTGATAATGTTATTATTATTTAAAATTGTGTAAATAGAACACTATTTTCTTATAATCTAGAAAAGTTATTAAAATTATTATTAAATAGAATTTTTTCAGTCAACATTTTCAGAAAAAGAAGCCTTATAAAATGGCTATTTTGATATTTATAAGAGCTATAAAATAAACTTTGTAAATTTAATTTTTTTAATATTACACTTATATTTACCAAACAATTGTCAACATAAAAACCTTTTCCCAGGGATGCTCATGAAAAAAAACCGAATTCGATTATCTCTATTAATACGCAGATATCACCCTGTGAATAACAATCCTGTATAGTAATGGTAATTATTCGACTAATAACTATTTACAATAAGCAGTTTTCGTGTTATAATACTATATCCAACTGAACATTATAATTTTATATGGTAGTTAATTTATCATTTGTGGTTTTATTATATTAGATAACCTAATTAATTATTCAAATTCGAGTGTGTAAGTTACATCCCTGTGCACCTACGTGCTACTACGCTTAATATGATTAAAACGTAGATAACGGATAAATTAAATTTAGACTGTATATATCAGTATGATAATGTATTATATTATTATTATACATTAGAATGTTATACATATTTTTAGTGTTAAAGGGATCGGGTTTTCTATTTTAATTAATTAAGAGGACGATATAATTGTATACATTTATTAAATTGTGAACAAATTTTAGAACGAAAGAAAAATGTACGGCAATCGTTAAATGACAAAACCAAAGCAAACAGAATCAATACTAAAATATATTCTCCCCGGTTGGGCTGTTCCGGTGACCTTAAGTGTAATTTCAAAACGCTATATTATACCTCAGCTCATTTTTTCAATTCATCACTTTCCTTTGAAAAACAATTAGTAAAAAAATGTCTTCAATAACATACTTAAGGGATATTCGCAGGTTCGTATGTGCTCACGTGATACGTCGACTAGACTTGACGACCTGGGCTGGACTTCCGTTCATATGGCCGGCGAAATAATTGTTTCCCAACTCTTAGCCTACATTCCGTTGTAATTTCAAAGAAAATTTTCTAATAGAAAATATTTTAGCCTGTTATTGTCAAAACCACTGTGCACTGGGGACAACACATATCGAACAGTTCGTTCAATATATTACCATATGGTCGATTTAATCCATCGTGGTAAAACATCTAACATTTTTCTATAGATCTACCAATCTATATAATATTTTGATCGTCGCACAACATCAGGATTTCAAGAATTGTTAGGTTAATTAGTTTCGGGTGACTCTACCCATCAATGAGACCCGCGGTAGCATTGTATTTCCTGTCATCATCAAGACCGTGCACAACAACAAATGTTAAACATATTATCTGCAATTAGCTTAACCTTTCGTTGCAAAATATATCATTTTTTTTATAGAAATCTAGACAATCTACTCATTATTTATTATCACCGCAACTATATTTGTATAGGCAATTATTATAACGCTATGTAGTATTACGGCTATGCTCATTTTTTATTTAAGTTCTGTTAGTCATCTGCAATGACATATTTATTAAAACGACAGTTGAATATTTACAATTATGAATGAATACATAGTAGGTATATAACTTGAAAAAATATCAAATTAAGTAGATAATCGTTATTGTTATAAATTATAATATTGAATATGTTCGATCGTGTAAGTGTTCCAGTTACTAAAGGAACTTTATGAACGGCAAGTAGCAAGTCTTTCACTTTACTTTTCAAATTACTTAAATACATTACATTTTGAAATGTCAATACTATCGACTGCAAAAATGAAATTGTCTAAGGTGTGAAAGTGGATCCTCGGCCAACTTCGTGACAAATTCGAATATTTTTTCAGTATTCTTATTACATCATTAGGTCAATTGTAAAATAAAAATGACAATTATTACTTCATAAATTGGTCGTTTCTCACGAGACAGCAGTCACTGCACCGATATGTCCGTGTCATATTTCGCACGTTATTAATTTATTCTTCTCACGCTTTGTCACCTCGGTACAACTCACAAATTCGCGACAACACATGACATGTTTATGAATATACTCTTCGACCCAAAATCTCCTGTGACTCGCTGAGAGTACGAAGTGTTGTGTTTACGGTCCGTTTTTTAGTCGATTCCGAGCAATTTATTTGATAAAAATATTAAAATTAAAATAAATAATAAAATCATGCTTTTTTAAAACAATATTGCTTTATTATACCGCTACATATTTTTTTATATTTATAATTATATTGTTAACAACAAGTATTGTAATCAAACATTTCAAGTACAAATTAATTGAAATTGGTAGCACAACACAAGTCTTTCTCCGGAAACAAACGACAAAATAGACGTCAATATTTTGTCTTCCTTGCAATCCTTACTTTACCATTGTTGTTTTCTGGCATCGTTTCAGTATTGCATTTCACTAATACACTAAACAAACATCCACTGTGGAGGTTTTTGAATAACTAGTTAAAAAATTGGTAAAACAAAAAAGTAATGTTATTTAATAGATAAATACAATAAAAGTATTTTTGTTGCTGTAGAATGTCAAGAGTATACACAACACTTAGATTAAAAATGATATGTTACAATCTGTAAACACGCGATAGTAAATCCTCAGGAGTAAGGAATTTTCAGGGAATTAAATTAAAATATATATCGTATGTTAAGCCTGTACATCTATAAGTTAGAGTCCAGAGGTCTCCAATCTACGGGCCGCCAAGATAATTGGTGTTATTAAAATATATTAGTTTTATTGTTTTAGCTTATTAAATAAAAATAAATTGAGGTTTAAGAACTCTCTCTCTGAAATTGAAATCGAGTACTCAGATATTCCCTATCACAGTAAATTTCGTTGGCTCAGCCGAGGTAATGTCTTGAAAATTTTTTTTTATCACTGTCTATAAATCAATATATTATATATGACAGAAAAAAACCGCATTGTTAGCCGATTTTTCATGGTTATAAAAACTAGCTTTGCTCGTTGTTATAACTCAACTCCTGAACGAGTAAAATTCAAAACTTCAAGGTGCAAACTTGTTAGTTTTAGATTTATATTCGTACATCATGGCTTTTGAATTAAAATTAACTTTATTCACAAAGCATTTAATAAGAAAAAAAAAACTTTGTCCAATATCTAACTTTCAACCACTTAAAAAATGATAATGATGAATAATTCCCTAGTGATATTGCTGTTGAAGTGCTTACATTCGAATTTTGAAAATCCATTGGCCATTGAATTTGAAACTATGCCGACGGTAGGTACTTCACCTAGAAGTTATCGAGATAAATACCCATTACAAAGACTGATTCAAGGAAAATATACTCTAAAAATTGTATTCCATGTTGCCAGAGAAATCTTTTCCAAATCTTAAAAAATTTGCACGTGTAATTATTTCAATATTTAGCTTTACCTACTTATGTAAACAGATTTTTTCAAAAATCAAATACGTCAAATCTAAGTACAGAACTAACCGAAGTGCCACACACTTACAAGCAACTCGGCTTATAGGAACAACAAATTTGATGAAAATGACCAAAACATTTTTAAAGACAAGCAATTCCACTCTAAAACAAAAGTCTTGGCCCGTGGTTCCGTAGCGTATTTTAGATTTGGCCTGCGGTAAAGAAAAAAGGTTGGAGACCCCTGAGTTAGACTATGTTCGATACGGGTCTGTTGTATATTATGTCTACTACATTTATGTGCACTGTCACGATGAATATACCTATACATTTGCCATACGGTTGGCTACTATACCGACTGTACGATCACATGAGCATATCACAATAACATATCGACAGATATCAACAGTTCGATCATGATCGCAGTTAAGCATTGTACTGTTACATAATATACTATTATAATAAAACAACATTCAGAATCATACAGCGCATTACATAGAATAGGCATTACAATGTTACTTCACGAAGTATGGACACATCGTGTACAGCCACGAACAGATACTTACTTGTATTTTTTTTAACTAAAGGAAAAAGTTTGACGATTTTTATTTTCAACAAAGCGGTTATAAACTCGGGAAGAGTAAAACAATACAAATCCTACGACGTATATGTAGGTACGCCAGGTACTCTTTGCCTGTTTTTATACGGGAATGTTGTACTATTCCTTTACCGAATGCAGCCATATTTTGCACTTGTAATGAACGCGATTGTACGTGGATCTTCGTCGAGACGCGTGTATAGTTCGGTTCTATTTTAGCGTTCTCCATCACACCGAAAGTCTACCGGACGCGGCGTGCAGTTATTAATTTATTGTAAAGATCGCGACTCCGATATTATGAGAAAGTTTAATGTAAAGTTATATATTATTATATTGTTTACACAATATTGTACGAGGATTATAAAGTAATAAATATGATGATGTTTGTACAACGTATTATGCTATTGCGCTGCGAGCTACGTCGTCTCAGTCTTTTCCGACGACGTGGTCATTTGTTGTCCGGCGGCAACAAGTAGTTGGCCAAAATGAAGTTGGACTTGTGTTCC
The DNA here is from genome assembly GCA_949715065.1 of Periphyllus acericola. Lineage (NCBI taxonomy): Eukaryota > Metazoa > Arthropoda > Insecta > Hemiptera > Aphididae > Periphyllus > Periphyllus acericola. The sequence goes on along the minus strand of OX454265.1, from coordinate 43,325,408 downwards.
GGCCTCCGGTCACTCGGTCGACGGTCCGCAAGATTACCGTTATCGGGCGGCCCGTAGCCCTTGACGTCACGTGCGTCACCGGTCTTGTAATCAGCCGCGACCACGATCGGTGCTGATCTGCCAAACGGGTAGTACTCCGCATTGTCCACGACCACGGTATCGTCGCAAGGAGCTTCGGTCGGTGGCAGCTGTGGTTGTGACGACGGTGGTGATGGTGGTGGTGGTGGTGGTGGCGTCGCGATCGGAGCCGGAGGAGGTAGCGATGGCGATGGTGGAGGAAGATACGGCGGAGGACATCCGGTCGTCGGAGCCGGGGGATCGTCACACGGTTTGCGTAGCCCTTGGTCGTTCCCGCCATCCCTTCGACCGGTCCTGAACGTTTCCCCGGCCAATTCGGCCGGCAGATAATAGTAATAGAACACGTGCACGTGATGCACGTTGTCGGTCGTATGCACCTGACGTGGTGCTGGCGGAAGGGTCGAAGACTGCAGCGGTTGAAGCGCGATCAGCCTTACGGCCGGCTGTGGAGGCGGTGGTGGAAGCGGCGGTGGAGGCGATGATGCATGCGGTCTGTACGGCTGCAATGATTGCGGAAACGGCGGTGGATGTTGCAAGTGGTAGTAACCACGGGGTAGTAGCAACGGGGTGGTGTCCTGGAAGAAGGATCTGAACGGTAGTGGAGGTGGTGGTGGTGGAGGCGGTGGCGACGGAAACGCGTGAAACATACCATGAGATAATTGCGTGGACCACGCGGACGCGAGTGCGATTACCGCAGTAGCGGTTATGGTGGCTGCAACACATGAGACGGTTAGTGCGTTAATACAATAATCAGCTCGTTGTTATTTTTAAATAATAATTATTACTACAGAAATTTAATAAATCGCTATCCACCGAAATGGCCAATGATTACTTAGGTTATTTTAACCTAAGTAATACAAGTATAAGACTTACACTACTATATCGTTGCTAAGGTCGAGTTGAACGGGATTAACTACCTATGCCTAGCGGATGGTTTAGCTTCATACGAACCATAAACATGTATCGCAGTAGTCACATTTGGATCGTGCCCTTGTCTTTTTGGCATTTAAGTTATTTTTTTGATCACAGCTGTGTATATATATTATATATATTTTTTTTTTTGTTATTTAAATTTTTATTTCACAATCTATAAATTATATATTTTATAATTAACGTAAGGGAGTAACTGATAATGGCTGTCGAAAGAGTTTTGTGCGAACGAGCCGCCCATTCTTCATTCGTACTTTGGCAACGGTATATAATATGATTTTTTATTTTCATTCGTTCACTATATTTATATCTCTAACGATTCAAAATCGTTTAAGACTTAAAAATAAAACTATGAAATATTATGGATTTTGTTAATATGAACATTATAACTATTTTGATTTATTTTCAAAAATACATTAACGCTTCATTATACACTTTGTATGGACTCAAAGTGAAAAGGTTCCGTGAATATTTTTTATTTTTTTCTTAATGACGTTTTCGCGTAGGATTTATATTTCACATATTATTTTCAGCTGAAAATGAGCGAGATCTGAGTAATATTGAATGAGGTACACAGGGTAAAAACGTCCTACCTTTGTTTCTTTAAATTGATTTAGCGGTATCAACTTACTATTTTGTTGATATTGAATAGAAATATTTTACTCTTATTTTTTATGATAAAATTGGTTATTTAGTTCTTAATACATGCATAGACCGTAACTACGTGAACAATATTGTTTATTCCAATTATTAAACTATTGTTGTTATAACTTCAAATTTATTCAAATGTTTTTACTCGAATTGCTCCGATTACTGATTTAATAAATTCACAACATGAGTGTTCCTCAAAGGAAGAAGAACGAATGCGGATCACGGGATCCTACACCAGGTATTACATTTTGTATGTTGTATTAATTTTTAACAACGTTCAACGGTATTATATTTATAGTGAAACAATCGAAATTTAAACGAGAACCCACCATTAGACGAGTCTCTAACCAAGTAGTAGGTGGTAGAAATCTCAGTGCGATAGAATGCGAACAGCTGCAACTATCGAATTTACACGAAAAAATTCAAGGTGATTATAATATATGTTCGTCAATCTTCACGCCCACGTGCAGCGAACATCAACAATGAATTAATTAACTGCTTAGATCACTTTGTTTAAAGAAATCGGTGAAATCTCGATGAACGAATTTGTCAGCGCTCAAAAACGAACATTTAACCAATTACTCGAGCAGAAACGAGAAGCGGTAAAGGAGCAAATGGATTCTCAACTTCTGGAAATGAAACAATCCACACAGTCATCGGTAAAATCCGAATCCGAGGAAGAGCTGTTTGAGCTTACTGACGATGAAGAAGAAAAGTTTTACGTGAGTATCAAATGAAATATTTCCCCGTGACGTGAAATAATCTTAACGTAAATTAATCTTTTACTTTTAAATACTACTTATTCAGGCAGTTCGCGAGCTTTTTTTAAATCATTAAACTCCGATCTAATAATAGGCTGTATATTGAAAATGTTAGCCAAAACATAAAACTTCAAATATTATCAGTCATCTCCGAATAAACATGTATTATTCCAAAAAATTACGGACGTACAAATTAATATTTTATATTATAAACAGTATATTAACAATAAGACGTGTGTAACTTAACTTATTAGTTGTGTGAACAATTTGAAAAATCATCACCATCTTTTCTGATCCATAACTCGAGTGTATTTATTATTAATATTATTGTTAATTACTATCGTTATGTATTAACTATATAGTTAGGAAATAGATTCTGCTCCAAACTCGACATAAACCGTGGTAACACAACCATTTTTATGACTTCACAAAATTACATTTCATTAAATCTAACTGAAAAACAAATATTATAGGTAAAAATCAAATCATAATAATAAAAACTCGTTTCTATAAGAAAACAACAAGAAAACAACTGTTTACGTTTATAATGGTGATTGAAAGTTATGTATTTTTAAATGTATTTTTATAATACAATAAAAGTGAAAAGTATAAAATGTTAAATCATTTTTATTAAATGCACCTAATTACATACCTCGATAGACACATAGTACATCAAATATATTATTTTCCAAATTAAGGTAGGTACTATGCTTGTGAAATATAGATAGTGTAACGGTTTACATTTTTTTTTTTAATAAATTGAAATCAATTCAATGCATTCTTCCCGCCTAAATGTAAACATGTTTTAAACAGTAGTATTATAATAGTACATTAGTACTTCATAATGTATTCATTGCACATATTGAACAATGATTGCGGTATTGTCCAATCCCATCTCCTTGTATATTAGATATATATATATTATATACATTTATAATTTAATAAAATATACATAACACTACAGTCACATAACTTTACCATGACTGTGTTTTACACTCGCTAGATTGATAGCTTCAATTGGAATTCTCACAGTACACATCTTGTTCAGATTAATCAGTGATGCATTGTAAAATATGAATAGTGTTCTCATTTACTAAAACACAATACACACTACAGTTTTACGATTTTACTTTATTTTACGTTCAACAGAAACGTGTACTTAATATTCAACGAAAACTGATATTGCTAAAAAGTCTCTGTGTTTGTGTATACATTTCAGTGTGGAGTTTTTTTCATTATCGTCTAAATATTGCCAAAAATGATAGCCGATTGATCAAATTAACGTTTATATTCATGCTATGTTTAAAAATATCAATAATGTGATATAGGATTTTGAAGTTGAACATTTTCTTTTAATAGTTATGTCTCATTAAGAGACCGTGAAAAATATTTGAATAAAACGGGGAATAGTAAGTTCCTACACGAGAGTAGCAGGTAAACAATTACATATGTTAGTTCCTACACGGACATATGTCAGTTCCTACACGGTAAAAACCAGGTACGTATGTTAGTTCCTACACGGCCGAAAAAGGTACATATTATGTATATACCCAATTAAATATGTATGTAGGAATTTTAAAAAATGAAAACATATGATGTAAAATAAAATAATCAAAAAACAATGTAAAAACAATTCAGAAATGAAAGTTTTCATTCAGATTTTAACTCAAATTGTTATCACCAACATCCACATATTTTTAAAATTATTGAAATTCTCAAACTTTTTCAATTAAATACGTATATTAAAATAAAGAACCGCAATTAGTAACACAAAACCAAAAATCAATAAAAAATACGCCAAAAAAGAAGATTTTATAAATGAAAAAATTTCAGATTATACAACAAACAAAATTAATCAATACGATTTTGTTAAATTTTTAAGTTATAGAAATAAACCTCATAAAATATAAAATGTCACATTATGCGATTTTTATTATATTTATTTTTGAAAATTTGTATAGACATATTTAATTGGGTATATAGTATATTTTATATAATATGTACATTTTTCCGCCGTGTAGGACTGTAGGAAATAAAGTATGATATTTTTTGTACCTGCTACTCTCGTGTAGGAACTTTCATTCACCCAATAAAACTGCTTGATTATTATCATAAGTATTAACCTAAATAGCTAAATGTGCAGATAGTAATATACTGTGAAAGAATTTACAGACTTTTAACGAAACTAATCCTCGTGTTATATTTGAACTAAATAATTTATTAATGTTTATAGAAATCCATACTTGCCGCAGAGACAGATATAAAAAAAAAATACGAAGAAAAAATAAAGAAACTTCAAATAGATTTAGAAAATAAAACATCAAATAGTTTACTGGAAACAGAAGAATATTTAAAACAAAAATTCAGATGTATTGAAGAAAAATATTTGGTGGACTTAAACGAATACTATAAACAGTTGATGAACTCGTATCGCTCCCAATTTGAGTGTACACTACAAAAAATGATGAAAGAACACGATGAGAATTATAAGAAAGCGAAAACATCTTTAGAAAACAATTATAAAAATAAACTTGATTCATCGAAACTCAACTTAGAAAACAAGCTGTTATCTAAAAAAACACTGAATCTAAACACTGAACCATCGAGTTCTGCAGGTGACACATTAAAAGAAAAAAAAAAAGAATATCTCGAAAAAGTTAAAAAGTTAGAACAGAGAAATCAACAGATACAGTATTTCGAAGGGAAAATTGAAAGTGTGTTAAATAACTACATGAAAATGGTGAACTTGAAAGAACAGCAGAGTTCGGAAGGAACCTACGGAATAGATGAAAATAAATTGTTTGAAAAATATTTGGGTCGTCCAAAAGTTGACTTTGAACCGTCGATCCAAGGTACAGATAAAGAGTGTCATTTTTAAATAACAAATAATAAAATGTAAAAAATAATAGTCCACATATTTTCTAAAATTACATCGCGAACGTGTTAAAATACTTAGGTATATTGGTTTACTCGATTTTTTAAAATGGTAAGTTATTGTTTTCATAGTTGGAGTAGTTTCTGAAAGAGAAAAAAAGTTGATATTTTTAGTTTTCAAATAAAATAAAAATCAGTCGCGGGTATACATGCGAAATATATGAACAGTAATATATTATGTTTATAATTCATGAAACACTGCAATTTATTGTCAATTCCAGCGGAACTGCGTAATTATTTGTCTTACTTCCTTGACAAACGTATGATTACAATTGAAAACGCGTTGAACCCATATAATTAACATTTAATGATTTAATAATGATACTATACGATGTATGACGAGTTAAATTTAATGTTTGAGGTGAACCGCGGTTATTTTGCGTAACACTCGCAAATGATTTTCCATTCGGTGATTTATAACGAAATTACCATCGTTCGGTAGTGATATAATGATAAAAAATAATAATTTCTGTAAACAAATGTAAAATGAACTTACCAATTTTCAAAACGGTCATCGCGTCGGATCGAAGGCCCAGCACTGTGGTTGAGCACCTATCCGTATTGTTCTTCACAGGATGGCGGAAGCCTCTCTGAAACTGAACGCTCTGTGCAAACCACTATTTATAGAAATCGTATTGATTTGGTTATAAAATGGTTATGATGCGCGTGAAAATATGGAACGTTCTTTTGTTATGCAAACCGTCTGGAAACACACAGTTCGTGATCCAAATATCGGGCCCTGATGTCATTTTTAAATTTTAACACCGGTCTGGTTTTTAGGAGAAATTATTTGTCGATCGCGCCACCGTCGTTAATGGACTCGGATGTGATTTTACGTGATTAATTACTTATTCGATGTGTGCCGTCACTATAATACACTTTCGGCTCACGACTTCTGGAAATAGTATAATAATAATAATTAATTTACACACAATAAATATGGAACATTTCTAAAAATAAAAAAAACCAATACCACCTAGTGAATATTATATACGCCTTGTACGTATTAACGTGTATAAACTATAAATATCCCATTAGATCGTCTAGTGACTCATGTTTTCTCGTTACGTAAGAAAATCCCTTATTTCGTGGAATTGTTCCGATGACACGACCGGATGAAATAATGTAACATTCTTAGAAAAAAAAAAAGCGGCTACTATTATGACGTTTAATACAATGTATAACGTTTATTGTTTTGAGACGATTTACCCGTCTACAGCCTACACCAGTAATGGGCAAAGTACGGCCCACGGGCCAACGAAAGTATTTAATCCGGCCCGCCGAGGGTCCATTGACATGGATAGTATATGACCTGTATAGTATAAAAGTATCGTATAAAAAAATTCCCGAAATATTCTGAAAATGATCGTAGAAAATAGTTTTAAACATATAAATGGATTGGCGCGGATTGTGCGCGGTCGTACCCTCACAGCAAGGTTTAGGTATATAACTTATATTTTTGTTCATATTAATATATTTCCCGGATCTCGATTTGATGCGTACCTATCGTAGTTTTCGTATAATAATATGTGTATAAGTTTAACTATAGTTTTTAAATTAATTATTATTTAAGGTAAAAGGTAATTTGTAACATTTGTGTGTAATGCTGTAATGTTTTTATAATATTATGATTCAAAGCTTTAACACAAAATGCATTTTTTCGATAATTCTGGCCCTCCTCTAGAATTTCTTAAACTTTGTGGCCCCCCCCCCATTAAAAAAGTTTACCCACCACTGGCCTACACGGTAATATTTCTGTGTTGAAACTGCAGCGTTGATCAGAAGTATGGTTTATTACTTAACAACGCTGAACCATCACACCGGTGGTTCACGATCTTTTTTCAGTCATGGTATCTTATTAGATGTAAAGTATAGCCGTTGGACCGACTACCCCTTCGAAAAAAAACATTGATTTTCTAATCGTATATTCATTTGAAATATGATTGGATACTATTATTCTGTTACAAGTATAAATCACAGACTGTCTGTGGCTAAATAATTATTCGAAAAATATTATTTTCTTGTTATTTGAATAAAAAATGCAGATACATTTCACGGACCCTCGATTTATCACGCATCTACGGACCTCCTGGGGGTAAAAGTGTTGAAAAAAGACGTGAACCTATACAGTGTTTTTTTGTGTATGCATTGATAATTTCAACTATACAGCAGCGCCAAAAGCATATATAACTTGTTCGATGTAATTTCATCGAAGGATGCTTTTTTCAGCTTAACTTTCAAAACGTTCACTCCCATTATAAGATACAATTACAAACATCCTATCTCATATATCAATATCGTGAATTATATTACATTATCTATGACCATACTAATTGTGATCGACTAAAATCTAAAGAATATATTGACAATAATACATCCACGGTACAATATTTGCAAATTATAACTTACATACGAAATACAGGTTGTAATAATATTTGCAAAACGAGAAGTGAAAATGGAACTTGGCTAAGTTTATAAAAAAGTTTCTCCAAAAAAAAAAAATGTATTTAATTGATAGTAGTAGAGTTGAATTTCGGAAATTTTTGACATTCTCATCAAATATTTAGCTTCATAATTAATATTGAATACGTCATCTAATGTAAATAGATCCCAAACCTGTGTATTTCAAGATGAAATGTTATTAAATCTAATACTACACGTAAGTTTATAGTTGGAAAAATATTTTTAATAAAAATCCTTTCCATCTATTTTATATTCACTTATTTGTTATTTATGAATAACTGTTGTTAAAGGTCATCAAGGATTAATTTAATTATAGTTAGAGTGACTTGTTTTTTTAAGTAAACTAGTTTTTGTATAGTTGTAATACGTACTTATTCAACTCATACTATTATGTTGCCCGAACAATTTAAAACCCATGCCATAAGACTTTTTATTCTTATTAATCAAATATTTTAAGATAATATTATTATTTTACTGAATATCGGCTCGAAAAAATTAAAGATTTAAAGTTTTAAAAATCGGTTAGCCTTTGTTTTGATATTTAAAACACAAAACAGCTATTTTTAATTCGCATAATAATCCGCATAGCACCTGACATTCGAGGTTGCTTCGTTATTATTACTTTTATTTTCAACATGAATATAAGTATTAAGTATGTTATGTTAAATACACGAAATAATTGTATGGTATTAAAATATATAGTAACAACTTAAAATTAATTTATTTTTAATTGTAATCATGTTTTGGTATTATTAAATATATTCATACAATAAGATTCGCACTATATGTACCCATTATTTGTGGATTTTTCTTTTTTTACGTATGCCTTATGTGTATATTCGTTTCATAATCGTTTATAAATTGGGCGGAGGTACATTATAATTTGAGCAGTTAGAACATTTAGAACTTCAGTTGCACAAAGTTTTCATTATTTTAAAAGGAAATGTCAAGGCACAGCGGTTATACATTTACCTACGGGCTACGGCGGATATGATAAAACGATTACGAACGCCAAATGCATAAGTATACAGTTTAATATCTAGATATTTGGTTCGTATGAAGAAATACAAATGATAACCATAATAAAAAATGATTACTATTTATTTGTATTTATCTCGTGGATTTTTCATGGCAGAAGGTCTCGATCGTTTTCGAAAAAAAAACTTTCAAACTTATATAGGTCCACGCGAACCAACAATTATTTACGGCCATAACTCATAACGATTATTTATATTATATTATTATATTATTTATGTGCATCTACTCGAACTGTTAGTTTGGAAAACAAATACAATTAAAAATGAAACTAGTTATAGTAATCTTGATGCTGTGTACATCAAATTCCTTAATCGTATTATATACTTATTCATTATTTATCTCAATCTTCAATCAAGGCTCATTATTAACCCTGTGTTCTATTTTCAATTATTAGAAACGGTTAACATTTTATTTTGTGTAAGAGTATTACTATTTGCTAATAATAAATGCTTGTTCAAAGGTTTTGACTTTTGAGTAAAAGTTATTTTACTCAATTTTTATCGAAATCGCGTGAAAAGTAAATTTTCCACCAAGAAGTGAGAGTAGTGAGACGTTAAAAAACTAAAACGCGAATCAAATAATTGTAGGTCCTTTCAAATGTATTTAAATGACAAGCCATCCAGCTGGATAGCTCGAATATCTTTTCTCCTCGTCCACGTTCGAGTTACCACGAATCGACTTCATTTGAAAAGCACAATGACACACCGTGAGCTATTAACACAAAGTACGATATTTCACTTACACCTGTTTTCGTCACGTAAACTTAAAAATTACAATGCAATGTCACCCAACTTCCCTAGTATGGTCATAAGTGATAACTGATAAGTATAATAGCGTCATGACAACTATGATCTAGAAGTCTAGCCGTCTAGGAGGCGTATTATATAGTATTATATAAATAAAATATACCCATGGGTTCACGTTAACCTCCCGTGAATATTCTAACAATAATGACAATTAATCCGATAACTCTATGAATATTAGTTTATTATTATCGGTAGCAAACATCCGTAAGCAGGTGGTAATCGCCCACCATTTAATATTTATATACAGACCGGTGATCCTTTATAGCTTATACCGTTATAATACAATCAGTCAGTGACGGTATTCTTTTAAACACGTGTACCTTGCATTATTGATACGCAAAGATACGTTACATTTTTAGAAAGTTGCTAGTTTAATATCTATCTATATATCTGATGTAAAAATGATTTGGATAGTTATAACTTTTTTATTGGAGTTTATACTTATAATTATTATTATTCTACTGTAGAAGTTATTACATTTACAAAAAAGCTGGAATAGCGTATTCACGATTTTTTACGTAAAAAACCAAACGCGATCTAGTGTGTTAAAAAAAAAAAAAATTAATGCGTTCTAAGAAACAAGGAATTTCCATTTATTGTTGAAAAAATTAAAAATCATTCTAAGTGAAAGTATACTTTCATAAACTATTTGAAGTTGACACGACTAAAACTTTTTAAACTATTTTTAACTTTTTAAACTATTTATAATCCTATATATGTATGAGGTATTGATTTTCATAAGTAAAGGTATATTATCGGTTCATACCATTACTCTACGGAACACCATTAGACAAACGTCGGCTTTACAGAAAAAACGTTTGAAAAAACTGTTAACAATAGTGTTAGCGACGTAAAAAAAAGGTAGTATAAATAATAATTTTAATTAATTTTGATTAAAGTTACATCGATTAAGTGTATTATCAATGAACACATTACACATAACAGGAAATGCAAAAATAATTAATGTTTACACATTTCTGATAGTTTTTGTTATTCAAAAATTCAACAAAATTAAAAAAGTAATCTAAGAAATAATCTTAATACCTAATAATTAAATGTTTTGATATTTATTTTAAATTTACATTGAAATGACTGAAAAGGATTTTTATAATTTTGTTTAATTCGACAGTAAAGAAACGTTTTATCAAATTTTAGACGTAACCGATTATAGTATACTCAATCTCATACACACAATATGTTAACTTGTATATTATGTTATCTAATTATATTATCAGGAGTTGATTAAAAATTATTGATTTTTATTTTTATAATTATTCCTCGGGATTAAGTTGTAAGTCTTAACATCAAAATCTCTTAACAAAAGAAATATTTTATTTAACGTACCGAAGGCAAACGTATAGAGCACACTTTAAGACAAAAATTATTTTAGAAATACAATGAATGAGAGAGGGAGAAAGAAAGAAAGAAATACAGGTATGAATAATAATGTATATAAATAGAACAGTATTTACTGAATACTAATTACATTAGTTGATTAAGTGGACATAGTTGTTTGTTTATTAATGTTATGATAAAAGCAAGATGGTAAATCTTTAAATTAAAACAAATTTAATATTACGCTATAGAAAAAAGAATCAACGTTTTTAATTTGAATGCAATGCATGCTCATTTACAGCCTCATTATACTAAAACACTACAATTATATCATTATACCAATATTAATACATTATACTCATTAACTTTAATTTTCTTCAATATAAATAATACTTAATTGTGCACATTTTTTATCATAGCCTTTTGTATATATTTTTTTAATTCGAAGTAGAAAGCAGCCAGACGGTAATTTATAAAACTAAAAAAATTAACATTTACTTTGTAAATTGTATTAATCAATTTAAAGTTCCTGAGCATAGAACTATTACCAAGTGAAACTGCGCCCCGAAATTAACCTAACTTACTAAATTTATATTTTCGACTACCTATAAGTTATATTGTTATAACAAAACGTACGTACACATATTTAATAATGTAATTTCTTGGTAAAATAAAAAAAAACCTTTTAACACGTTAGCTACCAGATTCATTTTCAATAAACTTATTTCACTACGAGAGTCATCTGTGTTGCTGTGTCTCTCACATAAACGTTGTGAGTGTGCCAATGGCTACTTCCATTTTTTCTATGTACCAAATCAATATCTCTAAAATTAAAATTCGTACGAAAAAATGCCGTATATCAAATATTCATAATATAACGTATAACGAATATCTATTTTCTTATTGTGAAGCACCGGTTACTCTCATGATACTTAGTCAATACATATAAGTGTATTTTTCCTGAGTATCACTTATGACTCAAATTGTTTTTTATTATTAATGTTACCTGTTAACAATAATATTTATTTTATATCTCTCCTACATGGTTATTGGTTAGCATGATCACTTGCAACTTTTTTCATGCTAATTATTATCATTTTTATATATTATTTATATATAATATCTATGAAATATATTAAAATTTTTCTTTAGGATTAGATCTTACGAGGGATAGGCGATTTGTTGTTTTACTCACCTACGGGCTTTTCCTCCCTTTTCTCGGATCTAGCAGCTGTGCGTCCTCTTCGTATTTCCAATTCGTCGGCTTTCCCGATTTTTACCCTTCTCGTTTTTCCGATTCTTTCGGATAAAAAACCGTAACTGTTTAAAACTGTTTAAATGTCCGATTTTTTTATACTGACATCAACTCGACTGTTAGGTAGGTAGGCAGTGCCGTGGTGAAGGGATTTTTTTTTATCAATGTGAGGGCCGGTGGTTTGGGTGGCTCATGCGGACCTGTAACACAAACTAAATTGAACCTATACTGCTATACAATATACATGTAACATGTACCATAAATATACAACGTGCAATTATCTACTACACTATATTTTGTTATGTCAATTTCATAATTCTTAACATACTTCATGGTTATAATTTTTGTTGTCTTAAACTTTTTTTAAATAATTTACACAAGTACACAACTACTTAAGAACGAATTATATCTTTTTTAATCCATAATTTTTTTATAACAAACAAATGTTCTACCCTGCATCATAAACTATAAAAAAATGTAATAGGTAGAAAACAATCTTGAAAGGGTTATTGAAATCTTTTGATCTGAAGAGTATTATATTATTGAGTACTTCTGTACTCACATACATATACTATTATTTAGTACTTGCGTTCGTTCTGTGTTAATCGTAGAAACTGGTGTCCAGTACTTTGTATTTATTTAATTGCCCGTGAAATTCAAAATATTCTCCTCTGTAGGCGCATTTTCCTCTGCGCCACTGGTTATAAGTCAGAATAGTAATCGAAGTATATATACGACAAAGGTATAATATTATAGTGGCCGTGTAACTAGATCATTATATATACGGGGCAATTGCGTCAATACGAAAAAATACGATTTTATATTATCCAGCATGTTGTTGGCTACATAACAAATACAAAAAATAGTAAAATATTTACTTTTTCGCCATAGTTATGGTTTTTTTTCTCACTGGCCAACCCTGTTATATTATTTTCCAGTAATCATTTTTTTTTTTTCATATAGTAAATCTGAATTCAAACGGTTCATGCAAAATAGTTTTTATGTGTACAACTTTACACAGGAGGTACTTAAAAAATGTGATTTTTCGATTTTCTCAATAGATTTTTTTTGTATATGGACGTAAGAAAAACTAATTTGATTGTTTAAAATATCACACTGATACTATGTTATTGTAGTGATAGATAAACGTTACGGTATTATATATCACCAGAAAAGTGTTGAATCGGACATTCAATGGAATAAATAAATTAAGCACGAAAAGTATAATATTTATTTAATGGCTTGGTAAGCTATAGAATGCCGAACATCGTGTTGGAAGTGTAGAAAATTGATAGAAAATTATGCATGACTACACGAGAGTGAAATGTGCATTCACTAAATACTCCAATAGTTATCAGTTATCACCGATCATTATTATCTTAATTATACAGCCGTATACCGATTTTGTCAAATGAATGTGCGAGTCAAGATGTGAGACCAAAAAATGTTTCTGTGTGAGAAACAATATTTTGACTATTCAAAATGTCACGCATCTGTAAATAAATAAATGATTTATATTTCTTAAAATAAACATTTTTTGATTGAATACTATTCTAAACAATCTAAATCTCATACTTTACCTAACATAGCACTTGTCATCCTATAGAAATCCTTGGAATTGTAATTTAAAATAACATTACAACTTAAAACATTGCTGAATAGTATAAGATATTCTATAGAACTCCTGTATTTAACATTGCTGGTAACATATACACTTTATATTATTATTCAGTATAATAAGGTCAAATCTAAATGTACACTATTGTGTTGCACCTGAGCAAAAAAAATAAGCGTTTCCCAAACTTTTATAGTGTGAACTTTAAAACGACATGCCATTGTGACGATGCATTTTTTTGTTACTGTTCTGCCATTATTGTATGTATATAATATTACGCATTGCGACTGGAGCATTTTCAACAAACAGTAATAATTTAATATAAGTATAATAGCTTCGCTATTTTTTGGTTTGCACAGTTATTATATTTCAAAGACATCAAAACGTATTATCCGATTAAAAAAATACAAAAATTATAAAAAAAAATCGTTACACTAGATTATTTACAAAAATAAAAGCGAGACAACTCTAATTGTACAGCCTCACAATACATATATAATATATTATAATAATAGGCGCGTTTTATAAAACACATAACATTGATATTTCATTATACTACGAGTGGGTTCACTGCTGCTGCTGCTGCTGCTTGGCCCGATTATTGTCCAACGCCAACACATAAGTCAACGGCAACTCGTTTCCAGCCTGGTCGTAATCCACGCGGTACAAGTGCCGGATCCCTTGGGCGGCCAAGAACTGACGCTGCTGCTCGTTGAGCTCGACCGGGGTGGGCACGGGCCGGCTGTGGTGCTGAAGCTGTGTGGGCCGTTCGTCGAGTTCTGCTTGCGGCGGGAGAACTGTGGTGAGCTTGCCACCGGCGGCCACCGTTGGTCTGCTAGTGGTCCTGTGCAGGTGCTTCCGTTCGACCGACTTGTCGTTGGCCACAGCGATCTGAGCACTAGCCTGTTCCAGCACCCTGAGCTCGGCACTGCTCAGCGACTTGAGCTCGTGCGGGAACTGCAACAGCTGCAACTGGTTCTTGTCCGCCAGGTACTTGGAGCCCGCGGCCCTGTGGCCACCCTTCGTCCTCTGATCGGTCCTGCTGCTGCCCCCAGTCCTGGGCGTGGTGGCAACCTGCACGGTCTGCGGTTGCTGTTGCTCGAGCAGTTGCTGTTGCTCGAGCAGTTGCTGTTGTTCGAGCTGTTGCTGCTGAAGTCGTCCTAGCAGTGACGAAAGGAAATTGTCCGGCTCCACTTCGGATGACTGCGGCTGCTGCTGCTGCTGCTGCTGCTGCTGCTGATGCTGTTGCAGATGCTGTTGCTGATGTTGTCGCTGTTGCTGTTGCTGCTGCGGTTGCTGTTGCTGTTGTTGCTGACGCTGTTGCTGTGATCTGTCGACGACCGCTGTCGGTTGCTGTTGCGCTCTGCTGCCGGCTTTTCGCCCTTCGTGTCTGGGTCTCTGGATGGCCGCCGGTTTCTTCGGCCTGGGGATCACTATCACCGGCTCCTCCTCCACGGGACTCGTGGCAGTGGTGGTCGTGGACGAGGCACTGGTCGTGGGACCGGAAACGGTATGCTGGAAGTGGTGACTCTGTCGCGGTATCTGCACGACGGGTTCGGTTTCCTCTACTGACTTGTACATCTGACCGTTGGGCTGGATGTAGACCACGTTCTGCAGCATACGCGTGTTGAACTGTGGCACCGGGTTGATCACGGTAGCCGGGTGGTCAACGGTCTGCTGGGAAATTGGATCTGGTTGCACGTTGTTCACCCTTGGCCTGGAGACGGATCTTTGGCCTTTTGGTCGACTGGGCACGACCACTGGTTCAGCCCGTTCGGGCGTCGGTCCGAAGTGTACTTCAGCATAAGAAAACGGCTCGTTACCTTCCACCGGCACAGCGCTTTTTGTGGGTCGTGGTGCTGCAAACTCCTGTTGCTGAGGCTCGGCAAACACCTGTCGTGACGGTGCCGCAAACTCCTGCTGCTGAGGCTCGGCAAACACCTGTCGTGATGGTGCCGCAAACTCCTGCTGCTGAGGCTCGGCAAATACCTGTCGTGGCGGCACCGCAAAGTCCTGTTGTTGTGTCACGGCGAATTCCTGCTGCTGCCCGACAAATTCCTGCTGCTGCTGCTGCTGTTGCTGCCCAATAAAGTCCTGCTGTTGTTGCCCGACGAAGTCCTGTTGTCTCGGTACGAAATTCTGTTGGCGCACTTGTCCGTTGGGATCTACAAACCGAAGTGGTTCAGATGCTTGTGGCGATTGCTGTGGTCTAGATGTGGCCGACGCCTGAGCAGGAAACTGAGGGGCAGGCAGGGGTTGGGCTGATTGCCTTTGCCGGGCTCTTAGCAACGCCGTTTGCTGCGCCACTATAGGTCTCCTAGCGTACTCTTCTTGAAATCGCTTTTGCTGGAGCGCGAAGGGCGATTGGGTCGTCGTGGTCGTCGGCGGAAATACTCCTGACGTCAATCTATGTATGGAATACATTTCGATCGAATAGAATCTCAGCAAAATCACATATCATATAATATTATAATACAGGGTAGAAAAGTCGGCAAATATTGTATAATAGGCAACCGTCATACACCATGGCTACTGCAACACGTGATGTGTTTCAGTTGAGATGAATGTTTAGTTGCCTATCACACAGTTTTTGCTGAATTAGTCTTTTTGTCCTGTACTGTATATTATATTACATTATTATAAATTATTGGTATATATAGTTACGGTTACCCCGGTATGAACGCTGGTCGTTGTGCGACATCCTGTTGTCCTGACTGTGTCAGGTGATCTGCCTGTTGAATAAAATCGAAATACTCTTGTGGAACCTGTGGAAAATCGAAATAAATAATCATCTGTCGACTGATGACTCGTATTCGATATCTCTTACCTGTTGCTGATCGAAATTGCTATTTTGGAAATCGGTCTGTCTTTTCGACACGGTCGGTTCGCTTATTAATGCAACTTCTACTGCTTCCTGGGGGTTTTTGTTCGCTGTTACGGACAACGCATCTGAAAAACAATGATAGTGCCATTTAGTCTTCGTTTAACAAATTCTAAAATTTCGTTTAATATAACCTAAGTAAATGAGAGAGGAAACATTTTTATTGATGAATTAAAAAGAAATAAATAAAAATATAATAATAAATAACACAATTATATGAAATACATACATTAAGAGCGTAAATAGTTGTTGCATGGATGGCAATTTTAGATGAACATAATATTATGAACTGAAATGTTATACTAGATGATAAGTGTTATATTAAATTGGATTTTTGTTAGTCAGTCAATAGAGGTTTTCAATTAAGAGTGTGACAATATTCTAAGTTAACCCATGGAATCGGAATTTTTCGGTACACTGTCCAAAAGCAGTAACAGTATGATGGCCTAGAATTTAGGACCAACCAAAAATACACTCTCGAATCCCTCCTGAATTCAAAATGTCCATGGTCAATCGGGATAAATCAGCTGTGTATGATAACACCACTACCGCCCCTCAAAAGTAAGCAAGTGTCATCAGCGTAAGATACAATTAGCCTATCTAGGTTTAAATCACTGATCAAGTTAATGTATAATAAGAATAGAATTGGGCCCAAAACACTTCCTTGAAGAACCCCGTATTTATTCATATTATTATGATCCAGTAACTAATATTTAGCTAGAATTATTAATTTTTTAGCAATTATTTATTTAACTACCGCCCCCTCATCCAATGTATATAATGTGTATACTACAAACAAAAACCTACCAACCATATATTGTACTAAAAATACATCAGCATTGCTACTGATTAAAAATAGTTAAATAAATAAATATTATAATACTTCATATTATGCAGCCTAAATAAATATTTGCTGTGTATGTTTCGTAAGTTTAAGTAATATTGAATAATTCTAAAAATGGTGTGTCCATTTCAAAACTACTTTCAAATAATCTATCAGACAGTTTGCTTGTATTAATTTATTTTGTATGATCCAGTAACTAATATTTAGCTAGAATTATTAATTTTTTAGCAATTATTTATTTTATATAACATGTTATGTGTTGATTTAATTTGTTGATGTCGTAATAGATTATAGAATATAAAATACCGGCAAATGCGTTCAATATATGGTCTGATTACCTACAGTTCAAAATATCAAGTCTCATTTTGATCACACGATAAAACTTTAAAATATTAAGACTTAAAATATTGCACAGCAACAACTCTTTTTATTGCTATTGGATAATAACGAGCACTGATTAGATATCTTGCTAATCACGCATAATAAAGTGGAGCAGCTTAAATCGTTTTAGTTTAATTTAAACAAATAATAATGAAAATGTAATGTTGTAAAAATGAATCATTTTTATACCTTTATAATAATACCAGTACACATTCTATTAATATTGTTTTCTGTATAGGCAATTTGGTTTAATCAATTTTGTTATTTTAATATAAAAAATAAATAACTCCCAATAACGAATCGGTTTTCTTTTTTAGTAAAAATTACTTTTTTTTATTTGAAATGTATAGTATAATTTAATCTAATCTCAAACGAAACATTTTTTCAGTTGATATTAATTGTGTACAAACATCAAAGACATTATTTGGTCTACATAATACATTTTTAAATTAAATGTATCTATACAAATTATATTGATAAAACGCAACCAAAGCTAGTAACCGCAAAGATAAAACAAACGAAAAAAAAAGGTCGAAAAAACAAATATCCTTTTTCACTAATTATGTTCTACAGTCTGCCGATATTTTTCTACACTTATTCTTTTTATTTATTCGTTGGTCGGTAATACCGTCAATCCGCAATGAACAATATCGATTCATGTATTTTAAATGTCACGGTATCGCTTGACATCGTTTCCCGGAGTGTCAAAAATCATATATGGACACGCGGACAGCATTACTATAGGTTGGTTTGTGCCGTCGAACAAACGATTTGCTAGGAAATCTTTTCGTGTGCACGCACTTTCCGCAATCGATTTTTGAAGTTTTCGAAGTTAACAATCGCGCTCGGCCCCAGAAAATGAGCTGGATAATGAACCGTTGTACCGTCACCTCAGTGATAAAAACGTTAACTGAACAGCAATAGAATTTGCCGTACAAGTTATGCATATTATTTATATCTGTTGAAATTAGTCGAACAGAATAATTTTCTAATTGCACAACGAGAACGAAATGCCGAACGTGTATATGTTAATTAGTGTGCGAATTCGGAGCGGAGTTTGCCAACAGTGTCTATTTAATAGTACACAACAATCGGACGAGTTCAGCAAACCGTATAGTGATTTTCACGAACCATTTTTTTCATTTTCCGTCTACCTCTCGCGGACCTCGCGAGTTACGAGATACGCAGACACCGGGCGTGCAGTTCGGATTATCTTCGGCGCGTTTCGTGTATTAATCGTTCGTTTTCCGTTATTCAGTTTCTGTTTCTGTCCCCGGCCCGACATTGTTGTTCACGTAATCTTTGTCTCGGCGTTCATCGCGTGAAACTAATCGCGTGACAATGACACACTGACGCCGGTGTCGGCGGTGCGTAATGCGTAATATTATGCGTCTCTTCGGGTCGCCACGCCGCTCGTCCTGGATCCTGCAGCAACCAGGTTGTCGACATCGCATTGTAATGCCGCGGCGTTCTTATTTTCGCTCCACATCGGTATGGCGCGCGGAGTAAGATACACGTATATACGCTAAGTACCCCGTGCACACGCGACCACCGCCGGCGACCTCGGGAGCTATCTTCCACGCGCGACACGTGCGTATATCGTTTTTCTTCGAACCACCCCCGCAAAACGAACACGTGCCCACACGCTTTCGGCCGTCAAGTAGCTCTTGACCCGCCGCCGTTCGATGAGCGGTCGCTGTGGCGGTTGTCCTATGGTGCATGTGTTGCTTGAGCAACACATACAATATTTGGTGGGTGGGTGTGGGTTCCTGGGTAGGTGGTTGGATGGATGTTGAGTACTTGGGTAATTTTTATAATTATATGACTTATAATTAAATCAAAACAATACTAAATACAAGTTCTGGAATAAAATCGGACAATAATAAATGCTATAAAACTGCATCGGACTGTTATAGCTTGTATTATTAAATATATTCCCTGATTAGGTACGTATTTATCAGATCGTAGCGTAAAATTTCATCGCCCGTCCGTCCTTGTGTTTACAAATTATAACCCAGCTGGGACATTCCAGTGTTTATTTTTGTAAATTCATCCTTAAAATTATTTATTATATCTCAATTTTAAACTGTTATTGTGACTTGTGGGACTATAATATATTATCGTTTTTTACATTTAGGTACCTATGTACAATATTGTATAGTATTGTACAATATATATTTTTTGATTTCGTTGTTCTTATTTTAATTTAAAGTAAAAAGTTAAAAATATAATTAATTTTGTAACTAATTTATAAAATAGAGGGAAATGAAGGGTTATATATATTTTTAAATTATTACGCAGTGATAATGTTGATAACAATGATAACACCCAAAAATTGGAAAAATATGTGAACCAGTACTCACTAATTGAATATTGGTAATTTGTATTTGCTAATAAATATTTGAAGGTGAGTGGGTCCTCAGAAATATTTTCAGCAACACATATTATTTTGAAGATGGCCGCCACTGAGCGGTCGTAACATTCTATGACACGTTCGTCGCCGTTGAGGCTTGTCCAGCACAATATGTGATTCGGGTAATTTCGTCCAGCAGCAGTCCCGTTCGGTGGTCTGCCGCACGGGGAAGATTTGCGCCTGGCGCGTTTGTAATGGCGACAGTGCATTTTTGCGTTTTCCACCCCGTGTACCTTGAACACGTCTGCGATGCGTTTGAACGGATACGTCTTACACGATGATTCGACACCCCCTACGGGGAAGAACGGAACTCAATGTTTTCGTTTTTCGGTTTAGAAAAAACAAACGGCTGTCCCGTCATAGGGGTGTCGACATGTAAAGATCAAATAAAACCGTAACAGGCCGAGTATAAGGTTAGCCCACTTTGTTTAAATATACCCCATAGTCATTAGTGCAGGTGTCTACCATAGATACACACGCCATCGCTGCGGCTAGCATTAACGCCATTAAATTTTGCGCACGTTTACATAATATATATATTTATATCAATACAATCCAGAACAGAGATGTAGTACGACCCTAAAATATTCACCTACTCTCGATTTCATAATGCTGCAGTACAGGAGTTTTAATCTGAATTTATCTACATACCAATATACGTATGTCCAGGTTATGCCTGTATCGTTATGAATTGAAAAATCCTATCAAATTCAATTTACTAAATTTTTAATTTCTTCATTGTTTATTTTTGTTCACGAATGCGTACTCCAAAACTCAAAAACTCAGTGAAACATAATATAAAGATAATATATATTATGTTTATGCTGAATATATCATGTACTTGTACTCGTATGTGTGCGATGACGCGTCATGGTGGCTACCAAACACAAGGGCATGGGTAGTAATTTAATTTTTCAATTCATTAATTTGATGTCTATATACTAGAAAAAACAACAAGGGAAAAATCCATTTCCCGTATTACATCTATAAAATGTAGGCCACCAAATTAACAGAGATCAATGAAAAAAGGAAAAAAGCTCATAATAATTGTATTAAATAATTTGTCTTTGTACACAAAAATCCACTAATCACTATCACACTGAACAAACATTAAAGCTTTTAGCCATTAATTGAGCTTAAAGTAAATCTAAATGTACTATACATTTTTATTTCTATTTCAAAGCTAAATAAATAGGTAGTCAATACATTAGATACATATTATAAAACCGGATCAAAGGAAAGTAATTTATTCAGCTGAATAATGCTTTTGTGACACAACATTTTTCTCAGTCGTTGAGATCGAATTATATTCAGGAATATTTTATTTTATTTTCGTACTGTTGTAGTATTCTATATGTGACACAGTTTTTTTTCTTTTTTATCTTATAAGAATCTTCAGTTCAAAAACTGAAAAATGTATGGTTTATTTAGCATAATGCACGTGTTAAAATTACTCGACAACCGCAATAGTTACAAGACATGACGCTTCAATTATACTGAAATTGGTTAAATACGTTACATTATGAATAATTATACGAAAATGTACGAAAAACTGTCCTACTGCCGGTAGTGCACGTGTTGAATAATTTCAATCGTTACTGAATGTACGCATGTTACACTTTTCAACAATCCAAGGGAATCGAGCTGATAATTATATCCAACGAATGGGTACTGATCTTTTTCAAACCATATATGCTATCAAACGGTGTCATTTTAATTAAATTTCTTAGACCTGAAAAGTATGAAATTGAATATTATGATGAAAAAAACCTCGTTTGGGAAAACGTTTACATAGGTACTGATCGTCAAAGTCGACAATATTTCAACGCTCCTGTACCGTTTTTCCCTGAAACTCCGAGACCCCCCCCCCCCGCGCATCCTTACCGACGGCGGTGGCGTACCTGGTTAAACGCTATGCAGGACGTGCGGGTACGTAAACAACAGTCGGTCTTACCTCCGTGCAGGATAGCGGCGGCCAGCACCAGGAGACAGCTGCAGCAGTGGTAGTAGTCGTACTTCATGGTCGTGCCCGTAAACAATCCGTCCGGTTCGCGTCGCAGCGGATCACTGCGCGTGTAGTGTCTGGGGACTTCGAGCCGTGGAGCCGCGCGTGTGTCGGCGCTGAAGCCGCGGGTGCGGTTAAGTGCACCACACGATCTCCGACCCGGCCTAGGCATGCGTTATCCGCGATTGCGTAACCCCGGCGCTGGAAACCAGTTTACGTTTTACTCACGAGCTCGAAAAAGCGGAGGAAAGTGAAAGCATTTATTGTACGCGGGATTATATTACACCGGTTCTCACGACGCCGGCGATAGGGTTAATCGAAAGAAAACAACGAGACGCGCCCGATTGTTTGTAGCAGTCGCAATAAAAATAACGCGTCACCCCCCCCCTCCCCCTCCCCCCACTCGCGGTTCGGCGAGTTCCGCTGCACGCAGGCAATTATATCATAGCGTTATTATGATCACGGTCAGCGACGCGCGTTCATCTGCGTACCCGTCGCGGGGAGGGGAAGGGTTAAGACCCTTTCCACTACAGTTGCCCCGTCTCTTTTTTGGTATTTTTGATCTTCATTTCTCGTACGATTACGAAGAGTGTACGAACCTACGGTATACGTCCGTTCAAAATATTAACGTCTACATGTGATTACGTATCGTGGATTTTTTTTTTTCAATTGAACTTCCTCCTCCGCTGACAAGTCCTGTGCACGCCGCCGATTACGGTGCCCACACGACACGTGCATCATGCCTTATCCATTCTATTATTTCACCGTTGTTTTTACACAACACTATGCAATCTTGTACCGTTATTGGGATGCGTGTTCATATTGTTATTATTATTATAATCACCGACATCACGGAGGGTTAGTTGTGTTCACCGTACGTGACGAATGTATTGGGTATATGATATGGCTGCTCGGTACTCGAAAAATGTCGTGGTACAAAAATGCGATTTAAACGTAATACCGATATTGGCACATTATAACCTGCTACATGTTATCGTATAAAACGCGTGTATTGCGTCGATGTCCTGTTCTGTTCGTGGAAATCGCATGAAACCGCACCGGCGTAACTCCGCGGGTAGTATATTGTATCATTATCGTTCGAGTTGCGATTCGGCTGGGTCACGGACCTACGGAGACGATGTATTATGCGGTCAACGGAATTCAAATGATCAAACAGAGGTGCGATATCCTGTAAACATCGGTGTGGTAGCCACTGCGCACTGTATAATAATTTATAGTGTACGATCCTGTAGCGTGAATATGTGCTCCGAAGAGAAAATAACTTGGCACCGTCACTGTTCAGTGATAACCATAATAATTATTTATTTGAGCACTCGTTGCGGCGTCGTGTTCTCGGTGATCGAATGATGTTTTCGACGCAATCACTTTTCGAGGTCGGGTTCTTTAATCATTTCCGAAGTAAAACAAAAATCACCGAAATGCTAATAACTATTTGACCTGCAGTCATTTTTTTGTACTAGGCAGTTCGACATTGTCTTAGCGAATAGAGAATGTTACATAAGATCAATACGATGAACGTTTTGTATAATTTGCTATATGCCTACTGGAAACCAGTCAAATCGCCTTATTACGTACGTGAATGTAGTCAATGTCAACGCCCACAAATGACACACAAATTCGTATTTGTTCAACAACAAATTCGTCGAATTCAATTTATAGGGTCTTGTTTTTTTTAAAAAAAAACAAACGTTTACAGCATAATATATTGATCGGAAATATTTAGAATATTGTATATAATATATTATACGGTTTCGAAAACGATTTTACTTTGACGCGCATAATTTCACTTTGACCGCATTATTTTCTTTTCACACTTGATGACTTTAATAACGTGGTCAGCCACTTTTTAGTATGGAAACATCGTCACAGTTATGATATAAAATTACATTTATTAAGTTTATTTGTTTGATACACATAAACACGTAGATTGTATGTGTTATTCACCGATCTCCGCTCAGTATCGTCCAGATCGTCATATAAATCCCTTCAGGCTTTTGATGTGAACTTTTGGTCAGTATATAAATACGTATATATATAGTAATCACAAGGCTGTAGTGCAAATATATAAGGTATATGATATACTATAGTTTATCAATTTGAGTATCGATGGGACATACAACCCTATCCTACAAGCGTAAATAGGTCTATCTACATTAATAATAATATTACATAAATACATTAATAATAATCAATATTTGCAAAATAATAATAACTGTACTTCGTGAAAACTAAACGAATTTTACTTGCAGTGAAGAACATTAATTTTGACACGTTAAACAGAATTAAACACGCATAAAGTCAGTATTTTTCCCTCGAGATTAATTGCATTTGAATTATATTGCATATTTAATTTTCCGAGTGAATGTGTAATGGGTACACTTACTATTACATTTTAAAGTCTTATCATATTGTTGTTCGAATGATTCGATTAAACACTCGTTGAGATTAGATATACATTAAACAATTCACATTTATGATCATATTATGTCGAAAAGAAGCATTAGTATTATTCCGTATTATAATTTATAGTATTTAAATAAATAATAATAATCATGAAAATCAGTAAATACTTTTCAACATTATTCAATGAATATAAAAACTAAAAAGTTTTGCACAAATCTGATTAGCTTAAATATATTGTGTTTAATCTTTCTAAAAATAAAACAAGGAACAATGAACATATTATGGACCGATAGCTGTGTGAAATGTGTGACACTATTATTTATTCCTAACAGACTAGCCTGACAAGCTGTATTTCTCAACCTAAAAGACAATCACGATCGACATCAATTTCTAAAAAATAACAATACATAAATGTTAACAAATCATAATAAATTAACTTGATGTCGTTGAGCAAAAATGTTTCTCGTCGAATAACCAATCCATCACACAAGTTATAATTGGACTCTTTAGTTACTGAAGTACAGTTAAATTGATTAATATATATTTTTTAAGTTGTCGATTTCCTCTAACGGTTTTTCGCTAACACTAACCATCGGGGTTCAACTGAATATTTCAATGCTACATCCATAAGAACTGGAAGACGAATAGGCTCCCGAAATTTCTCCAAAAATAAAAGTCGTCCAAACAATATTGTAATAACTGAAGAAAGTTTATTTAGATATTTCATTGTTGGATTTCGGATACCTCCCCCGCACCCGTCTTCAACGAGGGAAAAATGTTTCTTTTCAGGCTCGAGATCTGTAATTATAGTTAGAACACGAACACAATTACATATTATATTTAAGGAATGCACTTATAAGACACGCGCATATTTCAATATTTGCATGATATAATTCAATGTAATTCAGACTACCTACTTGATTTTATACATAACTCATGAATGGTGCAGTAACCTCCTGGCATATCAACAACGTAATAATAATAATGTAATGAACATATCTGTCTCCTAGCGAAATCTGCTTCCTCAATCCGCGGTACATACGTATTATACGTTACATGTACAGAACTGGTAGTTCCCATAACACGTGAAGCCGTATAATTAGTATACACGCCTACGAAGACAATTACATAAAAACAGTGATATTACCGTAATATTTAAAGGTCCGATTACCGGTATCACTACGAGCATAATATTATATTATAGTGACTGATAATAATTATTGTCAAGAATGCACCGAGTTCGTAGTTGTAATAACGTAATGCGCAACGAGTTAAACGAGAACTAGATTTGTATATTTTTCAGAAAAAATAACAAACTCAAAAGCACAGCATACACGTAGGTTATGCGCATAATATTATCACCGTCGTATCTCTAAAAAAAAAAAAAAAAACTAATGAAATATGATCAAGCAGAAAATCCCGTGCGTCCGGATGGTGTCGGTTCCGTGTCAAATAATTCATTATTACACGGGAAAACGGAACACTACAATACTGCGCTTACGATAAATTACTAATATTTATTGTTATTAGAAAGTACAATATTTTCAAAATGTAATCGAAACAATCGAAAAATGTTTTCTGAAACGTTTTCCACACCATCAGTTGTACAACAGTCGTACTGTAAAATAACATTTAGAGAGTGTACATTAAATGTGAACTATCGAGTTTGGTCCAAAACAGTGTCTAACATAAAACATTAAACTTGATCAAAAACAACATCATTATCAAACGCACGATAACTCTGTGTCTATTGTATTTCGTGAGAAAACGTAAGTATGCAGATCTTAACACATGCAATGCTTATGTGTATACAATAATTTTACAAAACGTAAATGTCTTATTTGAAAATATTTTTCATTAAAAAAAAACTAGTCACATAACTACATGTGTAGTACGCGAGTTCGTACTCCGTAGCGAATCATTAATAATCACCGTCCTGGAAGAAACTAGAAAGTTCATTATAACACTATCTGATTAAGGCGATATCGGGTCAAGTATCGCGAGTTGAACAAACATTTGCAAATAAAATAAAAAAAATGTTATGGAACAATGTTGTTGTTATCAAAGCAACATTAGTCTTGTACACTAGGTACATGTTTTGTCGTCGCGATTGTGTACGTTTAATCCTCTTTGAAATGGCAGCCTCCTTGTTTAAATACCTACGTCATATTCTGCAGTAAAATAATTTCCTGAAGATTTTGAAGTACGAATATCGATCCGATAGTTTATTATTCATGAGTATTTAAAGTTTTGATAAGAGGGGCGGTAGAACGAGGGGTCGACCTCTTAGAATTTTACTGTACCACTCCGCTCTTCAAACTTTAAATGCTTATAAATAATTAAATATCGGTTTAATAACTGATATTTGCAAGTATAAAAAGAGAGGTACTTTTGAAAAAATATGAAATTAAAAATAGTAGGTTATGACCGGGTTTTTTTTTATTAATACGACAACGAAAAACTATTATTAAAATTAAAACGTATGATAAAATACTTGGAAACTGTTTTTCCATCTAAAATACAAAAATAATTTTTTTTTTTCAAATATTTTAGATGCTCTATTAACGATAGAATAAGTACTTACTTTTGTGATATGAATGCAAGTATACTTATTCCTTACTTACGTTATACTAATTTATGACGTGATGTGATATTTGAGTTACAGTTATATATTGTAACGATTCTGTAGGCACTACCCACTCATTTTACCGCTATGCCGCGCCACCGACACTGCGCGCCCGCGCACCGACACGACATTCTTAGTGATGGACTAACGTTAGATAGCGCTCCCCGACCACTCATAGTAAATCCGACTGGAGATCGTTGATTCATTATACAATTAATCCTTTCGGGGGAGTTAATTGGGACGGTCTGGTGGGGTCGTACGTTGGGGATGAATTCATATGTCCGTCCGACTACTATCGACCCGGAGGGCCACCATCGGCACCGGGGCGAGTATGTTGTCATTCGCTCGTCTGACCATCGGGGGTGGGGAGCGTGGTACATATAGATAGGACCGACCACCGTCCAAAGATACCTTATGTTGACCCGACCAAAATCCTGGTAGGAATATACACCACCGTCCAGAGTCGTGGATAAGGCCTTAACACCCCTTATTATCCGACTGCCTGGTCTCAGTGAATATTCCCACCAGTAGTCGTCATTTTCTTCCGTGTCGCGTCGACTTTTGGCTTTTCGACCATCTCTATTCTCTAGTGACATATAAGAGAACAGTCTGGGTACGGCCCTAATACCCCGTACTTACGACCGATATCCCCTGCAAAAAACCGTAAGTTTAATGTTTATCACTTGTGTGTACGAGATCGTGATATCTCCTTTTTGTTAGTGCCAATTGTATTATATTTTGTTTGTATAAGCGTATAACTATTTACTATATTTTTGTATTCCTATCTTTATCCGTAAGCAGACACACGGAATAATTAAATGGTATTTACCACATGTACATTAAATATTATCTTTTATATTCTATTGTATTAATCTATGTTTACTGTTACAATAAATAATAATTGTTAAATGAATATGTGTTCCGTTCATCACAATATATTAGAGCTATCTACATAAATCAACATCTACCTACCTACATATTAAAAAAATATACTACATCGCCACATCGGTCATCGACCTTCACCAAGAATTCATTTTCGAACGCAATGATCTATTGTCGCTTTTAGACGAGTACAATGTGTAAAATATAAATCGTATTAACGCAACAAAGGAATCAACGTCCCACCGGCTTTTCTTAGACGTCCGTTTTGCAACTTTGAGCACCTCGAGCTTCACGCGGCCATGCGCAAAAGCCGTTTTGGACACTTATACCGCCGCGCCGCGCAGTGGTATCAAATAAATACATATTTAGCTGGCCAAAAATAGAAAATGTTTTCATCAAGTTGTATACCTATAACTATTTATGTGTGTTTACTATTACCTATTGATAAGGTTAATAACTTTATTATCGATATTAACGATCATATCTCTTGCCACGAGTTCAACAACGTCATTTAAACTGAAGAATTCCACGAAAACGCATAGTAATACACGTAACATTTAAAATTGTTTTTTTTGGCATTTTCTTTAATTTAAATTAATTATTTTTGTATTGCAATCAAAATGGACAATACTTTGCTTAATATTCAAGGTATGTTATCACTTATTGTACGTTATTTTAATGAAAATCTTTGTGATTAACTTTGGTATTTGTTAAAATAAGCCAATTTTTAATTTTGAAAAGGGTGCCAAAAATTGTTGGGAGTTCTTGGAGGTTTAATTGTTTTTTTATTTAAGCCAAATAGATTAGTATTAAAATATGTTATCGATTCTTTGCCCCAATTTGCCCAAAATTGAAATATTAGGTTTTTTCTGTTAAGATATAAGTAATGATCACGATGCGAAAACCGTAACAAATCGTTGCTTGTTTGAATTTCTCACAAATGGAGGATTTATGTTACATACAAGTTCTTGTGAAACACGAAATGCATTGATAACTTATTTAAGACATGAGCTTGGTGATTAATGTAATTTTGAAATTGAAGAATTTGAAATACGTGTTAAAGGAAAAATAGAAGGATTTTGTAGCACTTTGCATAAAAAATGGAAGGAATCCAATCGCTGTACTGAAAGATTTGTAGCTAAAAATGAAAACTTTGTTACAATTATATTTTAATATTAGTGATTTAAAAAGTGTACAAGTTGTACCAAGTGGAAGGCCACGTAAACGTTTTATGGATTTAAGTGAGCGGTCTAAACGTAGATATGTGGAAAACGTAAAAGCAACGACTTCATCAGAAGAGTTAATTTATGCAACAAAATCTGTACTGTATACTGAAGGCAAATGATCAGCAGCTGATCTATTGAATCAATCAACTTCTACCTCTCCTGGGCGCGCTTTAAAAATTAAGAAAACCTACTTCAACGCACAGAAATCTCAAATTACTCCTTATAGCGAAGATGAAGCTATAGCATATATAATTGATAGTCGTATTACAAAAGATGCATATCAACAAACACGAATCGGTGCAAAACAAAGAGGTGCTATCCAAGTAATAAACGGATAATTGAAGCCAAACAACGTTGTTATCCGGAAGGGATTAATGTGAGTGAAGTTAGTGCATCAATACCTTTGCAACAGTTATTAGATCATACTACTAAACGTTTATGTGAAACACTTGATTTTTCTCAGTATAGTAATACTTTTAAAAATTGTGAAAACTGTATAGTAGAGTTTATATTTAAATGGGGTTGTGATGGTAGCTCTGGCCATAGTGAATATCAACAAGCTTTTTCTGAAAACGAAATTGAAAATGAATCCTATGTTATTAATGATACAAATGTGTTTATGTTTTGTTTAGTCCCTTTGCAATTGATATTTCATAAAAATTCAAATGAAAAAAATGTTTTATGGTTAAATCAATAATCTTCATCAACCAGTTACTGTCGTCCGATCAAATTTTTTTTTGAAAAAGAAACAACGAATAATATTTTAAAATATTTAAAAGACGTTCAAAATGAAATTTCCAATTTAAAACAATTTGAAATTAAGATAAATGACGATTTGGTAAATATTCGGTATACTATGATACTTAGTATGGTGGATGGTAAGGTCATTAATGCGTTAACAAAGACATCAAAACATGTTTTATCTGTAAATGCAATCCCAAAAATATGAATAAATTAAACAATATGCATGTATTTAAAATAAATGAGGATAATTTAAAGTATGTGTTATCGTCTTTGCATATGTGGATCAAATTTTTGGAATGGATATTGCATATAAGTTACAAATTGAATTCTGCAGAAACTACTAAACGGTTGTGTGAAGAGCAAAAAAAGTTAGTTTCGCAAAGGAAAGAAGTAATTTATAAAAGATTTTGGAATGAAATGGGGTTAAAAGTGGATAAAGTAACTCAAGAATCGGGGACATCTAATACCGGTAATGTGGCGAGAAGGTTTTTTAACAATCCCGAACAAGTAGCCAATATTACTGGTATAAATGTAGAATTAATTAATCGAATAAGTACGATTTTATCTGTTATATCTAGTGGTCGTGAAATTGATACTGAAAAATTTGATAATTATGCTAAAATTACAACACAACTTTATGTAGAGTTATATGATTGATACAGAATGCCACCATCTGTACATAAAGTATTAATTCACGGAGCTCTAGTCATACAATTTTCTTTGTTGCCAATCGGTTTTCTTTCAGAAGAAGCGCAAGAAAGTAGAAATAAAGACTATAAAAGATACCGTGAACATCACACAAGAAATTCTTCACGAATTAATACTAATATTGACTTATTGCATTTTCTACTATTTTCTTCCGATCCTCTTATTACATCAAAAAGAACTTTATCTAAAAACCCTAAAACTAAATTATCCAAAGATGCATTACAATTATTAGATGCTTCTAACGAGGAAAGCGATTCAGAAATGATTCCGAAACAGAATAAGAATAAAAAAACAACATATTTGATAATAAACATAAACATAAAAAAATTAAATAATAAGTAATACTACTGTGTATACTATGTATTTTATATTTTTATGCAATATATACATATTGTTAGATTAAAATGTAATATTTTGTGACCATAACACTTCTACAATTTTTTTTTAATAAATGCGTATTAATATAATTAATTTAGTAATAATATTATTAAAGTAAAAATTGTTTTATTAGTATACTAAAGGCATAATAAACAATTACCAATTAAATAATATGTTTTAGTTATTATATAGATACTTTATAGAACGATTTAAACCAATTTCAGGAACTTTTGGATCTATATTTTATGATAAACACTTATTTTGGCCAGCTAGAAAGGCGATCGAGACCACTGTGCGCGCGCGCCGGGTCGTTTTTCGTTTTCCCCAAATGCGTGCGAGCGACGCGATATCTCAGCGGTAAATCGACTTTGGAAGTCGGGTAAATCACTTGTAGAGACGAGTGCGCGCAACGAGTTTCTGGATCGGATCGCGCGCGCGTGTACACCTGGCAGCTATAGATCGAAGTTTTATGAAGTCTTATGAAAACAATGCGAGGCGATTTCGTGCCGGGCGCGGCCGTGTAAGTATAGGGCTCGGGACGTACGCACGACAACCTCGACTCGCATATTGTGTCGTGTTTGATAACGTTGCAATGCGCGTACGAAGAACGTCGCCGGGTCATGATGATGATGATAATAATAATGTACCGATGGGTAAAGGATTGCGCAGCTGCGATTATTGCAGCACCGTTTGCGTCGCGAAAAGGTTATTATTACCGTTCAAGCCGATTTGCCGTAGGTTTCAGTTCACGCGGGTACGAGAGCATATTAAAATATAGCCGTGTGGACGTGAAAGGACTAAAAGTGGAGCGGCCACGACGAATCGGGCGTACAACTTTTCTGCGTTTGCGTATCACTGCGTTGGGTCCGTACCACGCGTACCTTGTTAAGACCTCGCCATCTTAAACTACTATCGTTCGATCCATTAGTTATGAATTTATGATCAATAAGTAATAAATATCTATACTGAAATCGTGCACCCCACGAGCAGGACATTTTTGTCGTAGTGGCGAGTGTCACGCGTATGATGAGGAATACTCGTGATCCAATCGGTCCAAACACTTGTACTTTTCGGTTGATTTGACTTTAAAAATTTATAATAGAAATGTCTTAAGATTGTAAATCAGCGAAGTTATCATTTTTTTTTTCGTCTGCTAACATTTTCGTTATACGAGTGGAGGTACGACACTTTAAATGGAATAGACGATGTCTATGGCTCGGAAATTATAGGTGCTAAAAATGGCAACATATGCAAAAAATAATTTACATTCTAAAAAAAATCATAATGTAAATAACTATATGCAATAAAAAAATGAAAAATATGCGAAAAAAAATGTATAAATTTATAATATAAAAAATAGGGTGAAAAAAAACGTTGGTATTTTAATATAATATTTGATCAAATAATTTCACTGAAAAAATTTATCTTTAGTAATTTATTGTTAAGTTCAATACAAAATAAATACATGTTTCATAATATCTGTTAAGTTGTTACATTGAACCACCAATATTTTCTTATGATTTTAAATTGATAATGACCGAAGATTATTTGAATGGAGAAAAATCAATTTTTTTTTAGAAAAATATGAAATATTCATAATATGCGAATGAAATCAATGAAATATATACTTTTTTTTGTTAAAATTAACAAAATATGCAAATAATATGTATTATAAATTTCCGATTTTTAAACTCACCATTATATAGTTCAGATTTCTAGATTGGTCTACTACAAATCGAGCGCATATGAGTTATCATAAACGATATTTATAGTACGAATATTAAAACATCGAATTAATCAAATAGATACAGCGATAAGCACCTTTATGAACCGACGATGATGATGTTATATTATTATTTTGAAATTCGTGATATTATTATTATTATTATCATTATTATAGAAATTACAATAATGTAATAGCATTATAAAATTATACTTATGATGTTATTCGTTTAGTATTTTTTGTAGTCATAACGACCTAAAGTTACAATACGTTCTACCCACGTTGTGCTCGGCGTGTATCTTTTAAGATTAAGTGTTATTATCTTCTGGACTTTACACTATTTTTACGGATGAATGTAATAAGTAATAACTATCAATTACGTTACATCTGAAAAAACGAATTACTATTTAATTACTTTTTCAATGAGAAGAAAATAACTCAAAGCTGTTTAAATACGCGAGAAGAATAATCAAGTGTACGTGAAAGTGTTTATAAATCCCATAAAATAAAGCAAAATATTATTAAAAACATTTTTGGGTCAATTGTACAGTAATGTACTCTAGAATAAACACACAACATTGTATACAATCAAATTCACTTAGACAATTCTTCGAAGAATTTATTACTAGCAAATGAGAAAATAACACCAACAGCAGGTAGCACTAAATAATTAAACAAACAAAATTAAAAACACTTTGAAATCGAGTCTCAGCTAAATTATTTTGATAAACGTTTTTGCAATTTTATTTCTACTACCATACAGCTGCACCATCAATGAAATTGATAAATAAATAAATCTAAAAAATACTATCATAACAACATTATTACATGCTTATATTTATTTAATACTACGTCTGTGGTCTGGTGTGTCCATCTCCTTAAATAAAAAATTCTTGATGTGGTATAAATTACATAGCCACTTTACTTTTACTACGACATCGGCCAACGGATGACGAAATTGCATAACAATTACAATTACGAGTAGACAAAGATGTTTTAAAACTGTTTTAATACTCTCGTTTCGTTTTCTACGTCGTACGTTCAATGAATACATTTCCGTACACATATTTTATAACCGAATAAGCTTTACCACCTGAAAACCAGAAAACGCTTTCATTTCAAGTACCATGCATGTGTCTATTGATACACCACGTCCACATTGGTATTATCTGTATTCAACGTCCATAGTGCATAGAGGAGACGACGCGAGTAACCTTTAAAACAAAAAAGCTGATTAACATCAGCCAGGAATAAATGTGTACACTATGACGTCATACAACGCTTAAATCTCAGCGCACATTTTGATCATAGGTTGCAGTAACCGTGGTTATTATATTTACCGTCCACTTTTCAGTAGCTGCGTGTGCGTATAATAACATATACCTGTGCTTTTTTCTCTCCATGAATTAGTAATTTCCATGTTCCTGATCGCCAGGACAATATTTACTCTGGCGCAGTGTGACCCGCTCTAAGTAACAGACTATATACGTTAACAAAAACAAAACCGTGGTAGGTACTCCGGAGAATTTAAGTACGCGCGACTTTATATGCATACTATTCAGAATACCACCACTGGAACATGTTTATCATTATTCCTTTCGTCATACGTCTTGACGAACATGATATTTTTGGTACATTTATACACGGTTACCTATTATAATACCTATTATAGGACATTTTACAGATATACGGTCTAACGCAGTTTTGTCGGGGGATTCTCAGGAGTCATACATTTGCGTGACATAAATCGTAAAATTACAATAAAATATTACCAATTAATATTTTGGATTGTTTTGATATAATATTTTGGTCTGAGAAATGTTTTTTTCTTTTTATTTCCGTAAGCTCTTTTTTTATAACAATTTTGTAACAAGAATTTGTTATACAGCCAACTAGATTCAGACGACACTTCAAATTTGTCATTTTCGATTTTCCCAGTACTTTCTCCGATATGAATACAAAATCTAAGAAACTTGGAATTCCAGGCTTTTATTTTACACTAACAATTGACTATTGAGTGGGTATTTCTTATACAAAGTTTAAATAAAAATATCGTTTATCATTCAGAAAAGTGAATTATAGTAACTAAAGAAACGGCTCTGACAAAGCAAACGAAAATTATTTCTTCTATACATCAATAACTTTTAGATTTTTATGATTAGACTTTGAATAATTAAACAAAGGGTGAAAACAACTTATAATACCCAAATTTAAACACTATCAGAAAATATAAATTTATAATTTACAATATGTTATATTATTTCTTCGTTTGTGTTATAAACGTAGAAAAATACAACTTATCTGTGTGACATATTTGATCATTTGAATAACTAAGAATTATTGTAATTTATAAGATTATATAAGTGTCCGCGGTGTTCAAAATAATGAATGGTGTGTTATTTTTAAGACCAAATTGAATTTTACAATCCATATAAATATAAAAATCGTGATCATTTAGGAATGCACAATGTGATAGAAATCGAATTTGCCTTAAAATATTTGTAAAACATTTCGCAACAGTTTATCGTGACTGCACAAATCGTGTCATAACAAAACTGAATGTGACCTCTGATGAATTTGATCTAGTCATGTCAGGGCAGATTTAAAATCAAAGTCAAATTACATAATTCACAGCGTGATGATGTTAAAATATAATGCTGAAATATTGTTAATCAATGATGGCAAAAGTTTAATAAACTAATGTGTGTTTTATAACCTTAATAATTAAGTTAAAATATAACTTTTATATGTTAAATTGGAATAGTAGTTCATGATTTTGAAATAAACAAATGGATACCTATAGTTTATACTCTTGGACATTTTACAGTTAGTCTAAATTAGCGGCCGGTATAAAGAACAATTTGTACTACGAAAAAATACCCATTACAATTATTTGATTTTTAAATCAACTATCACTTAAAACTTATCATTGGCAATAATAATAAAAAAAATATTTATGATATTTGTAATTTTGAGTATTTACTGATTAAGAATTTATTAAGAATTTAATATATTGCTCAGAATATGGTGAAGTGAAAAGTAATCATATTAGTATATTTGCCTACTATTATAATAATATGACTATCGGTTTTATTTTGGCACAAACACGTATCTAATAATAGAACGTAATAGATTAAATTGAATGTCGTATTATTCATTAGTAACTACTTTTAATACTTTCATAATTATATACGGTCCAGAAAAAAAAAGAATTATTAACTTATTCAACTTGTTATAACTTGTTCTAATATATACAAGTACCTACTATATTCGTAGAGTTTGTAAATGTAAGTACCATTCATGTAATGATGTTGCGATTAAGACATGACGTAGGACGTAAGTAGTATATAATGGGAAATAAATCGCCCGCATTAACAACACTCGTTCAGTGGTGAAATGTTAGTTTATTCATACATCATCAACGCGTGATCTAAAGACAGCATAGAGGGTTTCCCATCAACATAGTTCTTGCCGCCAACATTCCTTCTCGGAAGTTTGGATGATTTTGAAGTGAAGTATGGTAACAATGTTTTAAGTGTGTATCTGTGATCTGTCTCATGTACAATCAAAATTGTTGAATACGTTTGGATTTTGTATGGCTAAAGAGGAGTTTTGAAAACGAGTCAAAGTTTTCAAATAATTGTATCTTAAGTGTTTAACTAAACAATTAAATAATCAAATACATACATCTTGTGTTTAAATTACAAGCCTTAAAATAAAACACGGCGTTAGATATTTATTTGCCCAAAAGGAAAATACTGTCTAACTAAAACCACGTTTCTTGAAGAAAAATTAATCACACGTTTTTGAGGATTGTTCAATAATATTTAGAGTTACAAATAAATACATTTGAATTTTAAAAATTTAATCATCATCATTCATCGAGCCCAATAATTTAATATATTATTTATTCTGTATATGATACTGTACTACTGTGGTATAACTAACTTTACTACCTGAATTATAATTTCAAT
Organism: Periphyllus acericola; assembly: GCA_949715065.1. Taxonomy (NCBI): domain Eukaryota; kingdom Metazoa; phylum Arthropoda; class Insecta; order Hemiptera; family Aphididae; genus Periphyllus; species Periphyllus acericola. Next base: position 43,288,333 of record OX454265.1, on the reverse strand, counting down.
AAAGGTTTTAACATTATTGTATTGTTCGTCGTGTCCTAACCATAAATTAACATTCATTGTACATTAATTATTAATCTAAATTGAAGTTGTAAAAATTATTTACGTTCAATGGATCATTTAATTTCATTTATGAATTATAAATATTTATATTCTTACTTTAGTATTAAATTTAATTAAATATTTTATAATATAATACCTTGAGTTGAATATTTATTACGGTTGAAATATTAGGATATATTAAATATCCACAGGTACCTATGACATTAGCTCTGAAACATAAATAAATTAAATTTACCTATATAGGTATATTAATATAATTTTATCGTAAAGTATTGATATTTATCAAAAATTGTATGATAAATTTAGTTTTAATTTATAATCTTTGATTTTGTTTGTTTTTTACTTCATGGACAAAACTGTTATTTTTTTTATTGAGGAAAAGGCTTATCCATCTTGGGTCATTAGTTTAAAATATTACATAGGTTTACTTAACTACATATTTACATATTTACATTTGAGCTATTATTACAATATGTTTATAAGTTTAGTGGCGTTATAAAAATTGTATATTGCCTCTGTGTTGACTTCATGTGGTGTGGTGATTTAGGATGCGTCGTTCTTCATCCTAATTTGAACAGTAGAATGCGATGTATTCAATTGTCAGAGGTGCATCATACTGTTGGTAGATTGGTTATTCCTAGTGGTTGAAGAGGTAAGAATGGGTGAGATGTGTATGGTTTATTTTGATTCTCGTAGTAATAGTCTTCTTCTCGGGTAGTGTTGGTGGTAGTTCACCATTTTTGGACAGTTTTTTTTAATATTTTTTAATTTATTATTTGTTATGTTGTTCCATTGGTATTTGCACTGCTCAGTGAAGATATGGTCCATTGCTCTTAAAATGCCTTTACATGGTAGTATCTTCATTTCAGAGAAACTGTTATTATTTGCCATAAAAAAAAGTATAATTTTATAATTATCCATTTTATACATTAAAACTTAACTTTTCAAACAGCATTTCAGCATACTTTGTGAGCTGCATATTTACTGACTGAAAATAATATCATTCAAACACGAATGTTGCATATTTAAACAGATGTATTCCAATATTTAATTGTATACAATATTATAGAATCTGTAAATTCAATACAGTACCTAGTAAAAGTTGATTAAGAATAATAAATCAATTGGGTGATTTCATGTTTTATTGCAGTAACCCAAACTGTTTACTCAATAAAATTAACTTCATCGATATATTATATTCTTTATTTACATAAGAACACATGTTAAATGTAAATTTTTATTATATAAAATTATTCAAAGTGGTTTTTGTTTACAGTTTAAAACATGTGGCTTATCCTGAAAATTAAAAAGTCATCTTGGATATTGTACATTGTGCTTTTGATATTTTTTGTACTTGTAATAGGTGAAAACAATGGGGAAAATAATTCTCCCTCTTACTCGGCTATGGGAAATAACAGTTTGTCCTCATATTTAAGTAATTTATCTAACTATTACGGTAAAACAAATAAGGATCAAGAACAAGATAAAAATCCTAAATCACAAACAGATCCGGACGAATCAAAAACCAATAAAGATGATGATACTCCGGATGAAGAAGAAAATCCATTAGACAGCATGACACTTGGTTTACCTGAAGAAGATCCCGAGTCCAAAACAACCAATTCTGATGACCCAGAAGAACAGGATCAAGATGAAAAAAATAAAGATGAAGATAGTGATAAGGAGAATGATAATGAAAAAGGTAAAAATAAAAATGATGAGGATACAAAACAAGACGAAGAAGATCTGGAATCAAAACCTCCAAGATCTGATGACCCAGAGGAACAGGATCTAGATGAACAAAATAAAGATGAAGATAATGATAAAGAGAATGATGATGAAAAATATGATAATGAGAATAACGATGAACAAGGTAATAATAAAAATGATGAAAAACATGATGAAGATACAAAACAAGATGAAGATACAAAACAAGATGAAGATACAAAACAAGATGAAGATACAAAACAAGATGAAGATACAAAACAAGATGAAGATACAAAACAAGATGAAGATACAAAAAAAGATGAAGATGATATGGAATCAAAGCTTTCTAGCTCTGCTGACCCAGAAGAACAGAATTTAGATGAAGAAAATGGAGATAATAATAATGATATAGAAAATGGTGATAAAAAAGATAAGGATAAAAATGATGAAGAAAATTATGAAGATAAAAAAAAAGATGATGATGATGAAACTCTTTCTGACCATGATCAGAAAACTAAAGACGATGACAATGAAGTTAATTCTGTTGCAATTGTTCAAGAAAATGAAAATGGAAATATTCCAACTACTTATAAAAACTATACAAACTATGATGAATATCTAAAAGAAAAACAGCAAAGAAAAGGTAAGATTATGATTTTGAGTTGATTATCATTGAAAATTAAATTACTACTTTGATTTTGAAAACAATAAAAACTCATTGCACTCAAAAAACTATTTTAGGCATACTTCTGGTGTAATTTTTACAAAGTATAATAAATAGGTATGTGCTAATTAAAAAGAGTTGTTTGCAATGTGTATAAAATGTAAATAAAATAATAATAAATCCAAGTTAACTTTTATTAAAATTAAAACTATTAAAACTAAAACAACTAATAAAAAAAAATGAATATTTATTATAATAATATATAATATTAAAAAAAAAGAATTAAATGTAATGAAAAAACATAAACCAAGTTTTAAATTTTTTAAAATTTTCAAACAATTGTTATCTAATGGTTAAATACTATAAATCCCAAATAAATATATAATATAAGTATATACTTCATAAAATTACAAAATATATACAGTCTGTAATATAAATTTAATTTCAATCAGTGAAAACGTCCATGGCTTGATATGATACTTCACATATTATGATAGTTAAACGTTAAGCACTAGACATGTATAAAAAAAGACAACGAATAATACTATTTTATTTTATTTCTTATGGCTATCGAGTATTTTGCAAAATTTATCTTTCGAAGCTGCATTTTTCTATCACCCTTATATTTGCCAATTACGTGATAAAAAACTAATTAAAAAAAAGTTCTGCTAAGGTAATAAACGTTAATTGTTTTTTTTCTTACTATTTTCTTTTATAAAAAACTTGAATTATATATTGTTCTAGATCGTTTTAAAGTTGAAAAGAAATTTGAAGCACGATTTTATTGTACGATTTGGAACAGATTGCCTTATATGTATAAAAGAGTAAAAAAACGTTTTGTTGGAGACTTATGCCATGCAGTTGTTCTCGGGACTCCACTGGAGATCAACGACTTTGAAGTAGAAATACCTGCAGATAAATCAAGTATATTTTTAAACTATGACATATAAAAAAAAAACTATCTCAACACATAAGCAATAAGAAAAATTGTTTTATTCTTTCAGAACAACTAAGAGAAATTTATGATATAAAAACTAATAAAACGCTTCTCATGGTTATAATGAAACATGCAAGTTACGAAAAATGGTCGGATGCATTACAAAATAAATACAAACAAGTCAATATTATGATCAGATTTATTAAGAAGTATAACATCAATGGAATACAGTTTTCAAATTTACAACCTACGGTACGCATATGACATTTTACTTTTCGCATCTTCTTCAGTCTTCTACCCTATTGGTTTCGAGTGCGTGTTTCTGGTCACATTATAAAGCATTTTCTTATATCTGTTCACCTTATTACTACTTAATTTCTTTTTGTACTTTAAATCTTGTGTTATACTGAATATCATTATGCCTTTCAGCCTTTGAGATGCAAAATCTGTTTTTGGTAGTTTTATGTCTATCATTTTTTTTTCCATCAACTGTGATTTCTACAATTATGAAAAAATATTACCCACGCGAATCACTAACATAGTAACATTATATTATGACTTAAACATTTTAAATGGCAATACATTCTAATTTCACATCGGTGTAATTGTGACTTATAATAATCCGATATTAATATTATATTACATATAATTCGTTATATTTTTACAATTTATCTAATAAGTTATGAACATCTTTGGTTTAGGGTGGTAAACCTATTTTAGACAGATTTGGAAATTTGTCAATATACTAATTTATATGCCATAATTTATGCGTTTACATTTATGAACAAAATAATAAAATTGTAGTTAAAAAATAGTTATATTATAGTGAAATAAATATGCATACCTATTTATACGATAAAACATAAACATCACTATTTAAAATATATAAATATAACGCTTTCAGAAACATTTATTGTAAATTGTAGTCGGACATGTTTTGATTTAATACTTTCAGAAAATTGTTTTCAACGTAGTTAATTTATATTTTTCTGACATCTTTCTACGAGTACAATTTAGTACAAAATATATATATTTATAAAAATAAAATATTTCGAATTATCAAAAATCGTATGAATGTTTTATCAAATGCAATAACTATTGCATATGAGTCGATTAAAATAAATGAATAGGTATATAAGACTTTTTTAATTTGAAAAATATTTTAGGCGCTGGAACAATGGGATGAGGAAATGTTATGTAAAATATTAAAATTCTTTGAGTTGCTCATCAAAAGGACACGAGAAGAGGAAATACCGGATTTCAAAATTGGCATCACTATAAGTGCATATAGTCAAGCGATCGCAACAAGTAATACAGATATATTTTATCTTACGAGTGTAAAAAGAAATAATAATGGTAACCCTGTAACACGTATGAGATAATTAAGATTGGCCTTGATATCAGTATTTCACTGACAAACGGTTTTATATAGGCTATGAAAACATTTTAATTTTTCACTGTGAACTGTTGGCCTAACCTCAAAACGTCAAGACTATAGTAATGAGGTCTTATGCATCTTGCAAGCACGAATCCATATAAAATGTAAATTCGGGTTTTTTGAGATTGGCCATCATGGTTCTTAGGATGACAATATAATTGATTCAGAACACAGCAAAGAAGTTAAAATGTATTTTTTGTGTTATGTACAGGTTTTCAATCGTACGTAGACTTAAACAAAGTCGTCTACTGGTATTCAATTCATACGATTTCCATGATAAAATGCACGCCGGCTTATTTAACGGGCACGTCGCCATTAGATGGAGAAATTAGCTTGGTATGTATATCATCCGATTAACTGCAATCGTACGCTCATGACGTCTAGCAACTGTTAGTGTTTACTGTCTCAGCGCATTATTTAAGGAATTTTCGCTGGGTGACAAAGAAATAGTTTCTAAAAATAAACAGTCACCTATGGGATGGAAGAAATTTTTCACACATCATAGTTATTAAAAATAAACCTTTATGCTAGTAGTAAATGGTGAACTTCAATAAAAAAGAGTTATCGTTTATTTTATATTTAAAAGTAGAGGGAATTGCAAGAAAGATATAATATTAAATAATAAAATCTAAATATTAACGTTCTTAGTATTTGCATAAAAAACCACTTGTGTTATAAAATGTTAATTTTATAAATTGAAAATATGTTATACAATTAGGTTTTTACTTAACACATACTTTTTATCGAACACTTTTTGATGAATGAACGGTTCTTATAAGTTTCTTGGTCCGGAAGATTGTAACGTTGTTCTTTCGATGTTAAAAACCTAGTCACTGCTGGTCTGTGGTCGAAATCTGCTGTCCCAGTGCTGTTTAGAGCAATACCCATTCTACTATTAACTGCATTACTTGCTTTATTTAACATGCAACGTTCAGGTCCAAAACTATGTGTTGTTAGTGTGGCATAAGTATGCTTGTATCAGTTTTGCAAAAAATGTCATACAACTAATTATTTTTAAATAATAATAGCATTTTCCTGTTGGATCTGAAATGTTTAGAGGACACAGAAGTTTATTTGTTGCATATAAACCAATAACTTTGTCATAAAACGTTGTTATATTGTCCTTTCCAAAAATGTGTTCAGTGTCACAACTTATCGCTTTAAATAAATATTGAGTGTTTCGCGCATTTAAAAACGTTTAATCGAAGTGTAATACATGATTGATCATCGGCAAGTCGATTACTTAAAAATGCCTTTGCACTATTTCGGTTCTAACGATGGTTATATAGCGTTCTGTTTAAACATGAGAGTTCCGAACTTTTCTATGGTTCGTAGTACTATATTATCATCATTTATTTCATCTCTGTTATCGATTTATGTTAAGAATATATTTCTTTAGTTCTTCCTCCCTGCCACCAGGATAACAATCAGTCTCCATCAGTTTTAACGATGAAATGGCTATATTTTTAGACGTCTCAATAAAGTTACTTTTGACTATCCTTTTTTATCGTTAGAAATATACAATGATTAACATTATAACCAATTTTCTCATACCTATTGTACAATAATAAATGCGTTTTGTATTATTTCCTATATCGAATATCGACCATATGACAAAATATATAAATTTATCCATCATTCAAACATAATTATTTCTTTTAAATAATTTCAAAATTCTTCTTTTGACAATAAGCTGCGGCGCAATAAGCAGTCTTTAAAAATACGATACAATAAGCCACAAAATCATCATACTTATACACCGGGCCAAAAATGTATAACACATTACAGATAGATATTAAAAATAGTAACTCTTTTGAGATTTAAGAAAATAAAATAAAACAGACATAATATATTAATATTGATAGATTAGCTATGTAAAGTTCTATTATCAACTTATTCAAAGAAATAATAATATACATTACCTATATATTTTTATTTCTCTCTATACAAAAACGCTGTACTACAAGTCTACAAATAATTTTAAACATATTTAACATAAAATTTATCACAAATTGTGAACTCATAGACCCATGTTCAGTAGGCCCATTATCTTTTTTGAAGAATAAATAAAAATAAAATTTATAATGGTTCTTCCCTATTGACAAAATTAACATAATATGATTGGTATACAAACCGGCCAAGAGCGTGTTGGACATGCCGCACATGGTTGAGTTCCGTAACAACTTATCTACTTACACTATGTCCGAGCAAAAATGTCATCTGTAAATGAAGGTCTTTAAATTACCTACTATTGTAACCTAGAGTATTCATTATAATCATCGTTAAAAGTACTGTAATATCAAAAGAGCTAAGTGCTAGAGCTTTTCAGATTTTTGCAGCTATAGCTTAGATATTTTAGGGAAGTAGACCAACATACCTACGAAAGCAATAATGATTCCTTATAATTGGCTATACGAGTACTTAAAATGTATATAACAAATCGTACATAACGAAGTTTTTTAAATCTTATATCCTCCTGAAATACACAACTAATTATCATTTGTTTGATTTGTTTATTTTTAGAAAACTTCGTTGAAAAAATTGATCGAATATACCGATATAGAAAAAACTAAGATTGTTGTTAGTATACAATTGTATCCAAATAAGCTTAATACATACGGCCACTCAACCTATATAGAAGTAAGTACCTATTGGACAAATAAGAAGTAGTATGTATAAATAATCTGGGTGGAATAATTTAAGACTTATAGGTTATAGTCTATAGGTACAGGCATTTTAAATCTCCTTTTATAAATGTGTAGCTTAAGATATGTCGTTTTTTTTTGATACAATAGAATTACCTTAACCATGATAGTTATAAGTTATTACCGAATCACCCATGATTTCTATGTTTCCTTACTGACACCATAATTACGGAAATCTATTGAAAATTGTCTAAAACGTGGTTATTACCAAGAACCGCATGCGAATCAATATAATCTTAGCCACCGGGCTGGAAATCATACAATCAGTTCAAATGTCTAAGTAAAAACAAGATAATAAGGGCCCTTGTGAATCGCATGTCCGAAATTCCCGTAATTCTGCAGTCACAATCCCGCAGCAGGACAACTATACTTTGCCACCGAATACCGATTTTTGTCAATACAGTAGATACCATTTATAATGACATTCAATGGACCAGTGAAAATTGGTCATAATAACCGACAGTCATTATAACCAAATTGTTAAAAAAAAAATGTTATAATATTTGTTGTAGGTATGTAGTATGTTTGTATATCACGTATAAAAATTAATAAAAAGTATTAATTGATGAGTGAGTTTTAAAATTAAATTTACATTGTATTAAAAAAATCTGTGATTTTTAGTTATGTTACCTTCAATAAATGTTATTCAGTCGTTATAGATAAAACATTTTTTTCAAAACTAAAAATAAACCGTCATAACGTCCGTTTTGACACTATACAGACGTCATAATAACCGATACAAATTAGTACATACAATATAGGAGTTTTGCCGGGATCTCAAATTTAAAGTTATTAAAATCACTAAGTCATTATAACCGGTGTCATAATAAACGGTTTCTACTATATTATCAATGGAAAACTTGAAAACTGAGTGGTGAGATAATATTATAGTTTAAAAAAAAATTAAAAAAGAATAAAGCTATAAAGAACTGAGGAGTTCTAAGAAATTTATAAAAAGTGGTAGATGCTTAATATAATAAGGTTTAAAAAAAATGGCTGTGAGACAGACAGAAGGGCCGGAGAGTGTTTTCTATCCAATCTTTGTTTTCGTTGAATTTGTTTTTTTATGCTTTAACACAGAGAGAAAACTAATCGTTAATAGACCAAAGAAAGTTAAAAGGAAATAATGTATAAATTGGATGAAGTAGAAAATAGCAATGCAGAGGATTGAAATGAGGAATTCTCGAAAGGGAAGATGGACCGAATTGCCTGGAATTATGCATACATGGTAGAACTGATTTGAAAAGAGGAAGTGTGTGTACACGTGACGAGAGTCACTGAATTTAAACTGTATGGAAGGCTCAAAATATATTTTGCATTTATTTATTTGATTCACGTTTAGACCATTTCACCCGAATTCGTGAATACACGCTATAGGAACATAATGTTATTGTAACTACGTACCTAGTCATTGACGACAATGTTTTCATAGTATGAAATTCATACATATTGCTCTTGTGCAGTGTAAATAATATTTTTATTTACTCTGTTCTTGGTAGAATTATTCTTAAATAGCTAAAGTAATCATAAAACTTATACCTTGACTGTGTACTTAGATGTGTCAATCCAGTCCAAAATCGTGGAAAAAATGGTGTGCTGCGCGGCCTGAACATTACCGTTTGAAGGTAATAATTATTTTTATCGTCAATAGCATAGACAGCTTACGTTAGGCTCCTTAAATTACCCACCTGAAATAATTATTATTATTGTAAAATGTGCCAGTGATAAGTTTGTTATACTTAAAATGCTTTTAAAAGAGTAAATCTTTGTAGATAGCCCAGTTACGACACTAAATTATGCATAAAAGCATTTAAAAACATATAAAATAATTTATACACCATATAATATCGTTGATCAATAAACTTCATCACGAAGGAATCCATAATATGGCAGGAACTCAATGTGATTTACAAAATATTTACAGTGGGTCACATGGAGTATGTAAAAATAAGAATTAAAATTAAAACATTTACCTCTGACTGTTATTGGAAATTGCTTTGCTGACTTCTGTTACTCATATAATACCTACCTAGAATACAAATAGCGTAACCACTATCCTATGCCCAAATTAATAATGTAGACTTCATTTACTACAGATACCAAAAATATTCATGGTAAACTTAAATATTATGAATTTTGATACTAACAACTTTTCCCACAGCTGAAAACTAGTAATCAGCTATAGAATTATCGATACAAAAAAGTAAATTCTGATCTAAACGTAACGATCGTAACTTAACCTGTTAGATAGCTACTATGTATTTTAATTCAAAAACTATAATTTGTTATAATTATAAATGATGATTGACAATAAATATAACGATAAAATACACCGCAATTATATTCATATACCCAAAGTTTATTAAATTAACACATTTCAACATTTCACTGAACAATGAACGTTGCATAGTAGAAATAGTTTCACAAATACAAAACCAATCATTTATTGCGGGATAAATAAAACAGAACAATTCACAAAATACTACGTACTGTGTAAACATTTGCAACGGGAGGCTCATCTTCCTCGGACTTTGCGATTTTTAAAATTCGTCAATAGCTTCAGTTAAGTTGTAGAAAAAATAAATTCAACTTTCTTCTTCCCGGACACCGCATAGACACAATTCAGCTCACGTTATTATACACGCTCTTTAGTCTTGCATAATATAGTTTTCTCTTTGTCGTGCCGTCACAACACGTCGCGATACTCGCGTATATAATTATTACACCGTGGTTTACCACAATACAGACTTATTTAGATCACCATCCGAAATTGTCTCTGTGCAAGTGTGTCTGTATGTGTGTCAAAAGTCAATCACAAACTAGGCGAAAATATTTTCTGAGTTAACAACCACTATACGTATTGAACCAAAATTCAATATGTACATTTTATGATTCTTAAGAGCGTTTTTACAATTGTAAGGCATATTGTAGTAATCTAGTGCATTTTATTTATTTTCGAGTTGAATTAATCAGTTTCATTTCAAAATATTAGCTATTGAATGAAACCCGCGTTTCTTTTAAATTCCCACCAAACGCAAACCAATCTTGTAAGTATTTGAATAGGTATACTTTTTAAGATTTCTGATATTATTTCAATAAAAATAAAACGTATTTTAAAATCGGTTTTAAATACTTTTTAAAATGATTCCGACCACATTTAAATTATTGTACTCGAAAATTAATAAAAATAACCATAAATTTGATATAATATAAAATTCGAACTAAATTATATATTATTCTCCTTGCAAATTCCTAATATGTTTGTACTTGAATATTTATAAAAAATTAAAAGGTGGAGAATGTCATACGCGTCTTACACTTTTATATGACAAACTTGACCAGAATTATGTTACATAAAAATAAAACATTAATAAGTACATTATGTTGTCTCAGTCACAATCCATGAGAAAATGTCCATTTTAAAATAATTTTGATAGGTATATGTTTAGACTGTACAAAAACAATACTTATACTAAAATATTTTTGAACGAGTTATTTAAAATTACTTAAATTGGATTTGAATCATATTTTTTAACACAAGTAAATGTATTTAAACATTAAAATAAAAATATCACATACAAATGCTTTATACAGGTGTACAAACAATAATCCGAAAAAATATTTTATATCAAAACTAAAATGTATTTTTGTATATCGTTTAAAAAAAAAAATAAATAATTTTGAAACATCAACCAGCATTGTCGTTCACCGTATCAACAGTAAAAAAAATAATAATTATTATTATAAATAATGAAATTGTTTTTTCATATAATTATTTTTTCTTAAATAATAGTCTATGATTAAAATTATTAAAAGTATCACAATAAACACAATTCGTTGGTCATATAGATATATTTTATTTATACCTATAAGTACAATAAGTTATTTTTTAAAATCATTACTGTAAAAATTCGGACTTATTTATTAGCACTCAATAGGTACGAATTTTGACATTGTTTTCGATTTATCCAATCACCATACAGTCGGTTCTTGAGAAAACTACAGAAAAAAAATTTGTAAAACATTTCATTTCGTTCGATGGTAGAAACTGGAAGATGAACCATAAATCAATCATTTGACCCTCTTGGTCGTATAATCTTTTTTCGTACCATAGCAGTATTACGTGTCGAGTTCGTATTGTATAAGTCGTCTTTTAAACAACCGATTTAAAACGTTTCTCGCTACGACCGATACCTGCAAAACCGTATGCGTACTGTGAATTAATTATAATTGTTAATTTTATTACAGCTTTTACAAGTATATGAATATTGTATGAATAACATTGTTGTACTCGTTCGTTGTAATATACAGCATAAGTCTGGATTGCGTCATAATAGGTGCACGCACACAATATGGCGTGCGTGGAATCTTCCGTGTCCTATTTTTTTTTTTTTTTTCATCATAATAGATATTTTACTCTATGTGATAAAAGCGATATGAATTAATAATAATGATATATCTTTTCACACGCGTTTGCGTTTCCGTAGGATTTTGCATTGTTCTCACCCGTGTGAATGATTGTCGTATTTAACGGGTTGGACGACCGCGGGTGGATCACCCCGAGCCATTTTTTTTGCGGGTGAAACGCTTTCTACCACCTATACGTATATAGTAGGTGAACGTGTTAAAATTATAATCAAGATAAATACTATACGAATATCAACGATGGTAAAAATTGTAATACTATATGTACCTCGGAATGATAACTATTATCGTACAGGGCGTTTCTTGTATTTTAAATTAGATATTAGAATTAGACTATATTATATCACCTATAAAGGCACATGAGACATGAGTGATTTATACGTTTTCTTCTACAACTTTATTTACGGTTTGATGATATAAAAATAATATATTATAGTTATTACTAATTAGGAATTAGAAATTATAACTTATCTCTGTAAAGTATCTAAGAACACAAAAATTACTTACATTTCCCTAGATTAACGTTAAACTAATAACCATCATGTGATCTTCGTAGTATACAATTAGTTGTATTAAAATGTATTAAATACGCTATAAAATAAGTTTTAAAAAAACTAACATTGTGGAAGCAGTATGTTGGTTGCAACGAGTTTAGACATTTTCCAATATAACATATATAAGAACAGTAAAATATCCGTTGACGGTGTACCTACAATAGTCAACTGTCAACATCCTCAGTCTTTCAGTAAGGATTTTTCAGAACATGGATTCCCCGGAAGTTCCTGAATCGGTCATGAATCTCTTTGTAAAAATTGAAACGGGTAGATTCAATATGAATTGACCGAACCTTCTACTAGTAAGATGTTAAAATCCGCCTTGGAGTACAGTGAACACAATATTAAATTTTAAACTTTTCAAGCAAACCGATTTAATCTTTAAAGGGGGGTTGAAAAATATTTTGCTTCTCAGAGGGGCTGCAGCATTAAAAATGTTGATTACCAATGGTCTAGATCAGTGATGGGCAAAGTACGGCCCGCGAAAGTATTTAATCCGGCCCGCCGAGGGTGCATTGACATGGATAGTATATGGCCTGTATAGTATAAAAGTATAGTATAAAAAAATTCCCGAAATATTCTGAAAATGATCGAAGAAAATAGTTTTAAATATATAAATGGATTGGCGCGGTCGTACCCTCACAGCGTGGTTTAGGTAGATAGTAGATACTATGATAATAGGTATATAACTTATATTTTTGTTCATATCAATATATTTCCCGGATCTCGGTTTGGTGCATACTTATCGTAGTTTTCGTATAACAATATGTGTGATGTACTTATGTGTATAAGTTTAATTATAGTTTTTAAATTAACTATTATTTAAGGTAAAACGTAATTTGTAACATTTGTGTGTAATGCTGTAATGTGTTTATAATATTATGATTCAAAGTTATAACATAAAATAAATTTTTTCTATAGTTCTTGCCCTCCTCTAGAATTTCTTAAACTTTGTGGCCCCCCTCATTAAAAAAGTTTGCCCACCACTGGTCTAGATAATTTTAATTCTAGCGCAGTGCTGCAGATGCAGGCATGCGGCGTGCAGACAATATTATTTTATTTTAACGTCTATTACAATGATTTAATAGCTTTACGCCAAACATAACAACTGTGTACACTAGGTATTTTGTAACACAATTACAAATATTTCACATCGATGTAAACATTTTCTTACCTAATTACAGAAAATCACAATGATTCATTACAATGGAAATGGGTGTATTTTTTAAAATATCCCAAATCGTATCATTCATTGTAATTTTTCCCAAAAAAACAGGCGTTGCATGTTTACAAATCGTATCGCTTCCTACGTTTATCATATTCTATCTAATACGATCTCGTTAATTTTTTTCTCAAGGCAAATCTATAAATATTGTTTTAGATTCTGGATGAAATGAGAAAAGTTTAATATTTTATATCAATGAATTATTTACTTCTCTGCGTGATAAAGCTTTCGGGAATGTGCCCTGAGATACTATGTACTTACGACCCGCGCTACAGTAATGCATAGGTTGTAATACTCATGTGATGCAAAAGTAACGTTTTACGATTACCTAATAATATAAATAATAATATAATACCTAATATATCTGCCCATAGGGTGTAGATGATATAAATGAAAAATATTACACTGGATCGATTAGTAGTATTATTTATTCAATTATGTAGTAAATTTATAGATTCGTCTAAACATTGCATGACAGAATCTGGGAGTGCTAATTTGGACATTGGGAACAGTGCCCCAGAACCCCTTGGTTGCGCCAATGCGCAATACACTTCATACAATTTATACTGAAATTTGAACACAAATGATATTATTTACATAAGATTTGTATTTTTATTTTTTTTTCATAATATTCAAAATTATAAAAAGTAATTTTGCATTCTGTGTTTATTTTTAATAATAACAACTATAACTAAGTTACACAGAAAATATCTCAACGGGGGACAGCGGTTACGGATCAAAAAATATATTTATCACAACTTTACCGGCCACCACAAACTAAGATTTTTTGTGCTAATAATTCATGCTTGGTACTAAAAATTCGAAAACTAATAATAGGTATGTTGTTTGCTGAAAGATCAAAAAAAAAACCTAACAGAAATCTAACCCCATATCGATCGATAATGTTACTATTATTACCATAATTATTATTATTATTGTTGTGGCACAGGGACAGTATTTGCGGGACCTAGACATTTGGGGCATCCAACTGTACTACATGGACTCGGACGACTACAAATCCAGATGCAAATGTTATTCTTTTCCAATGATCCGCGCACTCCTCCGTGGCTTGATCGATATGAAAGAACCAGAGTTCTGTCCATTCCTGGGTGACGTCAAAAACGAACCACCTGCATGCATCATACCCGATTAGCATGGACAAAAAGTAAAACTGATAGAAGACTGAACGGAAGACATTAAATTTAAAATTTTACATGCTACGTACATTTACATATATACTCCTATTCAAATGATTTAAATAGCATGTGTCTTAATCGATTTTACTTGATGTTTATAATTATTGGAAGTTATAAGTGATGGTTGGACAACATGTTATTTAACTTATAGACCCACTGTTATGTCAGGAACTTATAGATACAGGTAAGGAAATAATAATCACATTTATCAAATTTAAAAAATTGTACTTATTTCAAAATCTGAATTGAAAGCAATAATTGTTGATTTAAATAAAAAATTATAAGCATTTACAAATTGTTACAGCTATGTATCAAACATATACAAATTTTCCAAGACTATAAATATCAAACAAATGTAATATCATTTTAGTAAGTCTTAAGATTTATAATGTCATTACTTCAATATTTTTAACAGATTTTAAAATAATTGAGTAACATTTACATAACCACTAATTTGATATGGAAAACAACATATTTATTTTACATCAATTTACTATACAATAGCAAGTCTATAATAATACAACAAGAGTGTGAAGAGTGGATTCAAATTATAATTCACAATTAATTATATTTTTTATATTGTCCGTTAAAAATGGTCACCGCAAATTATCAAAGATTATTTCAATAATAAGAACCTAAAGATAAAAAAATGAAATAAAACTATAAAATAAATATTAAAAATAGAATACTTATATAATATAAAAAAACATTTAGACATTGAGAACTGTAATAAAATACAAATTTAACCACAGGTTTTAAATAATGACTTTGTATAGTTATTAAAATATTATAATTACATTTAACTTCCAGTTTTTAAATATCAATTTTTATAATTTATTTTTAAACAATCGAAAAACATTCTAGATACTATACGGTAGTTAAAAAGTGCTAAAACTTGGAAAAAAAAAATTTGATGATTGTTTAACTTTACTTTTCAAACAAATTGTAAAATATTAACTATTTTTGTTTGTATGTATAAGTCCTCCCCATACCTTTTCATTATCTTCTTTAAGTTCTAGAAAAAAAAAATTATATAAATATATATTAAATATATTTAATCAATAGTAATAGTATGATTTTTAAACTATCAATTTAGATATCAGCAATAAAAAAATGAATGTTAATATTATTATAATTAAAATTAGAAACACAATTTATAATAAAATAACACAAAAACACATAAATAATCTTGTAATTTACTTTTTGAATTTTTCTCTTGAAGATCCTTAAAATAATGTTCTATAGTTGGATTTGAAAAATTCTATGAACATAAAATAATTGATTAAACAAGGTTAAAATGTATACATATTATTATTTATTGATTGATCTATTTAATAAATTAATGAATACATTTACTAAAAAATGAATGTACAAGAAGTCTAAAATTCTTAGCATTTTAAATATTAATAAAATAAGACATCACTTACAATTAAATATATGTTAAAAAAATATTGGTATTCAAATTTTACTTTATTAGTTACCCAAATTATATGATTTTAGTTAAATATAAATTTTCATACCTTTAATGTATAATAATTTATCACTGTTTTCAAGCTTATTGTTATAAGCTTGATTAACTTTACCTATTAAATCAATGATAATAATAAAAACACAACATTTGTTTGTAAATAAATAAAGGTCAAATGAAAATTGATTTTATAGTAATATAAATTTAAGTAAGTTCAAACAAGTAATTAACTCTTTTATAATTATATCTATATAATTATATTCAATATTTAGTAAATAAATAAAAATGTTTAGATATTATAACAGGTATTTTTAAGGGAAAATAAGTTTATACATATATCAATTTTTGGATTAATTGATATAAATATTAAAAATAATTTATCAGTATAAATTGTTCAAAAAATATTCAAACAATATTTAAACACCAATTACAGTTATACAGTAATAGGATAATTTTTGTCAATAAATGACCACTTTGGAGAAGTTTATAAAAAAAAAAAAACTTTGCTATCTAAAAGCTACCAGTTAAAACAAAGTATTGAAAACATTGATTAGAAATAACTATAAGCATTGATTATCAATATTAAATACATTGATCATATAATAGTATTTATAATCAATGCTATAAATTAGTTAGATGTTTAATATATTTTGATACTTTAATTAGTTTTTTTTTTTATTATTATTAGCTATAAGTAAAAACTATGATAGCTCAACATTTATACTTTATTAGTTATCAAATAATTTATTAAAACTATGAAGAAGTTATGATAACCAAGAAAAAACAATTTTAAAGAATTCACGGAAAAACATAAAAATTTCAAAATACTCAATTAAATACCCAACATTATGGATCTCATACCTGTAATGTACACATAAAATTATTATTATCACATACCATTAAAGAATTTTTCATGCTGTCATGTGGAGTCTTTTGTAATGATTGTGCTAATCTCTCAATTGCCAATCCTCTACCGCCACATTTAGGTTGTTGCAAATCAGAAATTAGTTTCGGCTAAAATTGTTGGTCATGAAAATTAAAATAAAACAAAATTTAAAAATTAAGAAAACCACTTAATCTGATTTATATCGATTCAGTACAATGAGACATAATTAAATCCAATATAAATGAATAAATTAATTTACCGTTGAGTTACTACAGACTGTATTCTGTTCATGTACATTAGAAGAATTTGAAGAACTAGATGACACAAGATCAGTATTCCAGCTTGAACTCGAATGTGGTTGGTATTGGGCATGCCGGCTTAACATTTCCGTTCCTTTTAACTTGGTGGTAGGACGTTTCTTATTATTGTTTGACATTCTGTAGGGAACAATATTGTTAAAACAATTAAAAGAAAATGTTATTTATACAAACCACAATCACATAAAAAAATAATAATCATACTTATTTATTAATTAATAGTAATGGTAGAATATTAGTATTGTGAAGAACCAAACATTTGATTTGAAATATCGTAAAATGTAAAGTTGACTCGTAATTTGAGTTTATTTGACTATGAACTGTCTAATGTCGATCATAGGTAACTATATAATATGAAACTATTATTTTTTTTTTGTAATGATAAATTGATAACCATGGAGCCATTTACTATCAATTCATGTTTTGATAAGATATGTTATCAATTATTATGTGGAGGTTTGGTCGTTAGCGCATGAACCTCCAACGATCGCGAGGAGACGGGTATACGATGTGATAAATACAAGACTATTGTTGAGTGTTATAAGAAACTTTATTTACCAGTATTAACAAGTGTGCGCGACTCGCTGCGAATACAAAGAAAAAAATGTGGATGTATGATCCAAAGCGGGGTACGGACGGTCAAGTGCTTTCGTCGACGATGACGCGAAGAGAGAGCGAGCGCCGGCCGTCGCCGTGACACGAAGACCGCCGCCCGGCGCGAAAGCAGTATGACCAACCGTAAACACAGGGTCACCGACGACAGAGGGAGGTCATGTGGCATCGGTTCGTCACATTACTCCCCCCCCGACGAAGGAGAAAATGCCGCAGGGATTTTCGATGTCGGGCTTCGTTCCATGGACTGCACGGCGTAAGAATGATCTAGGACTGGGTCGTCGCGGAGGACGAAGGCAGGTTTGAGTTGGTCCACTGACACCCAGGACGTCCGGTTGCCCAGCTGCAGCTTGAAGACCTTCTCTCGACGATCCAGTACTGCGTAGGGTCCCTCGTAACGCGGTTGCAGTGGGGTGCGCTGCGCGTCGATGCGGACGAAAACATGGCTGACGGCGTTGAGCCGCGAGGGTATGAAGATACGACGGTCCGAGTCGTGATTGGATCCGGGTGACGGTCGAAGCTCAGCCATAGATGCCTTGAGCGCCGTGACGAAATCCGACGACCTTACCTCTGGGGGCGCGGCGTGGACCAGCTCACCCGGAAGGCGTAGGGTCGTCCCATACACGAGCTCGGCAGGTGTCGAGCCGGTGTCCGGCTTGACGGTGTTGCGCAGAGCCAGGAGGACGATGGGCAGTCGCTGGAACCAATTTGGTGACTCCTGCGCGGTGAGCGCTGTCTTGAGTGTCCTGTGAAGGCGCTCGACCAACCCGTTGGCCTGCGCGTGATACGGGGAAGTGCGGACGTGCTGGATCCCGAACGTTGAATTGAGCGCGCGCATAAGGTCGGACTCGAACTGCCGCCCCTGGTCTGTGGTAATGACGTCCGGCACTCCGAAGCGGGCGAACCAATTTGTCACCAGCGTAGACGCGACGGTGTGAGCGGACATGTTGTCGACGGGCCAGGCTTCGGGCCAACGCGTAAATCTTTCGACGCAGGTAAGAAGATACTTAGTGCCGTTCGAAACGGGTAGCGGGCCGACCAAGTCCAAATGGATGTGACCGAAACGTCGGTCCGGTGACGTGAACGTAGCCAGCGGCGTCGAGGTGTGTCTATGTACCTTTGCTTTTTGGCACTGCTCACACGTTTTGACCCATCGTCGAATTTCCCGGTTCATACCAGGCCAAACAAAACGTTGCGCGACTAGTGCGGTTGTTGCTGCTACGCCGCCGTGCGCCTGTCGATGTAAGGTGTTGAAAACCGCGCGTCGTCGTCGAAGCGGAACGAAAAGCCTCGACCTATTGTGCGCAATGTCGAAGTAGACTGGTCCGTTCGCCGTCTGTCGCGCGTCCAATTCTAATGACGACACCGTCTTGCCGGTGAGGATATCCCGTAGGTCGGCGTCGCTCGCTTGATCCACTGCCCACTGGTCCAGGTCGGGGAACCCGTCGTCGAGGGGCGCTAACTCCAGACTTGACAGCGCGTCAGGAACAACGTTGAGCTCGCCACTGACGTGCTCAATTTCGTGGAAATACTGCGATAAGAATGCGACATGTCGGGCTTGACGTTCGATAAGTTTTTCGGCCTTCTGCGAGAACATAAATAGAAGAGGGCGGTGGTCGGTGCGGAGAGTGACGGTCCGGCCCTCAATCGCGTGTATGAAATGTCGCGCGGCGAGGTAGGCTGCGAGCAATTCACGGTCGTACCGTGTCTGCGCGCTGGAGAGTTTACGCGAGAAAAATCCGAGCGGCTGCCATTCATTGTCGACGGACTGCTCCAGGACTGCCCCGACCGCGGTGTTCGAAGCATCTGTGGTAAGGCGCAATGGTGCGTCGCGATGCGGGTGTACCAAAAGTGCGGAGGTAACAAGTGCCTCTCGACAGGTCGAGAATGCCTCCCGGGCGGCGTCAGTCCACACGAGCGGGCCGTCCTTTTTCTTAACAGCCGCGGAAATGTCATACAGCGGTGCTTGTACGCTAGCTGCGCCCTGGACGAATCGGTGGTAGAAGTTCAATGAACCCAGAAAACGTTGTAACTCTTTCTTGGTGCTAGGCTGTGGCCACCGTCGTATAACGTCGACGCTGTCCGGGTTAGGGCGTAAGCCCTGCGCGTCGACCACGTGCCCGAGAAATGTGAGCGTGCTAACGGCGAAAACGCACTTCGCCGGGTTAATGGCTATTCCGAAATCCTCGAAACGGCCGAGTACCGCGCGGACGTGTTCGGCGTGTTGTTCGGCGTTCGTCGACGCGATGAGGACGTCGTCGACGTACGCGAAAACAAACTCGAGGCCAGCGAGAACGGTGTTAACTAACCTTTGGAAAGTTTGTGCGGCATTACAGAGGCCGAAGCACATTACCGGAAACTCGAAGAGGCCGAAGGGAGTTGTCACAGCCGTTTTGCGGACATCGCCGGTTGCAATAGGTACTTGATTGTAGGCACGGACGAGGTCGAGCTTAGTAAAGACAATCTTTCCCGCGAGGTTCGCGGTAAAATCGTGCAGGTAGGGAAGCGGGTACCGGTCTGGAACGGTGACGCTGTTCAGTCGGCGATAATCGCCGCACGGTCGGAAAGACCCGTCTTTCTTGGGCACCAGCAAGAGAGGGCTAGCCCACGCGCTGGATGTCTGCCGGCAAATCCCTTGCTTCTGCATCAGCTCGAAATCGCGGCGAGCGATGTCGAGTCGATCAGGCGGTAGCCGCCGCGGACGTGCGAAAAGGGGGGGTCCTTTGGTTTCGATGGTGTGTTCAACTCCGTGGCGGAACGATTCAGGGACGGGTGACTCACGGGTCACACTTGGAAAGCCCTGCAATAATCGGTCCCAGTCCGGGGAGCGAGCGACGGTGAGTAGGGTGGTGCCCGCCGACGGTGTGGAGATCACCGCACAGGTGACCGTTCGCTTGTCGACAGGATCGACGAGGCGCTGTTGTCGAACGTCGACGAGGAGGCCGAAATAACGTAAGAAATCAGCGCCGATAATGGAGCGTCATCCATCAGCCATCTCAAATGTCCAAGTAAAAGAGCGCGAGAGTCCGAGGTCGAGGATAAGTGTTTTTGGTCCGAATGTCTTGATTCGTGTTCCGTTGGCGGTTGTGAGGTGCACGTCGGACGGTTGGCATGAGCCGTAGCTGTGCGGTATCACCGAAATTTCGGCGCCGGTGTCAATGAGAAACAGCCTACCGGATCGTTGGTCGTTGATGTGTACCCGCGTGGAATTGTTGACGACGTACAGGGCGGGTGTCCTGTGCGCGCTTCCTAGTTTTCCGAGGGTGCGGACGTGGGATTTTCCCGTGACCCCTGCTTGAAACTGCAAGGCGGCCGACACTTTCGCGCCTTGTCGCCATAAAGGCCGTGATAATAACACATTTGTGTGGGTGGTTGCGCGGGTCGTTGATGGGTCGAACCGTTCGACGAGTTGACGATTTGCGTAAGGGCCTGGACTTGTTGAGTCAACGCCGCCACGGCCCCCGCCAGTTCCGTGAACTGATCCTTCGCAAAAGCATCAACACTCTGCGGGTTCGATGCATCCATTACTCGGTCCGCGCGCGATGCCAGTGAATCCAGGGGACCGTCGAGGCTGGAAATGATAGCCGTGACACTAGACGGGAGTTTCTGGAGCCAAAACTCCTTCAACGCGTCCTCACCTATGCCGGACGGCATGTTGTTGCGCATATCGCGTAGGAGCTGCGATGGGCGGCGATCACCCATGCCTCCGGGTTTGACGATTTCGCGAAAGCGGACGGACTTGGGTAATTCGTACGCATCGACGAGGCGTATGCGGATAGCGTCGTACGAGTTGGTGGGGCCGAGTAAGTCGCCGATGGTTCGCACGCCTTCTTCGTCTAATGCTCCGACGACGAAATTGACCCTAGTCGTGTTAGAGGCGACGCGTTGATTGGCGAAAACCGATTCCGCGTGGGTGAACCATAACTGCGGCGATTGCTTCCAAAACGCCGGCAGGCGTACGTTAGCAACGGCTTCGATTGACGTGTTCGCGACGGCATCGGTCGGTGTACCGTCCCTTTTCGGGTTGCTCGTGATGGATCGCGTGTGTCGGCGGAACTGATCACTAAAACGGGACGCCTCGCGTGCGAAAACGGTTGCGGGCGACTCGGGCCCGACGATTACGAGTTAACGATAGTACGCCGATCGTATTGTCGCGGGCGAAAGAAAAAAAAAAAAACGGTTGCGTGTTTGACTTGCGAGGTCACCAATGTGGAGGTTTGGTCGTTAGCGCATGAACCTCCAACGATCGCGAGGAGACGGGTATACGATGTGATAAATACAAGACTATTGTTGAGTGTTATAAGAAACTTTATTTACCAGTATTAACAAGTGTGCGCGACTCGCTGCGAATACAAAGAAAAAAATGTGGATGTATGATCCAAAGCGGGGTACGGACGGTCACGTACTTTCGTCGTGCTTTCGTCGACGATGACGCGAAGAGAGAGCGAGCGCCGGCCGCCGCCCGGCGCGAAAGCAGTATGACCAACCGTAAGCACAGGGTCACCGACGACAGAGCGGAGGTCATGTGGCGTCGGTTCGCCACAATTAGTTACCAATGCACTCCAGAATTATTAGAATTCTTCCGAGTTAAAGGTTAAAATTTTAAAATATTTATTAATATTTAAACTGTGTCATTGTAATATTATTATTATGTTATTATTATTTATTTATTTGTCGATAACAACAAAGTACATTTTGTACATTAAATCTGTTTTTAAATTATATTAAAATATTATTTAGATTCCTTTCAGTGTGCTATTGATTTGTTACAAGAGAAGAGGCTAATGATATTTTTAACTATACTTTCCTGAAGTGGAAAGGAACATTTTTATGTGATTAACCATAATATTATTTAAATCACAAACTGATATTTTGTTCCATAATTAATGTTGAGGGGACGACACATTATGTACTATGGTTTTTGTTGCATAACTGACTATTTTCAAATATACTGTTGAATACCCCCTACTACTGCATTTGGATGTTTTTTTATTTTAATAATTACACATTCCAAAAAGTGTTAAGTTATCCTTCACGGTATTCATTAGACGTATCAATTGTAATTATAATACTGTACTTGACATACTATTGGTAAAATATTTATCTTTTTATATGTACATTAACAATATTCGAAATATTCGACATTTCACGAGAGAAATTACAATTTTTTTCTTACTCAATGTGGACTTTTTATATCTTACTTTTGATTACCCTAAACGGGTTACTAAAACATTGTGTATCGAATATCAGAAATATATGGTTGGAGCATCAATGATGGAACTTCTAATAGCCAATAGGGAGTAGTGAGCCGGTGTCTGCTAGATAGCAAACGCTCTTGACGCCGAAAGCGTCTCCTCTTTTCCATCCGTGTCACTCTTAATTTAATAATACTTTAAATTATTAAAGCGATTTTTACCCAAAGCGAGGCACAAAGAACCTAATATTATGTAAAAATTTAAAATATGAATTGATAATTGATAACCAGACAACTGTGATACAAGAATAATTTGGGATATTTTTGAATTTCTCCATTTGGAATAAGTGTTTCGTGGAACAAAAGTTCATTGGGACCAAGTGCATTGGTACAAATGTTTCGTGGAACAAAAGGCCTGCAGAACAAATAATTTGCGGAACAAATGGCTTGTGGAACAAATGTTTCTTGGAACATGAAGTGAAATTCGGATAGATGTGGAACAAATATTCTATGGAACAATTATTTTGTGGAACAAGAGATGCTGGCCCAAAATTGGCACGCACGAAGACAATATTTCAGTAATGTGTCTCACCAAAGGAAAAAGGTTGGGCACCACTGGTGTAAGAAGTCGAGACTTTCCGATAAATATTGTTTTTATTGGCCACTAAGAAAATCGTATGTGAAGTATGTTATCCGTAGAACATAATCAAGTGGATACGAATGAAACAAGACGGTACAGGCAGTTATAGTTAAAGGACAATATTATTGGTGTCTTGCAACGTCCGTACGATCAAAGTTTTCTCGTCGTTCCGCAGCACAATAATATAGCACCGTTGAAGCGTTCTGCAGAGATTACTGCTGACACGCCAAACGGTCGTCGCGGCTCCCGGCAACAACTCGCAACAGCGTCAGATGGACGTAGAGGCCACGAGGAGCACGCCGATAACCGGCAAACAGAAAATCACCGTCGCCGTGCTATGCTTCGTCAACCTCATCAACTACATGGATCGGTACACGATCGCAGGTATTTTGTTCGACATTCAAAAGCAGTTTGACATCGGGGACGATAAAGGTGGCTTGTTGCAAACCGCATTCATCGTAAGTTACATGGTCTGCGCTCCAGTTTTCGGATATCTAGGAGACAGATACAATAGAATATTTTTAATGGCCTTCGGCGTGTTTCTGTGGTCATTGACAACATTCGTCGGTTCTTATATGGATGAATACTTTTTGTTTCTGTTCTTCCGAAGTTTGGTGGGCATAGGAGAAGCTAGTTATTCGACCATCGCGCCCACTGTCATAAGCGATATGTTTGTGAAAGATGTGAGATCCAAAATGTTGGCTGTATTTTATTTTGCCATACCAGTCGGAAGTGGTCTGGGCTATATAATCGGCTCGGAAACCGCGAGAATTTTAGGTTCTTGGCATTGGGGATTACGAGTGACGCCATTACTTGGAATGGTGGCTGTCCTTATGATTTTCTTTGTCGTAGAAGAACCTGAACGTGGACAAAGTGAAGGGTTTTCCCATTTGACAACTACAACTTGGTCTGAAGACGTTAAACAATTAAAACGGAATCGAAGTTTTATGCTATCCACCGCCGGGTTTACTTGTGTGGCTTTTGTCACTGGTTGTTTGGCCTGGTGGGGTCCATACGTTATGTGGTTAGGACTTAGAACACAAAAGGGACACGAAAATGTTGAAATCAGCAGTGTATCGCTAACTTTTGGAATTGTTGCCATGACAGCTGGTCTCGTCGGTGTACCATTAGGCTTTGTTATGTCTAAACTGCTTAAAGTGCACTATCCTAAAGCGGACCCATTAATATGTGCTGGCGGACTACTGATATCGGCTCCGCTTCTATTCCTAGGACTAGCACTAGCAGACAAATACCATTATCTTGTACTGGTTCTAATATTTTTTGGTCAAGTATCACTGAATCTTAATTGGTCAATAATTGCTGATATACTATTGTACGTCGTAAATCCTACTAGAAGATCGACAGCTGAAGCTTTTCAAATCATGATATCACACGCGTTTGGAGATGCCGGAAGCCCATATCTCACTGGAGTGATTTCAGAGACATTGAAAAAACTTTTTGCCAGCGGTACAATTCCAATACTCTTATCTTCAGTGACATTAGCCGGGAATAGCGATCGAATTAATTTCTATAGTCTTCAGTATGCATTGTTCGTAACAATTATTGTTGAAGTATTTGGTGCAATATTTTTCTTGCTTACGGCTCGTCATATTATCAAGGACAAGGAACTAGCGGCAATAGGCTCTAGCAGATGATAAGCAAGATAATAATATATGAAACAACTACTCTGTATTCCCGTGGACGAAACACATTTGCGTGGTCATTGACCATTGTGATATCCGCCTTGTTGCGCAAAATTTGTTATTATTTGAAAAAAATTAACGTATTTCAAACGAACAATTGTATCAATAAATTGTTTGTTTAACTGTTTCTTGTGTATCTATGGTTCAATCGAAAAATATAATTTTTAGTATTTTACATTTATGTATTAGTATAAATCTACTTATGATAAAATTTTTTTAAATTTTTCTTCTTCTTGTGAGTATAATTGTCTCAAAAAGAAATAACAATATTTCACAATTAAATAAAATAGTTATAAATGAAAAAACTATCATAAGTTTACCGTCCAATATTTATAAAACAAAATAATTATTATGTAACATTAATATTTATATGAAAACTACAAACTAGAATTATTATATGAACCCGATAAGATCCTATCAATTGTAATATTGTCAGTGTTTTCTGCTTCACCGTTTGATGTTGTATAGCTCATATTATTATATAAAGCTAATACGTGCATACTGCATGGTGGTTGAAATGATAAGACTTTTACTTTTTAGTGAATGCATATAGTTTGAGCTTAGAAGCGCTGCAATCACATCGTGCTTCAATGATCAACTTATAAATATATTTTATATACATTAAATATTATATTATATAAATTCAAAATTGTAACCAAAGTTATAATGATTCGCCACATTCGGGTTCGATACACCGCTGGGGTCATCAAGAGAGGGGGGGGGGGGCAAAAGGAGCAGTTGCTCCAGGCGGCAATAGCGGCAAAGTGTTTAAGGGTGGCAAAAAAGTCGATAATATTATTATTCATTTGTATTTAAAAAAAAATTGAATTGAATAAATAGGTATTTATTATTTTACTATTTTAGTTTATTATTAACTTGTCAGAATATCTGGAATTGTAATTTAGGAACCTACATTGGGATTTTCGGTTGACATATGGCTGGAAAACTTTATCATGTAATTCGTTCTATTTTTAGTATTATACATTATCGGCTAAACCTATAATATTATCGCTATATACATATAATAGCCGTGTTGCCCGCACACAATATAAACATTAATACAACATTAATATATCTGAAATAAATTCTTCGAAAAAGGAAAATTTAATGATAGAGCTATGATAAATAAAGATAAAACGTATTTTATTGTCATTGTTTTTATGGTTGTGAATTGTGATCGTTTGGTGAAATACCTGTTTGATGAATTCTGTTGAGTTGTGTTGTTCTGTGTAAAGTTATAACTTATATTATTAAAAATGCCCAATTTTAATTTAAAACGTAAACGTTTGAGTGGTTCGCAGTATAAAAAAAATGCAACAGCAAAAAAAGAAAAATTAGATACATATTTTAAGTTAAAGGTAAGTGTACCTACATTTTATTATTGTTTCAAATGATTCTTACTAAATAACTTACAATGTAAAATTATTTATCATTGGCGCTCACAAACATATGTTTTAATTCTTTACAAAATGTATTGCCATCGACCACCCACAACCTGGGTGGCTGGGCTGGGTATATAATACATATATACTTATATACGAGGCACGTCCAGAAAGTAAGTTCCGTTTTCTATTTTTATCGCGATTGCGATGTTATTTTAATTACATTCACATCCGATTATTTCATTTACTTATTTGGAACATTTTAAAACCATTCCGTGACTAGTAAGTGTACGTACGTCACGTGGCGAGTGTTTTAAAATGGATCAACTAATAGAAAATTCCGCCATATGTGAGTTACGATCTGTGATTCGTTTTTTAAATGCAAAGAATATCAAACCAGTTAATATTCATCGTCAAATTTGTGAAATGTATGGATAAAATGCTATGAGTGATTCAATGGTTAGGAGACGTCTTTTCAATGAAGGCCGTACAAAAACGAACTGGGCGACCATCTTTGGTTAATGATGTTTTGGAGCAAGAAGTCGAAAAAAAAATTCATGAAAATAGACGGTTCACCATGACGTCATTATCAGTACATTTTCCTCAAAATTCCCGATCTCTTCTTCATGAAATTGTGTCAATGAAATTGAATTTTCGAAAATTGTGCGCACGTTGAGTGCCGAAAATTCTTACTGATGAACACAAAGTGAAACGTCAGGGTAGTGCACTTCAGTTTTTGTCACGATACGAAGAAGACGGCGATAACTTTTTAAGCAGTATTGTCGGCTGTCGCAGGGGACGAGACTTGGGTTTCTCATGTCACCCCTGAATCAAAACAACATTTATGGGAGGCCAGAACTTCAACGAAGATGATGAGATGAAAAAGGCTGTTAGCGCATGGTTACAATTATAGGTGTCATCTTTCTATGATGAAGGGATACAAAAACTAGTACCTCGATATGATAAGTGCTTAAATAATTGTGGTAACTATGTTGAAAAATAAAGTTGTACTTGTATTTTATATTCAAATAAAATTTATATTAAAATTTACACATTTACATGTTTTCATTGCCCAACGAACTTACTTTCTGGACGTACCTTGTAATTAAACTTAAATATATTAACTTAAAGAAAGGGCATTTCCAAACAAATGAGATAGGTAACATATTATTGCAAACATTATCACTTTTGATTATCTCACATAATTGTTTATTATTATTATTATGTCTTACAACTACAAGACATAATAGAGGTTTGGCTCTACTAATGTTTTTATTACAAATAAAAGTAGTATGAATACATTTTTTCTTTTCAAAAAATGATAATTTAAATAGGTACCATCAATTATTTGAATTATTATTTTAATGTCTTTACATTTTATAACATTTGTTAATATGAATTAACCGCATAATTACTAATAAGCTCATATTTATACAAAAACTTATTTATTTTATTTTTCCTCTGTCCACCTAATAACCTATCATATGTAAATTAATTTGATTTTATATAGATATTAATTAATTTAAGTATATTGTGTCTTCAGAGTGAAGAACAATCTTCAACAACTACCTCTACACATCAGTACATTGAAAATGAAACAATTATCCCTATCACTAATGATACTGATAAATCATGTGATTATTTCATTAAGGTACCTACTATATACATAATATATGTTTATTTGTTTTTCTATAGATAGGTAATTTCGGTCAATAAATAAGGTTTTTTTTAAAATTATACATTAGTTATTTTATTGAAAATGTATTAATTATTTTTGATTTTTATTCTTAGGAATATACTACTGACTTGGAAATTTGAGGTGTGTATGATCCTTCTATTGATCCTGCTGAATGGTCAATTAGTTCATCGTTAGTAGAATTTTTCATTTTAAACCGGTCTTGCCAGGATGTAAGTAAAATTGATTTCAATAAAACTCAACGGATTTATGGAAAATTCTTGCATCAACTTCCTCGAGATATATTCACAAGAAAATTACACAATGGGCAAACACAAATTAGGGATTGGTTATTGTATTCCTCTTCAAAAAATGCTTTATTCTGTTTTCATTGTCTTTTGTTTTCCAAAGGAAAATCAGTATTAGGAAATATACATTATGGTTTAAAAAACTGGGCCAAATGTTTTGACAAAGTTTAAAAACATGAAATAAGTCCTCTTCATTGTGAAAATGTAAGAGTTTGGTTTTTAAGAACACAAGTCTCCAAAACAAGTTGCAACACTTAAGCAACAGGCGCCAATGACACCGCAATGTTGTCATCAAACAAAGATCCAAATATAGCCGCTCATTATTTACAATACCACCTAAACCAAAACTCCAATTGGTCAAAGAAATGGAAAATCAAGATAAATGAAAAAAAATCAGTCCAAATAAATGTTGCCCTAATTAAAAAAGAATGCCCACAACTATACCTAAACAACATACCAATACCAATTCAAAACGTAACCAAATACTTAGGAATCCATCTTGACAAAAGACTCACCTGGGCTCAACACACCAAAAACAAAAGAAAACAATCCAATACACATCTACATCTCCTTCGTCCATCACTGTCCCATTCAATGAACTTAAAAAACAAAATTTTAATATATAAAACAATTATAACTCCTCTCTGGTTATACGGCATTAAAATTTGGGGCCAAACCAAACTCTCCAATTTAAAACCAATTCAAGCATTTCAGTTTATCTGCCTCAGGCAAATAACAGGATGCCCGTGGTATATGACAAATAATGCATTACACAAAGATCTCAATATACAAACTGTCAACCAAATAGCAACCAGACACAACAAAAAATTCCACACCAAGCTCTTTTTAAATTCAAATCCTCTAATCTCCTAATGTCATCAGTCACCATCAACCCACCAAGAAGACTGAAAATAAAATGGCCTAGAAACGCTCTAAACTAAAAATAATTCAAAAATAAATAATAATAAAACAGTTAACCTAAAAAAAAAAAAAAAGGATAACCCACCAACATAGGAGATACTGTTACTAGTGTTACTGAACAGTTTCCCCCCCTCACGCTAACCACATCATTTTTTTTTTTTTAACTGCCAATATTATCATCAAATTTACTTATTGTGCTATTTTGTATAGATTGTAATTAAAGCTTTTTATAATAAAAACAAAAAAAGAACAAAAGTAACAAAAAATAATTCAATCGATAAAGTATTTAAAGAAGAAATACATTCTAAAATATCATACTGGACCAATGTTTTTCAACGTATCGTATCAACAATCAATTTTTGGCCGAACGGGGACTTTCATTCTGTGGTAGCAATAGTAAATTTGGCTCTGTACATAACGGAAATTACATGGGATGTTTGGAACTAATTGCCCAGTTTGATCCATTCTTATGTGAACATATTGCCAAGTATGGTAATAAAGGAAAAGGTAATGTGTCATATTTATCTTCAATAATATGTGATGAATTTATTCAACTTATGAATAATTCTGTAACCACTAAAATCGTGAATGATGTGAATGAATCTAAATATTTTTCAATAATTGTTGATTCAACTCCTGACATAAGTAAAAAAGATCAATTGACAGTGGTCATACGGTATATAACTCCTACCAGCGAATCAAAAGAAAGATTTTTAGCATTTCTACCATCAGTGAGGCACAAAGGAGAACAGATGGAATATGCATTGAATAAAAAAATTTAAAGAGTTGGGCATTTTATTAGAAAATCGCAGAGGACAATCCTATGACAACGCCTCCAATATGTCTGGAGTATATAAGGGACTTCAAGCTCGTATAAAAAAGTATGCAAGTAATGCAGTTTTTGTACCATGTGCAGCACACTCAATCTTATTGGCTCCAATGCTGCTAAAACAACTAAAGAAGGTACTCAATTTTTTTATACAATTCAAATGGTTTATACATTTTTATTTTCATCAAAATATTTATGGGAGCTTCTTAAAAACATCTTAGATAAATCTTCTAATTCTAAAATAGTTCCAAAAAGCTTATGTACTACTAGGTGGTCTTCGTGGCATGAAGCTTGCAAAGAAATATTATCTGGATATAAAGAAATTTAGAAGTTCTAAAAATATTATCAGAAGATAAAACTCAAACACCATCTACGAGACATGAAGTAAATTCAATAAAAAATAAATTGGAAAATTAGAGTTTGTTTTCATGTTGAATTTATGGACCCCAATATTGCAGAGATTCAATGCTACAAGCAAAACATTACAGTCAAAAGATATAAATTTATCAATTGTTGTTTCATTATATGAATCAGTAGCCAACCTGTCACAGCTTCGCCCGTGATTGGTTGTTTATTTTGCCTTCGGACCATGATATGTAGAATTTTTTATTCAAATATTATTGTTTAATGTGATCGGCAAGTAAATATAAAAAACGGTTAATGAAAACGGATTGAAATTTTTCTAGCGTTATAAATGATAAAAATAAATACAGATAAAAAAGAAATAATTTATGGTTGATAAAGAATTTGATTGAAGTTGATGAAGAAAAAAAAAGAATTAAAATAAGAATTTTATAAGACTTCTGAGTATATGATGTTTTTTGTTATATTTCCTGTTGAAATTAAAATCATAAGATGATTCGGGTCTCCAGTTCGAGAAAATGCCACGTATAATTGCCCATGTGAAAAGCACTCTGTACGAAAATCTACGCCAACGTACTTGAATGTTTGACCTTGTGCTTTGTTTATGGTAATGGCAAAAGAAACTTTAACCGGGAATTGAAGCCGTTTGAAAGAAAACGGCAATTCAGAGGGAATCATGGGAATTCTTGGAATAAATGCAATTTCTCCTTTCGCTGGCCCTGTAAGAATTACAGCTTCTATAATAGCTTCATAATAGATTTTATTTGTAATCTTATACCGTTACATAAGTTCGGTGGTTGAAGATTACGTAATAATGTAATTGGAGCACCAATTTTTAATTTTAGTTTATGAGGAGGAAATCCCGAAGGAGAAAGAGAATTGAGAAATTCTTGTGGATAATGAATAGCATCATCTGTTGATGTAACTGTATCAATAGATAGATATTCACGTGAGTGTCCATCGAATTTTAGAAGGATGATATCATTAATTTCTTCTGCTGTTACATTTCTTGGAGAGATAATAGCTCTTTCACATAACCACTGATAAGATTTATTGGACAGATTAAAAATGTCAGGATAAACTGTAGAAATCAACTCTTCCACGTTATTGACCACCCGTCCAATAGTGTGATTGACAGAAATGTAACCATTTTCATTTTCTAAAGTTCCATTTCCAATTTTCAACAACTGTGCTGGAAAAATATCGTCCCCTCCGCATAAATAAACTCTCATGTTTGTTCGCAAATAAAGTTTTTCAACATAGTTCCATATAGGGGAAGATTTTAAGCAAGCATTAACGACATCAGCTAGAGTACCTTTAGGGATTACTGGTAAGGTTTGACGGAAATCACCAGCGAAATAAATGTTATGCCACCCATAAACTTATTATTACACCTAAGATCTTTCAATGTTCGATCAATTGCTTCGATATGTGATCTGTGACTCATTGTACACTCAACCCACACAACGAATGAGGTTTCTTGAAGAATTTTTCCAAGAGGGCCATTTTTACGAATCGGACAAACGTATTCTGTATCAAATAATACATTTAACGGTAACTTGAAAGTCGAGTGAGCAGTTCTGCCGCCACTAAGGAGAGTTGCTGCTATACCAGATGAAGCTACTGCTAATGCAACTTTACCTGAGGATCTAATTTGAGCCAACAACAAATTAATTAGGAATGTTTTTCCTGTACCACCCGGAGCATCTAAAAAAAAAACTCTTCCTTGATGATTCATTACGCTTTCTGTAATAACATTAAAAGCATATTTTTGATCATTTACTAATTTTGGTAAATTGATTTCTACAAATTCTTGTAATCGGTTATTATCGTAAGAACGCAAAATTGAGAATTCAAAAGGATCAGATGCATTTTCATTTCGAACAGGTGAGTTCATTCCAAATTCAGTTAAATATTTTTCAGACAGACAAACAACTTTGTCTTCTATTTCAATCAAACCTCTATTAAATATTTCATCAGAAAAAGTAAATTGCAAGTCATTTTATCGAGTGCGCTCTATATGAAGAATATCTTCACAAAAATCATTTCTGAACTGTTCCCACAAAGATTGAGGTTCAGACGGTTGGCAGAAAACTATGATTATTGCGAATAATTCTCTTAATTTTGAAGGACTTTCTGAAAGAGTTGCATCCGCTAGAGTATTTTTCCATTGCTCGTCATTTTCTAAAAGCCCAAGAGCAAAACAGGTAGCTTTAAAAGTATATACTGACATATAAATATACATACTTGTAAATAATTGTTATTACCAATTGTAATTTGTAACTAATGGCAACAGTTGCCGGGTTGTTATAAAGATCAATAAAAAAAAAATTAGATAAAACACTATGTGTGGAAAAATGCGTATAAAAACTTTTATGAACTTTTTTTACTGACAAAAGTGTTACTAAAACCTTCAGCAAAGTGTCAGGTTTCAGCCAAATTGGTCCAGGCGTTGTTGAGTTATGCGCATACCAACACATTTTGCGATTCATTTTTATATTATAGATTGGTCCAGGCGTTGTTGAGTTATGCGCATACCAACACATTTTGCGATTCATTTTTATATTATAGATTAGAACTGTATGTACAAGAATATAGAAAATTATTTGAGAACATTTTACAAAAGTCTAAAGATCCATGTGAGAAATCAACATTTTCCTGGGAAAAGTCAAGGGTCATTAAGAAAAAAACACACTTTGATAATTCAAATTCTATAGAAACGGTACATCAGGGTAGTAATAAAATGAAAAATGATCCTTTCTATGTTATAATTGATACTATTTATATCATCAAATTTGTGTGAAAGAAAAGAATCATAAATAAATATCCATTCAAATTTTGGATTTTTAAGTAATTTGAGTCTTTGGCACTATGTAAACGCATTGCATGTTGTAAATATATACAAACAAGATTTAGATTTATATTTCATTGAGGATGTGGTCCAATTTCAAAAAATTGCAAAATCATTTTCCAAATAAGATTTAACAATAAATGATTTATTAACTAAATTGGCCAATTCTTCTTTGAAAATGACTTTTCCAAGTGTGTTAATAATTTTAAGAATTTTATGTACTCGTATGTTCTAATGCCAGTGGTGAGCGATAATTTTCTGCCCTCAGAAGAATAAAAAATTATCAAAGATCTACTTTTTTGCAAGAAAAAATATCTTCCCTATCGCTTTTATGTATTGAAAATTATATTCTTAGAAATATGGACTGGTCTGATACAATTTATAAATTTTTATCATTAAAAATTTAGTTTGTGATATTTGGTGACAATTTTTGGTACTCGTTCAATATGCTATCTACCGCACGTTTGATGGTTTAGTATGCTATCTACCGTTAATATTTTATATTTTCATCTACCGTCATTTTATGTTGGTGAATATTTAGGTTTTCATGATATAGATGATATCTACACGTAAATGTAAATTGTCTTACATTTATAATGCAGAATCTCTTCATTTTGAATTATGTGTCGATATAAATAACTCATAGTTGACAAACTCATAATAATAATTATTAAATAATATTTAATAATAAATAAATCACAGTAAAACCACGTATATAATCGACACGAAACAGAAACACACACGAAACTAACCTACCTAACTTACTAAGGTATAAAATATAAATATGATATGATTTGGGGTTTCAATAAAATCTTAAATCGTAATTGCAAAACGATAAAGTATGTATAATATATTAATATACAGCATACGGGCATACGGTAGATATCATACTAAACTATAGTAAAATTACAGTAGATAAAATATTTACGGTAGATAGCATATTGAACGAGTACCCAATTTTTAATAAAATACCTAATTGTTGAAATTGTATCTAGTTTTTCATGTTTATATCTATTGTAAAAGATCATTATCAAAAATAATTGTTGATATGTGTGTTGATTAGTATGTATGTTAAGTTGTAAGTATAACATTATGTTAAGTAGAGCGAGAACAAAATTGTTGGTGTTTTATTTTGAAAAAATGGCACAAATACTGATATTTATGTTTGCTCCCCTATACATTGACCCTTAATACGGCCCTGATACACCGTCTTGCGGAATGATTGTCCAAATAGTAGGTATGTACCGTTTTTGGGAGTAGTGGCATATAAAGGCGCGTACTGCATGTGCGAGCCGAACCGATACCGACAATAATTTGAGACGGCTTGTAGTCAGTGAACTACCGTGTACTAGCGTGAAGCTAGTATTAAAACAATAGTTTGAAATATTGAAACGATTGCCCACCTGCTTATACCTATGTTTTAAACTTATAAAAGCAGGCTGCAGTGGTTTTATTCGATTTTATGTTTTAATTATATCGTTTTAACGAATTTAAAATGTTATCAAAGGATATTACATGGGTTATTAATATATTCTTCATGGACACACTGCAAATATTGGCGCCAGCGGGAAAAGCGTAGGGAAATCCACACCCACACTTCCCGGACGAAGGGGGCTGAAAGCGATCGATTTCCATGGCGCCAGCTGATGTTTTATGATAATCAGCAAGAAAAACAGATATACCAAAATATTTAGTGTTCATTTGACCTATCACTTTTGTAATTGTTATTTAATATTTTAGTAGTGTTTTATTATTTTTAGTAAGCACACACCTCGTCAATTATAATTGTCGTCTGTATAACAGTAAGGTAAGTTCAGTTTTGATTAATCTTGATGAAATATGCGTTTTTTCTGAATGCTACATTTATTTACGTAATATATTGGACATTTTTTAACAATACATTAGTGAGTTGCGTACAATTTATGTAATATTTTAAAAATATTATCGATTTAGTTGAAATCTGTTATTGTGTAACGTGTAAGTAACACAATGTTTTGTTGACCGTTGGTAGTTATTACGTTACATTATAAGTTTATAACTTGTATTCACCATTTATCAATTCTATTGGATTCTTATTTATTCCTAAATATACATTGTTACGGGGAAAGTAATTGTTTCAAAAACTATACCTTAAATTTAAAATAACTAATGGTACTTAATTGATTGGTAGGCATTCTAAAAATTAAGTAGGTACCTGTTGGCTGTTACCTGTCTTATGACAAAAAATTGCATGTAAAGTCATCACGAAAACGTACGACACACGACAGTAATAAGACATGTAATAAAGTATCACATTTAATTGAATGTAATTTACATACTATACGAAATACGACATCTTTTATAAATAACTGTCATTTAGGTAAGATATATTGTATAAAAGTATAATACTCGTATTGTATTTTATACAACAAAAGTATAAAACCTAAGTAAATGTTCAACTAAAAATGATCTATTTTTAAAAGCTAACACGACGTAAACAATTAAATCATTTACTTGCTATTTATATTAATAAATAATATAGTAAAATTAAACTTTGAAATAAAAACGAATAATTTAAAATGGTGATCATCTTTTATGGTAGTAAAATTTAATTTTTTGGTTTATATATTGAATAAATAGATTTATTATCGATAACGTAAATATATTATGGATTTATTTAATTTTGATCTATTTAATTAATATGGTGGTGCGCATTGTACCCTGGGTCATACTCGCAAAGGTAGGCAGATAAGGTTTAATAACTAATAATAAGTAATATGTGATGTGAGGATAATTAATAAATAAATACGTTTTGGTACTCAACCATAAAATATAATAACTTATTTTGTGAATATTTAAATGTATTATTTTAATTACTAAACGTGACTTCAAATAACACAATATTATTTTTCTACATAATACGAGTATAGTAATATACTTTAATAAGTAATTATTATATAAACTTTTCAGAAGTTTATAAGTTAGTATATAATATATATGTATAATCATTAAAGTAGAATAAGACCGGAAGTATGTCAATGTCAACATTTTACTGTAAACATAATATGGGTTTGTAGTTTGTGCGTTACAACTTATACGTACCGAACATACGTACGATGTACGAAGTACTAACTGCTACCTGTAAATGCTTATCCCACATAAATTGTGATACATAAAGTTTGTAAAAAGTTATTTAATACAATTATTCATGCTTATTATTAAAAGTAATAGCGTTAGTCCATAAAATTTAGTGTAATACTGTTTTTAATACTTTTCAAATTATTAATAACGACATTACGTTACGATTTCAAAATCCAATGTAAAAATTAAATTTTTAACAAAAAACTAAGCGTGTAATTTGTCTTTCTTTTTCTTCAATTATACAGTCACTCATTTCCAGTAATGATTATAAGTAATATTAATTCCTTATAACACTGAATAATATATTCTAATCTATTTTTAAGTAAATACTAACAAATTAAATGAGTATAATTGTTTTACTTATTAGTTATTATTAGTACTTCACTCAGGATGTTTGTTATAATAGATACTCTTAAGACTCGTAATCACGAAACAAGTCATTATTTTTGTATAATAATATACTCGTAAGTAATAACAATATTGTGAAATATTAATCTATTTTTTTTAATAAATCACTTACCTATTATTGATTGTTATTTGTTTTATATAACAATTATAAAAGTTACAAAATATTATATTTTAAAATGTAAAACAAAATACTATGTATAATATTATATGTCTTAAAAACGTTTTAAATATTAAATTAAAATGCTGTAGTTCAAGGAAACTTGATATACTTACTCTTGTATTGCTTGGCTTAGTTTCTATATACTTTACCTTAATATCTTAAGTTATACTCTTTAGTAGCACCTAGTAGTATGTAACCTGGTTAACGTTTTCTGTATTTGAATTCTGCAATCACATTTTAAATACACAAGTTGTATGTGGACGTGGACTGCAGTATAGGTACATAACTTTTGATTATGCTCTTTTAATTAACGTAATAACAAAGTATTAGGTACTACGTAATAGCAATAAAATATACAATTTGTCGAGCGCTTATTTTTATTTACATACGACAAAATCAATATGAGAATACCTTATTATCTTATCGAATTTATTTATTAGTTTTATTAATACATACATACATACATATAGCATTATAGCCTATATGAATTATGAATACAATATAATATACTTATAAATGATTACATATATTTTTGTTACTTATGTGATATCTATAGAGTAGATGTTTAACTCGAATTTCGCACAGTACTTTTAATTTTAATGAAATTACTTGTTTGCAGATAACAGTCACTGTTTTTATGTAATGCGGCTGCCCATCGGCAATGCCTTATTTGTCGACGGCCCGGGAGAACGGCCACAGCGATAGTCGACTGAAGTTGTTCAATGGTCTGTTTCGATGGAAAAAATCCGAAAAAGAAAAAAGTAATAAAAAATACACTTGTTTACTTATGTTTTAAATTGATCATATAATTAGTTAATTACATACACAGCCAGGCAGTTAAGTAAAAGTGAAGTTTGCATAGCTACTACGATGTCTGTAAAAACAAGGAATTCGTGTCCTGCGTCTCCTGCTCTTTCCATGCCCAGATCCAGAGATGTTTTTCAAGATATGGAGGCGTTAAAAATATCTAGGCATGACAATCCATACTTACAGGTAAGATTATCCTTTCTAGTGAAATATTAATTATCATTTGGTTCGGCATTTTAGATTAAATAAATTATATTTATTTATACATAGTTTCGAAATTTCTAATCATAACTCTTAGACTTCTATCAATACAAAAAATATCATACACATATTGAATATTATGAAATTATTATATAAATTATTAATAATAAGTGTTATTAAATGTCTTGATAATTTAATATTTTATTACCTTATACAGTAAGATACTTTCTAGAATCTAGAGTATTGTTTTGAATATTTTACAATATAATATGTGTACACTATGTAGTAAAATAAAATAATAATTTATCAATTTAGAGTAAGTATGTCTATTATTTAAACATATTTATACAACGGCGAAAAAATATAAATGAAAATTAATAAAAGTAATGTGATTTATATAGGCAATTTTCCGAATTTAACATGTTTTGCAAAATTGTAAATCACCAGGAATGATGTTTTTATATAACTATAAATTGTTTTTATGATGCGTTCATAAACAATAAATTGAGAATAAACCCGGATCAACGTATTTTCCTGTTTTCACTGTTAATTATTTATGGGAAAACAAGAAATCACGATTGTTCATCCTAAATGCATTTTGTCTATAATTGTATAGGGTACCTTTTACTACCTATACAATATACTTCATATATCTTACATATAAAATATTATAAATTAAACTAATGTACCTATGAATATAAATATTATATTGTTTTAGAAAAAAATTTTAGCAAGCAGAGAGAGTTTATTAGACGATAATACTGTTGTATCAGAAACGGATGATATAGAAGTAATGGCTCAGGTAATATAAATGTATAGGTAGTACATTTTTTTTTTTTTTTTTTAATCGTCTTCACACTATTTCTAATAAAGCAGTATCAGATTCAGTAGTGGTTTCATTGCATGGTGGCTTTTTAAAATATGTGTAATTATTAATGAACTATAACGGTAGAGTAATGACCTATGACATAAATGGAGTACTAAATCAAAAATTAAAGGAATGTTTTGTGTAATAATTAAATAGAATTATTAGTACTATGATTCCTTTACGTAAATCTGCCGTAACATAAAGAATAATCGTACAAATAATAAATAATATAGAATAACTTTTATCATTAAATAGGAATATTTAGCTGATATGGGTCCAGGTGCTCTGGCAGAGCTTCATCAGCACATGGTGAGAAGTCCACCTCCAACTACGTGGCCACGTATTCCAGTATTTAAATATGACGAGAAGGACCATACCCAAGTATTTTAATACTTCTTAGTGCTTTTTTGGTAATAATTTGTTTTACAGTTACATTTATTTATTTTAGGAACCCTATGGAGATAGATGTAAAAGCCCACAAGCCCGGTCGCTCTTTCAGAGCTCCTGTTCAAGTATTTATTTTTATTTAACTATTAACAATTGAGTGCCATGCTTTTGGGTATTTTACTTTAAAATGTTATGTATTTTGTCCCATCAGACAACAAATTATGTTCTATTTCCTTTATTTCAATACATATCTCAGTACTATTATATTGGTACCTCGTTAGTGACAATTATTCGTTATAAGTTATAATTTATAGGTAGGTTTTAACTGACACCACCGATTACCTGTTCGGTGACTGTTACAACTCACAAGGAACTTATTAAGGGAGCAGGGAGGAATTATCGGACTCGTCGTAAAATAATCATACCATATAATTAAATGTTGATAATTTTCATGCTTCACTTAAATGTAGTTAAAGTTAAAATTATTTAAATTTTTACTTTAAAGTACGAGTTTATTATGAAAATACAATGTATTGCTTCGCCATAATTGACTTACGAGTTATGAGTTTATGACTATAAATCACTTCGACACTTGTGTCAGATTTAATTTAATGATAAATTATATCTATAAGTAATAACTGATTACAACTCGAAAGCGCAACGCCGGATTGAGATGTTTGGACCCTTTGAGAATTTAATTTTTCACGATCCGATAACACATTAACGAGTCCCCCCCATTTATAAATTTGATAAGATAATTTTAAAATGCAATAAAATACAATATGACAATTGTATACCTTTTAATTTTACAGGTGCTTCTTCAAGTTGTGTTGTTTCACCACGTTACAATCATCAATCTCGGTGTCACCGATCGGCTAGTGAATCTCGAGGTAAAGGCGTCTAAACCTGATATTATACTTCGTAAATATAATACTTAGACGAATCTTCTATGGACTGTAGACCGAGAAAAAGGAAGCATAAGTTCACTTTTCAATCCATCGTCACTGCTTTCATTAACTGATGTATATCGTCTACATAGTCGTACATCCGAAGAAAATCAAAAGCTCGTGTAAAAGTGTTGCAATCATGTCTCTGTGTATGTAT
Source organism: Periphyllus acericola (assembly GCA_949715065.1). NCBI lineage: Eukaryota > Metazoa > Arthropoda > Insecta > Hemiptera > Aphididae > Periphyllus > Periphyllus acericola. The sequence goes on along the minus strand of OX454265.1, from coordinate 43,247,218 downwards.
GCTGGTGGTTATGTATTATGTTATGCTTAGGTGTACAAAAAACGTATAAATATTTTTGATAGGTTAAATACTAATTGTTATATTGAACTTATAAGGGCAATATGAAAAATTATAAGTAGTAAATCATTATTTATTACCTACATATTTAATGTACGGTATGTTAATAAAATAACGAGTCTACATAATATGTATATTGTATTCGTTAATTCATATTTTTATTTTATAAATATTTTTTTCTACATTAAAATATTATATTTTCTATTCATTGCCAGTAAGACGTAATTTTCATTTATAAAATAACGAAGCTCTTTTTCTAGAACATATACTATTTTTGTTTTTCATAAATAATATTTACCATCTACATTTCTAAATATGAAACATGTATTTAAGTTATAAATTTTAAATTAAAATCATAACCGGCATATTTTCTTTAGGTTCTGTTTGTAGTCTCTATTGAGGAATAAACTGAAGAAAACGCTTTTCGGTTTTAAATACCTTCGTACCATATTTTGACTTTTGTATACATATAAACTATAATAAAAATACACGAATCAAATATAAAATAGCAATAGGTATTTACGTACAGTTTAACTGATATTTACCTAATTTATACGTTTTAACTTAACTCGATTTTATCCTAAAAATGAATTTAAAGACATTTAAATGATTTTTCTTTTAAAATTAATATTAAAAAAAAATCCTTTAATACTTAGTCCAAGCAAAATTAATGTGATTTTATTCATACGTTATAGTATGGGTAATTATTTATAAACTATATTTTTCTAAAGATTAAAAGCATCCTACATTTGTTGAGTAAAAAAATCGATAAAATCTTTATACATATTACTGATATTTTAAACAATTTAGTACTTTCTTGAAATATCAAATTTTAAGTAAAATATAATTAACAGTACATTATATCATTCATAAATAGTTTAAGTAATTTGTATAATGGTATAAATCGTTAATTATAATGAGTCATTTACTGTTTTTATTAATTACAAACCTAAATAATACTACTCACTTATTTATCAATATAGATAAAAATTAAGTTTCTACCTACAATAATTTAAAAAATATTTTTCATATTTTAAATTCAAATAATATGATGGGGACATGACACATGTCGAGCTTTAAAGTCAAATATTTTCTCATTTCAGATTACATAAAACAAAAAAATTAATTTAATAATATTTAAATATTAAGATAAAGTCGTTTGTCAAATTTATAAGTAAATCATAATATATACCTCTTATGCCTATAGATTATATGAGTACAAATATTGGTTCTGTCTTAAGATAAAAGAACATAACGGGTTTTAAATATGACCATTGAGTATGGATTATTTGATGATTAATGTACTCACTATTCACTAGTGAATATACTCAATGATAATTTAATGTTAATTATTCATTATTTTATACCACAATAATTTAAAAAAAAAACGTTTGAGTCTTTAAAAAAATTTATATACTTATTACATTTTAGTCTTATCACTTAAAACAAATTAATTTGTGTTTATTCATTATTTTATAACTTTCAGTAATATATTAACTTACCAATATGTTCATATTTTAAAAATTAAATTCCGGTACACACATTTCTGTTGATTTTCAGACAGTGAAATCCGTTAAGACATTAATATATTTAAATTTTTAAAGTGTTCAAAATATTCAGTTACTGAATATATCGAAATAATTTAGTAAAAGTATGATTAAAAAAATATACTCTATAGATAATTTATGTATTTGTTTAATATTTTTAGATTTTTAGAGTTTAACATAACATTCTTATCAATCACAATTAATAAGAGTGGTTTAATTTTATACAATAAAGATCTCTGATTATTTAAGTATTAAATCCTTCTAAAGTTGCAATACAATGTTGATAATCATTGCACACGATACACATTTAAAGTATTTTACTAGATAAAGAATTAATAATTATTAATTATTATCTATTTCTAAGTCATCAACTAACTTATTTGCTTTGTAAAAACTAAAAAAAAAAAAATTACGTGTTTATATATCAAACCAAAAGTTTTCCAATTATTTTTACTTACTTCGCTGAATCCAATCGAAATCTAAATAAAATGTGTGTAATTTGTTATTATTTATCATCTAGGTACCAAAGTTAGATAATAATCGATTTTCACTATTTAAAATTTATTATTAAATAGTGTTGAATATTGATATTATTCAATACATTATACCATTCAGTTATTTTTCCTCATTTTACTCAATAATCAATAATGCAGTTATTTATTTAATATAATAAAATTAATAATGATAATAATAAATCAATATTAGAGCAATAGCTTAAATTTTTTTTGGTGCTTTGAAATTTGCTAATAGTGTCTAAATATTTTGTATTGTTTGGGGTATTCATCAGGTTTTTTAACTCATTTAAACTGAAGTACAAACATTATTTTGTATGTAACTGTATACTACAATAATAATTAAACTATTACCGCAGTCATAATTTAGTTTTATTATTATTTCTACTATTTTCTTACTAGTATTATATTATTAATATTATCTTAATTATCAACCTCAATAACTGCAATGTATAATTTATATGATATAATATTATGATTTATAACACTTTAAGTTTAAAGTTATAGTCTTCACTCTTTATACAATGCTTCATTACTGTTTTTTCATACACATGTGATTTTATGTTACCATTATCTTAAATTGGATACATAATAAAGTATCCAGTATATTTATATTTATTTTCTTTCATACATAATATTTATAAGAAAATATGTACCTACTAATAGTGTTAAAACTTAAAATCAAAATTTATAGTAAACTGTTTATATTTATAATAAGATTTATTTGAATAGAATAATATTTGTTTAGTCTTAGCCGGACAAGTTGCGAAAAAAATTAGTTAATGTTATAAAAACAAAATAATTAACGATAATGAGTACCTATTTACTATTAAAAATTTGATTGCGTTATATTATATTATGTTAAACGTTAAAATATTGTCGCACAAAACTTTTGTAGACAAATTTTGTAGTTTTTGTTGTTTTTTTGTTTGGTTATGAACATTTACAGGTATAATGTGTATTGTGTTATAGAATAAATAAAAACCTTAAATAATGTATAAATTAAATTTTGTTGAAATAAATGGTAGAATGAAATTTGATTATTTCAGTATGGGTGTAGTGTATAATGTGTAGTGTAATATGTAATGACATAATATGTTTACTAATACAATAAAAAATTTCTGACCCTAATTTTTACCTAAATCTACCATTGTATGCATGAATGTACAATGTACTTCTGTATAAACATAGGTAAAAATAGACCAACATTTCTACCTTCATAGATTAAATTTTATTTAAAGAGTAAAGGTAAATTTAAAAATATTTTCAATAAGAGGGAAGTTTTTACATGTTGCGTGCCAATTTTTCTAAATTTACTGGAGTTCAATATGACCTTTTCCTTATTAATATAAAAAAATCTTTAGGTAGGTACATACTAATATCAAAATTCAGTTCTTTCAAAATGTGCTTTTTAACAATGTAATATAGTATTAATGTTATCGTCATAAGAGTTTCATTCAAAAAACCAAAACGAAGTAGGTACTAAATAATTTCTTCTTTGTTCAGTTCAAGCTTAAACATTTTTCTAACCGCTATGATTGTAGAATAAGTTTCTTCATTGAAAAGTTCAACGTTGATTGAACGTTGAATCGTTGATTGAACGTTGAATCGTTGATTGAACGTTGAATCGTTGATTTAACGCTGAGCAAGTACTTTATATAATATATGTTATTGTTAAGTTCTAGTATTAAATTATACAAGACGTCATACAAAGGTTTAGTTTTTGTTAAGTTTTTTCTCAGTTTAATCGATGGCCCTCTAGCTGTTATTAAGTATACCATATTTTTAAAGCAATATTTATGCATGTTATCCCTAACATAATAAATGGCTTTTATAATCATATATAATCCTAGTTTATTATCGTCTAATTGGTGTTACCTTATTTACGGCTTCGGGGTGTAAAACAAAATATGTCATAGGTTATTGTATATTCTACGTCTCTGATCAAATGCGTTATCACCGAATCCTAGTTATAAAAGTAATTGTAACATATAAAAGACCATGATCGCATGATCATCAGGTGACAGCCAGTCATTCGTCGCGAATGGTCTTAAGACGTACCCAGGCTGACATAAGCTCATAGTCTCAAAAGTGTTGTGAGCTTATGAAATTGCCAAATCAAACGTGCTATATAATGAATAATGAGTAATGAATTACTCATATAAGATATGACTGTGGAATAATCTTGTTATACCAAATTAAAATGTATAATCTATTTTATGACAAATTCGTGATTAAAATGTAATGATAATTAAATAGGTTGAATCAATTTAACGCTTTAACGTATTTTACAAATAAATAATCAGAGAACATGTAATTTTATAAATATTAATTATAAATTATATTTATATATCTTATATATAAAATTCTCGTGTCACAATGTTAGTTACCATACTCCTCCGAAACGGCTTGACCGATTTTCATGAAATTTTTTGTGTATACTTGGTAGGTCTGAGAATAGGTCATAAACTAGTTTTTAAACCACAAGGTGTTAAAGGTGGCCCACCCTTAACAAGACAACCCTTTATAAATAAAATGTATTTGTTGATTCGTGGGTTACCTTGGTAACCAAAAAATTATATCTCAAGATACAAGAGTTGTTGCCAGGCGATTTAGTGTCATACAAATCAATCGATCAATTTGCGATGCGAACGAAATTATGCAACAGAGTTTTTGAAACCATTGGATATAATCTTCTTAATTGGTTTAAAGTTTAAGTTTGTTTTAGAGTATTCAATTTCTGTATATGATGTGCTATATCATATCTACCTGAATTATACATCCTACTTAATACTTATTAGTTACACTTAGGTTAATATTTAAAAAACTAGTATCTCCCTGCATGAAGTTTTATGAATTTTAAGTATACTATTATAAACTATATAATGTTCTTTTGATTTCTGATAAATGTTAGTTGAAAAATCTCATAAACCCACCCCATATAGCATTCCTGAACAATAGACTATCATACACGTTATCTATATCTTATTATTTACACTCTACGGCTCTACGAGTGTTATTGATTGTACACACTTAAGTTTATGGTTTATTATACGTACCTAATGTGTGTATACTTTTCTATCAAGTACATAAATATTATGTTGGTTTATTTTTTACAACAAAAATCTTATTTTAAAAATGTATTTCGTGTACAATTATTAATTCATTTTTTCTTTTTGCTGGTGAATGATTAATTCATATTCATTTTTATAATAAAAATTAAATCCTTCTTTTTTAATCTAATCAATAATTAAATCCATAATCAACTAATTAATAACTGTTGTTGGTAAATTTACCAGTAAAAATTTAACCGCGAAAACTTAAATTTTCTTTTGAAAGATTAAAGTTTACCAAAGAAGCATTAAAAAATGTTATAAACTTTCGAAAATTATATTTTGATGTAATTGAATGTTAGTGCAATATCGATTAAACCGTGTTATTTATTTCTTTGTAACTCAAAATATCATGTTTGGAGGGACTTGAAATTTTCATCAAATTTTTATATGGCTATTTTCTAAAAATTGTGTAAATTTCAAAATATTTCAAAAATGTTTAGGCTATTTATAGGTACTTGAAATGTAGATAAAATAACTATCAAGACTACATATTTTGTATAAGAATTCCAGTTTAAAAAGTTATCATTTTACTTTTTTAGAAATATAAACATTTATAAACTGATCCTCCCGACCACTTTCATTCAGAATCATGTTTTCGAAAGAAATGGTACATTGGTTTCAAATTTAAAAAACCAATACAGAAGTTTAAATCATCCATTCCTGTAACTCGCCTTACCATGAAGTCTTACCTGACCTATGAGTCTCGGTTTTTTTAAAACTAATAATATAGAGTAACTGCTTTAAGTATAATAATTACTACATGGTAATGACATACTAATATACTATTAATTTTTATTTATAATTTTAGTCACCAAAAAAGTATTATCCTTTCTTACGTGAAGTTGAATTTTTAAATGTATAATAATAAACTCTGACTTCTAAATTATGTTAAGTAAAAATTTACGATAAAAAGGCTCTTGAGCATAGCATGTTTTAAGGAGTAATATTTAGGCAATTTATACGACACACATTTGAACCGTGTCATTGTGTAAGTTGGCCTGACTTTGTTGTAGACATATTTTGCCCTTTACTACAATAAACATGTTGTAAAAAAATAACATAGGTCCAACAATCTCAATTTTGTTAAATTACAAATGGCCTTACTCGCACAGCTACAGAAATAATATTAATTAAGTATAAAAAGTATATGTACTCGTATTATATAATATTACGTTATATATTCGTTGAAATACCCGATTTCATGCAAATTAAAATTTTTAGCGTTTATAAAAGATGTTTATCTTTCTCATAATCTCGACGTCACACAACTTGCAATAATTTTCATTGTCCCATTGCTCCCAAAGCTATTGATTGGCAATATAACATCATGGCCTGTATATAGGTAGTGTACTAGTGTATACTGTATACCCAGTGGCGGCTCGTGGCTTGGACGACGGGACGATCGCACCCCTACTATAATCAACTAAAAGAAGAAAATTAATTGTATATTCTTTTGCATACACGACATTCTATAATACACTGTGATTATTTTTAGAATAAAATTTAAGCTTTATATTAATAATATGTGTAAGGTTTTTCATTTTATTATATTTAGTTGGACTATTTTTTATACCTGTGACGAGCGGTAGTATATTTAAAGTCGCACCCCCACCACCAGCACCCACGAGCCGCCACTGTGTACACCGATGTCTTCAAATGTAGTATGTACTCTGCAGTGTGTTCTAAATTTAAAGTGACTTATAGTTTTGTTAGTTCTCATATATTTTATAGAATATACATATACACACAAACATTAAACATAGTGTTGATAACCAAAAAATCAATACAACCGAAAAAATCGGTTCAACCGACAATTAACTTATTGTGAATTTCTCAGTGTCACCAAACCTGGAATACTAACCTTTTTCCTGACTAAACGTAAAAACAGAAGTTATATTGATTATTGTTATTATTTTGAATCTATAGTTGTATTAGATAAATTATTAATGTGCTTAAATAAATATATCTTGTTTTATCGTTTTAATGAGTATTGACACAAAGCAGGTGTATAACATATAATACTAGTTACTACAGAATAACTTACAAGTAGGGTTCGGAAGGCAAAAGTTTTTTTTTTTTTATAATAATAATGGAAAAACAATTTATGTATAAAAATGTATTTTATTTAATGTCTATGACAATGGATGAATGTTTATTTTTTGCCTGTTTTACTTGTAAATGTCTTTTTTGTGTTTAATTTTCAATTGATCTGATAGTTTTATGCACGGCATACGTATAACGTTATTACAAATTGAAATGTTTAATTTAATTGAATGTATAAAATTTTTAAATTTAAAATTGTCAAAATAATCAACCAAGTATTAATATTGGAGAAACAACAATAAGCAATGACGATTTAATAACTAGTAATCTTAATTTAGATAATTATTTATGTACGAAATACGCCCCAATCAATTCGGTGGACATAAAAAGACCATTTTCTATGAACAAAAATATTTTGAGCCCAAACCGTCGACGTTTTACTAAAGACAGCTTATCTAAGTACATGGTAGTGATTTTTTTTTAAATACAAACTAGTAAGTAATCAACTGAATCTATTAAATTTTGTAGACAATTTTTTAAGTGCTTTTTTATGTAAATTAAATGCTTATTTTTGACTTTTTTCCAATTTTAAAAATTTTTTTATTGATTATATTGGCTTCAAATCCAAACCCTACTAATAAGTAGTGTAAATATTAAGAATAGACACAGAGCCATTTTTTTCAAACCTATTCCAACTAACTACGTTTTTGTGAGTTTAGTGACTCAGCAATACCCTACACAGAGTAAATAAATAAAACTATGTAAAACCTCACTATATTATGTATAAATTATTTTTTAAACATTTCTGCTTCGTATCTTTTACGAAATAAATATACATAAATAAATCAACGTTCAATGTATTTGTAAAATTCTTCCTATATACAAAAACAGAACTCTAATCAATAATGTGTTCATATTTTAGTAATTCGCAATATTTATTTCTATATAAATTATAAATATTTGTTGAAACCCACATTGTATACATATTATATCATATAGATAATAGATAAATTTATCAATTTACCCTACAAATAATATACAGATTACATAGTGATTTTTTAGATGTACTTATCTCCATTTTTGGTAAAAATTATTTAATTTCAAATTTTTTTCAATATTCAAGATACCATAAAAACTATGTTTTCCACACTATTTTTTTCATGAAATCTTAAAGTATGTCCTGTAGCAATATCAAGATTTGTTTTTAAAATGGGAACACTCCTTTTTCACTGCGGTATTTCAATAGGGTCGTTTTTCTGTAAATTTTGATGTACCGAAATCAAAATCCAAACGAGTAGTTTTTTAATTATTCTACTTTAAGTATTAAGGAAAATAGCATTAAAATACCAAATACTATAATATAATTTGTAATTACATGTTATCGCTAATTGCTACTTATTCGAGATAACGCAAATTTTATATTTTTAATACGCAATTTAAAATTTCAATAACTCCGAAAGTATTGGTACAAATTTTGACTATGTTACATCAAAAATTCCAGAAAAATTAATTGAATATTTTTCGTATAAAAATATGGTGTTCCTATTTGAAAATTAAAAGTTTGTATCGTTATAGGACATACAAGATAGCATTAAAAAAAAGTGGAAAACATAGTTTTTATGGTAACTTGAACATTAAAAAAAAAATTTCAAATTAAAGCATTTTTACGGCTAAAAAAGAGTGTGAGCATGTGTAAAAAATCTCCCAATATAATATCTTAAAATCTATAAAATAAAAATAGTTATCTAACCATGGAAAAATTTACTAAGGAAATTATTTTAAAATTGAATTCCAGTGATACCATTAACAAAATATATATTATACATATATTATTATTCTTTTCAATCACTCGATTACAATTTTACCTTGGATCTCCACTGTACAGTGTACAAGTTGTAATTAGCAATGATTTTGTTACGGTATTTTTTACTGAATAATGTTAGATCGTTTTATAATTGTAAAACACTAATAATAAACAATATTATGTAATTAAATGTATTTATGCGATACCTGCAATGGTAACTGATGGTCAAATAGGAGAACAATTAAAAGTTGAATGCTTTTGATTTTAATATGCTAATATATTAGATATAATAGAATCATTGACCCATAAAAAAAACGCTCGGACGCTTGATTATTAAACATCCGGATTCCAGAACATGATCACTGATCAGAATGGGAATACTATATAATATACTTCTATTGCCTATTGACAGCAAAAATGTTTATTACTGGTTTGGTAAAATTAATTTTGCTATTGGTTGGTATGTACAATTATTAATCGTTGTAAGCACTTAATGCATAGTTTACAAAACATTTGTATCATAAACTTTTAAGTTTATTTCTAATAAAATTGTCTTTATTTAACGTTTTTCTATATTATTACAGATTTAGAAATATGAATGAATCAATACACAATATATATATATATATATATATATATATACATACAGCCTATTTTTTGTTTATACATATTATAATAAATACTTAGTAACTAATATAGTGTACTGTTTTAAATAAAATACATAATTCGAAATTTTATCTATGGTTTTGGATTACTCGAATTCTTGGATAAATGGAACATTTTAAAATGTTATGCTTATGACACTTGATGCAGAGATATGTATAGGGTATATGCGATACCGTATATAACTATATGTATATACAATTTACTAATTAATATTCGACTCTCCATAGAGTTTATTGAATAAAATATGTAAACTGATTTCGGGAAAACATAATAAGTATAATAAAAATATGATCAAATAAAAATATTATAATTTAATGCGGTTTGTATGTTGAATAAATCACATAATATTTCAGTTAACACTCCGCATATAATATTATAATTTATAACGTTAAAACATACAATTGTTCAAAATACTTATAGAGAATATTGACCGTAATAATGGTATTTATTATTTTATTGTCACTTTACTCTTTAACTCTTAAACCCATACAGTCGCGTGTAATATGTATTTCAATTAATGAATAATTTATTAACGAAAATTAAAGATGTGTTTGTTGTACTGTATGTTTATTGTCTATTGTTCTTAGGTATAGGAACTAGGAAGTATTATACATTATACGTATTATTATTATTATACTTATTATACCTTATACGTATAGATATATTATATTATATGTATTTTAAAATACCTACACGCGATTATTTTTTCTTGTTTGCCGATAGGATTTTTTATCAGAATAAATGTTGTTTTAAATTATTAATATGATCGGTTACCATTTTTTTTTAATATATTTTATTTAACAACGGCCGCGGGTCTGTAAACATATTTTTCTTAAACTTTCATAATTCATTTAAATTTTCGATTTGATTATACACATTTTTACTCACATGGCACATAGCATCTTCATATTTTACGTTTAAAAATTCTATATTTATAGTATAGTATTTTTATTATACAGTACTTACATAGTTACAAGTTTTATCGACAGAAGATACTTTGTAGAAATACAGCACAGCATAGATATTTTTTCACAACTAATTTGGTCTCTTCGCCTAGTTTTGTTTGGTATAAATGTATAATGTATTGTAATGGTCTACGTATATTGTATATACACCATAAATGTACTTATAGCGTAAAACAAAATACAATTGATTATACAAAATATCTAAAATGTTAAATCAATAATAAATGATAATGTTTAACATACGTCGTGAAGTCACAAAATGACAGATGAAGACGTACCTGTCTATAAAACGTTTTATTCATCCTTAAAAAAAAACGCATTTTACCCACATAATTACAAGTTAATTTTTATTACTAAACATTATAACAAAAATACTGGATAAATTAGGAATCAAAACTTTCACGTAATAATTTATACAAACTACAAAGTCGGCATCGCGTATAAGGTATAAAAGTATAGTATTATTATATAGGTAAGTACTTTAGGTACACTAATGTTTTTTCCGGACCCGTATGAAGTTATTCGTTTTTGACAATTTGGCAACCTGAACTACAACAATATTGTGCATGTATAATATTGTAATATTATATATACCTATCATAAAGTCAACTCTATCATTTTTTTCACACCAAGGTCAATCTTTAATATACGCTGTATCATTTTACTTTTTATTTACTGCAGTCATATATACACTGTATACGAGTAGATGACCGCGGATAATATACGCAGTAGAAGACATAATATAGAATACATCCGTATATTACAGGTACCTGTATAGTTGATTCAAAAAACGTGTACGGATTATTTTATAACTATGGATGCACAGAAATACAGAACGTTAGTACCTATACCAGTACACCACGCACATAATAATATATTATACGTTTACAAATATGTTTTTGTGTTATATATAATAGACACATATCATGCACAGTTGATTTTAACTTTGCTACGACTGCATTTTTATAGGTACTCGAAAATAAATACACTTAAACATTTATTTTAATGAGACCGTGTAAATATATAAATAATGCCAAACTAAGTTAGATCAAAAATCGTGATAAAAAAGAAATCTTATAAAAATAATTTTGCAAATCTTACAGCAAATTAGTGTTCTATATAAAATATACTGCTTTTTAAATATTGCCGCTCTGGTCACGGGTCATTTGTCTATTTTATTTTTATATGTACAGAAAAATTGACTATAGACTTATATAAAAATATATTATATACGTATATGTATTAATTATATACTTATAATTTATATATAATATAGTTGCATTTATTTCATAAGACAAACATCAAATATTACAAATATACACACAGGGTTTATATTTTTTAGACGTGTTCACCCTCTTTTTTGGCCGTAAAAATGCTTTAATTTTAAATTATTTTTTCGATACAAATCGAAATAGTATAGCTTCAAATGTAACTGTTATATAGTATACCGTATACGCTGTATATTATAATATTATTTATTATCTTCATCATAATCGACACTGCTCAGCGTGGCATTATCAGTTATTACGTCAGTTGGTTAGTTTGTTTTTAACATAATTAAAACAATTAAATCATATCAAATTTATATTATGACGTATGTAATATTATTACAATATTTTTTCACGATATGAACTTTAAATAATACGTATCATTAGTATATAATAGAACGTATTCATTTTTATTGTACAATTATTTACACACTTTATAAAATCATATTTAAATCAGTACGAGGTTTAAGTATTTATAAATAGCCGTTACCAATGTAATAAAAAAAAACATGACACACAGCGTTGATATTAGTAATTTTTGCATAAAACTAAATTTTAAGCAAAACTACGTCGTTAGTCGTTACAATCATTTTCAACATTATCGGGATGACTAAATGTAAAATTTAAACAGTTGTTTAACGTGTATTTACGTTTAGCTTTCAACCATATCGATTTTACCAAAAAATGAGAACACAGATAAACAAAATTTCAAACCATCAAATAACTAGGTAGAGCTGGTAGTTGTTTTAATATTCTTGAACAATATATTTGTGCAAATCACACTAGAGTTTGGACTAAGGAATGAACAAATCAAATAAATAAATACTTTTTCTGATCAATTCTTCAAATATAAATGTAACTTTGAGCTGGGTGATATAATAAGGTCGGCGAATCCTCTAGTTTAACTCATTTTCGTTTTTATAACCTACTACACGAATTTTCTGCGATTTAAAAACTAAAAACAATATAATCGTTAAATTTAATATCACGTATAGGACACTAATATACATTCACGACACAATAAAAATATAAAATTATACCAGAGTTAAATATACATATTTTTCTATAATGTGAAACAGTGAAGATACAATTTTTTTTAAATAAATATAATACCTATGTAATATTTATTAAACCTAATCTCACTGCATTCGGTAGTACCTCATAAGTCATAATAAATTTCAGTTTTCACCTTTTTAATGGAGAGTGAGAGGGGTAAATTATTCAATGTTGGCCGGTCCAATAAAACGGTACAGATAATATTCAAGTAGGTACGTGATTTATATTTTTTTTATCTCGAAGGGGACAATCTAATTAAGTATTTTATGTTACCATTTCTACATTATTTCGCAATATATAATATTATTAATTATGTTTATTTAGAGATAAATTCGAGCTCACGACGTTTACGTGACTAGAAACGTTTTCCACTTCCCAAGTCCCGAGTACATTAACTTCCATAATATATTGTATATATAACCGTCTATCCGAAGTGTACACTATACAGTAACATCTGCTGTAGTCAGTAGACACTGGACTGCAGTGATTAACAATTGAGGACAAGTTGCCCTGAACACCAAAAGTATACCGATGAAATGACTATATGACTTAATGTGTTATATTAAATATATTTATGTATACGGCGAAGACACGAAATGTTTGTTATTTGCATTCATACGATATTTAATCCGCGTTACAGAACCACAGCTGATGCGAACAATAGTAAAATACCATAGTCAGTGATATTTTTTATATAATATAGTGTACGAGTTTTACGGCAACATAATATCATATGCATTATTTATAACTCTGTTTATAACAGCTCAAGTGCTACTTTTACTTATGCAATCGTTTTGTTTAAATCGTAGTGTAGGCAATATGAATCGAATTATTGTAATATCAATACATTATATTATACTTACACACGATTGTCGTACAGATTGCTTGGGGGAGGGGTTACCGAGGTATTGTGATGTAGCGAATACAAACATGCTTACACAAGTACAACACGATACTTCTTTATTTAAGCATACGGCAGGGCTAGAGCTTGCTCACTTTTGCCGCGCTGGTATTATAGTCGTTGCGATTCGCCCTGTATACACGCCGGACGCCGTTTTCATTACACATGATTATTTACAATTATAATTGCTGTAATATTCGATGGGGCGAGATGTACGTGGGTACATGCCCATTTGTTCTCGAGAAGATTGCGCTTCTCGTGAAAATCCCTTGTCACAATGCACTATTGCACTGTACTGCACCCGGCCGGCGGCTTTCGGATTCAAGTTCTATCGAGAATCGATGGCGGCGGCCGTTGTATTCAAACGATAATAACAACACGGCGGTATTATTATTTTTATATACGCACCGGCGGCGCATGACGCAACTAACTGCGCGTGCGCAGTTCGCGAACGATCAGCATTCTGCGGCGGCGGCGGCAGCGACGACGACGAACGGGCAACGAGGAACGAGGCAAATGGGCAACACGGCGTCGAGCGTCGGCGGCGGTGGCGGTTGACGGGCGGGGAAGAGTGTCCGTACGAGGGCTATAGGCATATTGGAATCTCCTTGTTTCCAGCGTTTGCCGGCACCGGAGCGCGGTGCCGACCTTGATGCCGGTACACTATTATTGTTTACATCGGGCCTGCCCAGCTGTAGCCAATCGCGGCGCTCCGTTCGCTAACTGCGCAATTCCGTCTGGAAGCGGTTTTGCGTATCGCGCTATCGGCTTTTTCCCAGTTTCCCACCGCCTCACACGTCTTGTTGCCGTCGCCCGGTCGTCTTCTCGCGTCTGCCCGTCGTTTTGTACGTATCCCAAGCAGCTCTCATCTATTTTCTCTACTCCGACCCTCCTCCTACCAACAGCCATCGCCATCATTTTGCGTACGCGTCCCTCGTATTAACACATCGACAACGCACGCGTTCACGTTTGCCCAGTGCATCTCCCCGATCGTCCGTTTTCTCTACCCCTTTGTTGCCCGTTCTCCGGTCGCGTGTTGTTGCCTTACTTGATTTCGCGACTCGCCGCGTTCCTTCTTGCGCATACTCTCCACCACTGCGTGTGGTTGTCGGTCGCCGCACCCCCGAGTGCCCGAACCTCCTCTCGCCATGGCCGAAGTCGACGACGCCGTTATCGATGTGGTAGCCTCCGAGGTGATCAACGGCTGCATCATCACCGGCGACAGCGACTACTCCGATAAAGCGGCCGACCCCACGTCCGTGGAGATGCGCGTCAAGCGCAAAGCTAAGCGCCTTGCCAAGTCCCTGTCCCGGGACAGCGGCATCGTCAACGGGCACGGCGGCACCGCCACCGTGGTGCAGCTCAAGCGCCGCTGGAAGAATAACAGAAAGTCCCGGACCGGCTTTACCAAGCGCGGTGAAGTCAAAAAGGGTAAACACTTGTTCCTATTGTTGTTGTTGTTGTTTGTTATTATTGTTTGTTGACAGTTCGGCACTCGCACTGAACCATGTGCTTTCTCTACCTCGTCGAGTTTTTGCATAAGTCATTGCTGGTCCAGTGCACATGGTTAGAATACCTATCGCCCTCCAATAATTATATTTTATTATAACATCGTTTCAAACCGCCATTAATGGGTCGTTTTCCGTATTACATTTAGCTGTTCGCAGCAGGTGTTAGTATTACTAAATTTAGCCTCGTTGATACCTATATTCTGTTGTGCTGCTTTCTATTGGCATATCGTTTCACAGAACACGTGTTTATAAATAGAACTTTAAAAACAAAAAAAAATCTACCGCCGATGACTACTCTGTTATGCAATTTTTGACCATCAGTTATTTCGACACAATTTACACCATGTAGAAAATTGGGTTTAAACTTTTTCCTCAACCTTTTGGCTCGAAAACCTGAGTACCTGGTACTTTGAATAATATTTTTTTTAATTTATTACATTAAAGCTGTGTTTTGAAATAAGTGATATTTGTTTGTTTTGTAACTATATTTCTGTCTTTGTATATGTATTTATGTATAGTATGTACATACTTATTATTTACCATCAATTTAAAATTATAAAATTGCATGGTTTGTTTCTGGTAGTCAGAAATTACTGTGAATTTTTCAGCTTGTAGAGTGGGGTTCAATACAAATAGATGTCAAAATTAGAAATTGCTATTTAGCTAAAGGAAATTTGACTTTTATAAACGGCATGTTATATTTTTTTAATTCAAGTTAATAAATCAAAAGATAAATTAATACATTGGTGTACGTGGTTTTAATAATTAATATTTCTGATATAATTATTTACTATTTAAGAGGGTCAAGTAAATAAGAATGACATGAAACATAGTCCTCAGATAATTAAAATTAATATTGTAAATAGATAATCTATAGTAGTGATAAATGACTGAACAACTGAAGGTTTTATCTAATAATCTAAATTGAACATATTTCAATTATTATTTAGGTTTAGTGGATGTGGCCGATATCTCTTTAAACATTTGGAAACGTAGCTTTTATTCATATAAATTTATAAGTTCATAGGCTTGAGCTAATTATAAAAAAAGCAATAGTAGGTACCTAAATATGATTATTAATTATTGACATATTTTAAAGCACTTAAACTTTTTTTTACCTACTATTATTATTTATAAAATCTCTTGTTATCACCTAACAAATTAATTTGTTTATCAATAGATAAATTGTTAATTGTTTATTTACAGAAAATGCTGACCTTCAGTCGTATTAGTAATAGCACAAATTACATTATTTTATAATAATTAAGTATAGGTTATAGGTTTATTTTTATAGATATTTTTTGTTCAATATTATAATGCATACATTTATATCATTTGAAGTAGAAATAATATACTCACAGTAAAAAATCATTATATATTTCATATGATTTTCAGTTCAATATTCTTATTATAAAGTTGTATAACCTTAGTAATTACTTTTTAGGACCTAATCCTCCGAAAAATATTTTTGTTGTACTTAGTATTAGCTTGTTTTTTATCATTACTATTCATGTATTTAAAAATGATACCTAGTTGTAAACCACTATTTATCATGAATTGTTAAGTATTTAAAGGGGTCTTTAACCATTTTATGGAATGCGCCACTAATTATCTCTAAAAATCTGGAGGGCCTAGTAAAAACATATATTTTATACAAAAATGTTCGATACAGATATCTTAAAGCTTAAATGATGGATTATAGCCATTCATATAATGATATATTATACTATACTTCAAATGCGATCGCAGGCCGCAGGTTGAAGACTCCTTATTTAAAGTATTGTTGTCGCTAATTTCTATTTTCTTAGTTCCAAATTTTCAGCACCAGCTGTATAGAGTTTTTTTAATGTTCAGGTAGAAAACTTGATTAATGTTCGTATTTATATTGTTTCTTTAGGTGGTGCTGGTGGCAAAGGTGTATGGGGAAAGTTAGGCGAAGAAAGTGATCTGGACGCCGCTATTGATATGAAGGATCCGAATTATGATAGTGATATGTTGGACGATGATAATATTGTGCTGCGTGAAATCACTCCAGAATCTTCTGATGAAGAACTTAAAGTAATAATCGTAGCATTAAAATGTATTTTATTTTAAAATCTTAAATGCTTTTAAATAAAAATAAATTAAAATTTTTTATTAAATTCCCAGTTTTTTCTTTTCTAGTTCTTCATTTATATATTTTTAATATTGATATTGGATCCTCATATAAAAAAAGTGATTGTAATTATAATACTAAAGAATTTAGAAGTTTAATATATTATTCAATCTAAAAATTTCTGAAATGTTTGTATTTTCTAAAATTATTCTTCATGTAAAAATATACCTAAGTATAATTTTCGTTACTTTTTTCTCCACTTAAATTATTTATGAGAAAAAAATATTTTTAAAGGAACAATCATGGTAGGAGGTCAGATTAAAATGTTGGTTATTCTTTGTTTAACAGAATCATATAGTAACATTTTTTCCTTTATAATAAAGGTATTATTAGTGACTATAATAAATTATATTTAATAACATTTTTTGTTTAAATAATTTTTAGAATTCCATAACATTTAATATTCTTGAGTATTATGAACACGGTGATACTGAGGAAGTAACAATGACATTAAGCGAACTTAATATAGTTAGCAAATGGCATTTGGTAAGTTGTATATATTTACCTAAGACAGATATGAAAAATGTAAATTTACAATTTCTTTTTTTTTCAGATCACTCAAGTTGCTGTTGAAGTAGCTCTGGAGCACAAACCATCTCAAAGAGAGATGACTTCTGTATTGCTATCAGATCTATATGGGCGTCTAATCAAGCAAAAGGAAATCGCCCAGGGATTCGATGTTGTATTAGCCAATCTTCCTGATCTCATTCTTGATACTCCCGATGCTCCTGTAGTGGTAGGCTGTTTCTTAGCCAGAACCATAGCAGATGACTGTCTCCCACCTAAAATTATAGACTTTTTCAAAGAGAAAAACTATAGTGATTTAGCTAAGTTAGTGCATTATTTAAAATTTTAGTTGTAGTATAATTCATTAATAATTGTTATTTTATTATATCTAGTGAAGCGTTGATTAAGGCTCATAACTTGTTAAATATTAAACATGGACTGACTAGACTTGATAATGTTTGGGGTGTTGGTGGTAGTCTAAGACCAGTGCAGTATCTTGTGAGACAAATGAACATGCTTTTGGATGAATATTTGTGCTCTGGGGATTTGCAGGAGGCCATCAGATGCATTTTAGAATTGGAAGTTCCGCATTTCCACCATGAACTTGTTTATGAGGTTTGTATTATTTGTTCAGTACTCATGTAACCTAACTTGTTTTTTTTTTTTGGAAAATTTTATATTATAATACATGTCAGTCAGTATAATATTAATAAAATGTTATCGTTGATTAATTAATTTTCAGGCGGTAATTGATGTTATTGAAGCTATGAATACTCGTACTGAAATTGCTATGTGTAAATTACTCAAGGCATTATATGATGCTATTATCATAACACCAGAAATGATGAATAAAGTATGTATAATCAAATAGCTGATGTTAATAATAAATAAATAACATTTGTATTTTTAATTTCTATTAGGGTTTTGATCGAGTTTTTGAAGTTCTTGATGATATATCTATTGATGTGCCATTAGGACCTGCTGTCCTTGAACGATTTTTGGATAAATGCGTAAATGCTTGTTTTTTACAAAGAGATATCTTGCATAAAATACCAACAAGGTATAGTTATTAATTATTCTATATATATTCTTCTTTCATAAAAATTGTTTTGTTTGATTTTTAGAACATCTCGTAAGCGATACGTGTCTGAAGGTGATGGCGGTCGCCTCAAAGAAGCCTAAGAACTATTTACAAGTTTGCTCCTTTTCTCCACAATCCTCTACCTCTCGAGTACAGTATTTTTTTCTTCAACATTATTTAAATTTAATTTAACTATTTTTTTTTTTTTTAATTATCAATTAAGATCTTCATTATAAAACGTAATTATTTCATTACATTAACCATATTGCGGTTCTCTTAAGAATTTGTCTTCAGTAGTTTTATATATTCTAACGCTAGTATTAGTAATATAATGAGTGTATGGATGTATAAACAATTATATCACTTAGCTGTACTATTTAAATGCCAGCTAAGTTGCTGCTTCTAGATAAACAAATAAAAAACAACAAAAATAGTGTATTAATGTTAAATTAAATGGCATGTGTTAGGGATTGACTATTGATAATTTTTACAAATTTAATACTCCAAAATTAACAATTATTTATTGATTATTATTATATTGTATTAATATGTTTGACACTTTAGTGAATACTGTACTCATTAGCATCATATGGTCGAATGATTTAGGGAGTTTTCTTTTTTTAATTTAAAGTAAAGTTTATATAAAACAAATGCTTGATAATATTTTTTTTTTTTGTCAAATTCATCGTCTTGAAATAGTGATTTACTTGCTACTAATTTTATAACTACTTTTTCTTGTACATTTATTTCACATTCTAAGTTTACTTTAATGTGTTAAATATTTTACAATGAGTGTATTTTCCAAATTAGTATGAGATATATTCTAAAATATTTGTAATGAAATATATTGTTTTTTAGTACAAAATTATATAATACAGATATTATGTATCATTCTTAAGCAATATTCTTTAAGTATTATAAAATTAATAATTTATTCCTAGTGGTCCCTGATGTATATCTCAACGTAACTGTATTAAGTATCAGCTAGTATACCATCTATATAAAATAATTATAGATGCTCCTAAAAGCTGAATTGTGTGTGTGTTCAATTTTTCAAAATTAGTTGGAACATTTATAAAAAGTTTTATATATTTATGTTACAATAATAATATAATATACTTTTTATATTTTACTGATGAAACAATCATTTTATTTTTATTATAACTTTAAAAAGTCAATTTGCATTAATTGTAAATTGTATTCCTTGTAAGTTTTCCTCAAAGTATTGCATGATAAAAGAAATTTAATTATTTCGAGTTGCAAATAAAAAATGTAATCAATTTGGTTGAAAACCGATGTTCTGTAGATTTTTATGTTTGTAATTTTTTGTCCATTTTCTTAATTATTCAAAAAACTGTTCGGAATATTAAACGTGATGTTGGTTCCAGAATCAAATTAAACAATTATTTTACCCTGTAACAAAATTAAGTAATTTCTTTAATTTTTTTCTTATGAATTAAAAATGAAAACTAGTTTAACATACATGGGACAATGCAATAGAATAGATAAAGCCGATAAAGGTAGGTACTTACTTACATAGTACTGCATTAGCACCAATTAATTATCTAAACTGTGGCCATATGGGAGAAGGGAGGTGCTTAGCCTCAAAAAACATTTACAAATCTAACTATAATGAATACCGAAAAAGATTTTGCAGTATAATTACTGAAACCTATTTGCTAAAACTATCTTGCGTCAGGAGAATATAGCTTTAAAAATGTGAAATAATATTTTCGATGCTCAATGATTTTTGAGTAATATATTATATACTGTAAAAGTAAATAAAATATGTATTAATATATTTTTCTGTAGCTGTTGAGGGTTTGTACTTTTTACTCTAAATCATATTAATATACCTTATGGGCTATTTATGCTATGCATAATGTAAACATCATAAAATATAAATATAGTTTTGACATAACTGTAATAACCCAATAAAAAAGGGGAAAGTGTATATAGGGGAGATGGGTGTTTAATACCTTCCTCCTTGTTTAAGGGAGGGCACTTAGGGTTACAGAGATTCGAGAGCAGATATAGGTGAGTGTAAGTCCTTCCAATCCAATTTACTTAGATAGCACTCGCCTGATTCCTTGTCGCTGCACAGTAGCTGATGACTTCGACGCTTACAATGCGGGAGTGTAGGAATATTAGAATAAACACAATCTTTGATGGATGAAAGCCGGACTCTCTGGTACTCGCACACAAACTATATTTAAATGCCGGTGATATTAGCACTTATATAAGATGTGTACGTCGGTATCAGCTAAGTCCGTGTGCATACACTGACGACAGGGCTTCTGTAGTTCGGATAAGGAACAGTTTTTAATTTATTATGGTTGACTGCAGTCACGACGCGTAACCAGAAATTTATATTTTTTTAGGAAAAATTAAGGCCATCAACGACTTCCAACGGGGAGCTCTATATAAAGGGTTGTCAGGAGATGTTATATACGAGTAGACCGGGGACGAAGGTCTGGTCGGTTGCTTCTTTGTCCAAAGGCGGTTTCCTTTCAGGATTGACCTCGTTTGTTACAATGAAGCATTGAAGCCCAATTATATTTGTCCCTTATTCTTTGGAATTATGTTTTCTGTGTGTGTGTGTGCCGAAAGAGCCGTTATATTTTATTGATAATATATACATAATATTGATTTATAATGATTATGCGCAAATATGAAAATACACAAAAATAAAATAATGCAGTATTCGTTTTTTAAACTTGAAACCAATGTACCATCACTCTCGAAAAAATGATTCTGAGTGAAATAGGTCGGGTAAATCAAAGCAGTAAATTTTTCCATATATTTTTATATTCAGCATTTTTTTTCCGTAATTAAAAAAATGTCCGGAATTTTTTAAATTTACCCTCTTTAAAGTACCAATTAGACAATATTTTCTTTCTGAAACCTCCCACAATTGTTGTGATATGTATTAATATATAATCGTTAGTTTTGTTAACGCGTAGTCGACATGGTGGAGATGGCGACAGTTAATTTTTTTAGCTCGGTCTGCTCTGTACTCTGTATTCTCGAACATTACATTGGCGACGAAGATCAAATATTAAAATTCTAAAGGATGACGTCATATTTGGGCAGTTTGGCGCAATTTAACGTTGATGGGGACAATTGGAAAATCTCTCAGGAACAGTTTGAGCAATTTCTTGAGGTAAATAAAATTTAAAATGATTTAAGAAAATCGGCATTTTTAAATTGTATTGGTCAAGATGCATACAAATTTGTATAACAATTGTTAAGGGATTCGTGCACACCAAATATTCTAAAAGAAAAAACTTTTGAAGAATTGTGTTTGTTGATGGAAAATCATTTTACTCAGAAATAAATATTTTCCGGGAGCGAAATCATTTTTATGCGGCCAGTCAGCAAGAGGGTGAATCAATTGCGGATTTCACGACAAGGCTTTGGAATTTAACAACAAATTGCAATTTTGGTATCAAGCTGGAAGGTATTTTAGTCGATAAATTTGTATTCGTATTGAAATCGGGGAAAGTCAAGGACAGAATTTGTGAAGAAAAACCAACTGAAGAAACAACTTTTTCTCAAATTGTCGATATCGCACTTGCAAAAGAAACGTACTTAGTCAACGAGGCAGACCGAGTCCACTGGATCAAAAACAAAAAAGGACATAAATTTCGTCAGAAATATCATACGACGGCGGAAGACAAAAACGCTGTTTCGAGGCAAGCGGATCATGGAGGTCGAATGACAAAAAATACAGGGGACTGAGGAGCGAGTACATTAGGGCAATTCAACTGACGAGAAGCAGTAAGCATTCCAAGGGCAAGGACGAAGGAAGCGGCATTGTATCAAAGATCAATCAATGTCGAGTTTGTGGTAAACGGCACACGGGTACGGGGTATTCAAAATTATATTTGTAGTACAATAGGATATTAAGTTGTAATGTGTAATAGATTCAAGGTACAAATTATTTAAATATTGAGACGGTAGATGAGGATATACATGATTTGACTTTTTTAATACTATATGCATCATTTTCGTATAGGGCATTTATTACAGTACATATTATTTGGAAATTTTCACAGTTATAAATTGCGGCTTCGAGCCATGTCCCTCAACGCGTTAAGATAGGTTCTGGTGGTAATCTAATCCCTGAAGCTATTGATTTTATAAAGCAACGCGGTATGGCGAAATTTTTTCATATTTTATATCAACTCGTCAACAGGATTGAACTGTCCACGATTTTCTTCAGCTATCCGATGAAGTGCGTATGCACTGCAAGTAGTGTGTATCATTTTAGTATATAGATTTTTATGAAATGAAATAGCCTTCCGCAAGTAAAGAGCTGCGTCGGATAAGAATAGTAAGACGTTGTTGTACATAATATCTCCAGGCCATAAAATTGGTCATTGCTTTTTTAAAGACTTTACAAAAATATTATTATGATTTGTTTTTTCTGACTATTCTCAGTGCAGCAGAAATGAATGACCAACACAATCTTTCTTTTTTAGATTGGTTTAAACTTTGTAACTTTGAAATATTGAATAATTTTTCAAAATATGCAAAATAAACACAAAAACGTAAAAATAAGCACTTTCCTGCTGTAATAACCCAAAAGTAAAAGGAAAAATAAGGTGGTAAAAGGAATCGGGATAAATTACCTTCCTCCTTCTTGTAAGGAGGGCACTCGGGGTTACAAAGGTCCGAGAGCCGATGTAGGTGTCTGTAGGTTTCACAAGCTTATTATAATTATATCACTCACCTGATTCCGCCTCGTTGCGTGGCCGTTGATACTCGTACCGCTCACGGTGTAGGATTACAAGAAATGATCAAATTAATGTGCAAAGTCGTTAATGGGTTGCATTTGGACACTTTGACACTCACACAGAAATCAAATGTTATTAAAAATGATACTTGCGTAAAAGTAAAAAGAGATCTCCGGAAGTCGGTGCGCCCGCACTGACGACTTGCAACGGAGAGCCCACGAGAAGGGTTGTCTGAAGACCTTTTATAGAGCGATCTGACTGTGTGGTGGGATGGTCCTTTTGACCAAAGGGCGGTTTCCCATGAAGGTTGACCTAGTTATTGACAATGGGGAACCGTTAGATTTTTGTCCGTTTTCATTGCTTGCTTTCTGTGTGTATGCCAAAGGAGTCCTTGTTTATTAAGTTATAACATTTTGTTTACACATGATGCTGCATATCATTACACTGCAAAATCTATGAAATATGCAAAAATATGCACATTCAAATTTTAGATTTGGTATCGTGGCATTGAGAAATTATTTTATTTCGCTTTCGCACTCTGCTACATGCCTACATCTTACAATAAATAAAAAAAAATGCAATTTAAGTCCCAAACCCTGCTAATAAAATAAAATTAAAATAAAACAACTCGAAATATTTACATATTTATACATACGACATACCTAAGTGTAAATTTCGTAATTATATTATATTTTTTGAATAAAATAAATCGTTATTATTGTTGATTATTGTAACACGTAAAAGCTTTTTTAATGGCAGCTAACTGTTTAAAATATGACGTTAGGTTCCAAGAAAAAAGCGTAAACATTATTACAAAAGTAAACTGGCAATGTTATACACTGTCTTACAATACATATAAATAAATGAAAACGACTGTCACGTGATGTACTTAATACTTATGGCTAAAAAATAAATGCCAATGGTCTGCAGCTCGAGAAATATCAAATAGTAAAGGAATATACATCCTCGCTTGATTGTTTTTCCCCTGTTTAAACCGAGGATCAGGTGAGAACAGTTCATCACAATACTTTCACCCGACCCCCATCGTTTATTTTACAAAATAAAATAATATACATACAGGCCATGTCAGCGAGGCCGCGCGTGTTTTGCAGCGGTACCTCCCTGACATGAACGCGACCGCGCTACTTGTTTGTAATTTTTACAATTTTATCGTAACGGTCTTGGGTGGTCTTGTCGGCCCGATTTCCAGGGCCCGCCGGTGAGACTCATGCCTGTCGCGGTGTGAGAGCCTGGCCGCGCGTTCGTCGTTCTCCTTTTCTCGGAGGATGGACTCGATTATGCTAATAAATCCAGTCCTGACTCTTGGCCGGAAGTTTCCCGTTGAATATGTGATTACTTTTCTCTGCCCGTGTCGTCGGGATCAGCCGGGCGATATTGGTGGTCTTCTTGGAGGTCTGGGCGACGGCAACGTGCTCAGTAAACAAAAGCTTAGTTCCACGCCTAGGTACCGAATCGATTGCTTAATAGGCACGGCGTGCCCTTCTAGGACTAGCCGAGGGTTGTTGAAGACCCCTTTGCAGGTCAGGACGACTGCCTCGGTCTTCTGATTGGCTATGCCGATGACGGTTACGTCGTCGGCGAAGGCGATTAGTTGGACTCCAGCTGGTCCCCGTTTGAATAAAAAAAAGTGATATTCATTATGACTTTATCTTTTACCGATAAAAAATGTCCGTCGTAGCTTTATTTATCCTGTTCCGGAAACATTAACCAATAGTAATAATGTATGATAGTAATTTAAACTAAATGTGTGAGATAAAATATCCGCTTTTAAAATGGATAGACGTTATGATTATTATTAACGATTATAAATTATGTTTCATTTAACTATTTCATTTGATAAAATGTTGCTGTTCCAAAAAATCATACGTGTGTCGCGTGTTAAGTATGTCATCAGCTGCGAGATTGCCGCTGGAAATGTTTAAAAAATGATTCAATTTGAATTCATACATTTTAACGCATTATGGTTTTGCAATATTTTCAAAACCCCTAATAGTATAAGAGTACAATAGAAGGTACCTAAATAGTACCTACGTATATATATCATATTTGCAGCAAAAATGTAATGCCGTTTTTTTAATGGTCCGATATTGTTATTTGGTCACCATAGTTAATTGGTACACACGAAGTTCTGGAGTAGATTTTATGTGGTTTCCCGATACATAGGCATAATATAAATAACATATATGTATATAAAATTCTCCGGTCACAGTGTTTGTCATTGAACTCCTCCGAAACTGCCTGACCGACTTTCATGAAATTTTTTGTGTATATTTGGTGGGTCTGAGAATAGGTCATAGGCTATTTAGCACCTAGCCCCCCCCCTCTAGGGCCTAGGTGTTAAGGGTGGCCCACTCTTAGCAAAACTTTACCCTTAATAAATAAAATTTATTTGCTTATTCGTGGGTTACCTTGGTCCTTGTCAATCAAAGAATTAAATCTCATGATACAAGAGTTGTTGCCAGGTGTTGGTGTCACGCAAATCAATCGATATAATTTGGGATGCCAGCGAAGATATAAAATATTCTACAGGGTTTTTTAAATCATTGGATTTGGTATGCTACCGCACCATCTACACCTGAAAGTTGTACATATTGGTATCCTTTTTTTCATAATTAATAGTACTTCAATTGGTTCTGTTTGTGATGCCAGATGCAAAGAGGCTAATTTGAGCCGTCGTACTAATGGAGCTACAGACAAGAGATATAGAAGAGCGCAAAGAACAGACGAATAAATCCAATCCGATAGTACGAATGTGCGTGTAAGTATGGCGCAATTTCATGAATTTCAATCACAAGAGATACGAGCTGGATTCAATAAACAACAACGATTGGAGCAAAAACAAGCGTGCCGGTTCACCAAAAACGATTGTTTGGCGGAATTGCCAAAACATATTCAAATATTATTGATTTAAACTTCGATTCGTGTAAAAAGTCACAGACACTATACGAGTAGAGTTTTGTATCCAGGCTGGATATGCGTGTATAAATTTATTTAATTGTTGGTTACCTGGGAAATATTTTATTTTGTTTAATACGTTAATTTTAATAATTACTGATTGAGGTCATATTCCTATAACATATTAACAGGGATATGTTTTTGCTACTAGTACAACCGATGATTTTTTTCTAACTGACTTCGCGTTACCACAGAGCGGCTGATACAGTAAACAAGACATGATTAAAGTAACCATAAGTAACCGCACCATGATCTATGATCATTGATCACTATACATCTCAATAACGACAAAACGTATGCACTTGAAATTTTAAATAGTGTTTCTTCTAATACCTGTTCCAGGTGCGTGTAATAAGAAAGGAATTGTAAAAAATGTTATGTTTAGGATGATTAATTTTGCGTTTATGCGAATTTTACCGCCAGTTTGTATATTGTTCAGTGCAGAGATTTTTTGACCAATTATAATCTATAATCAAATGTAACACCCGAAACCAAACATGGCTAAGTTTTAAATAATGCAAAGAAGTAATATCCGATGAAACCTGATCCGTGCGAAGCCGGGTAATTCATCTTGTAACATAATAATTATAACTTTTGTAAATAATTAATTAATACTTTTTAAATAAGTGAATTGGAACACTGAGACTCGTTAAATAAGAAAGGTCTGTAAATATTAATTTTTTCTCCAATTTTTTTTTATTTTAGTGTAATTTTATAGTAAGTTAAAGGTTAAATCATGAAAAACCTATAATTAAATCATTATTTTATTCCCTTAACTGGCTTAGAAAAATGACTTTGGACATTTTTATTTTTCTAAAAAAGCAAAATTGCCATTTTATAAAATAAGTTGTTAATGAAAATTTAAAAATATCGCAGTTGAAAATTAATTTAGCTGCATAATTATAGCTATAGGTAGGTTTGAAAAGAAAGAACGAATATACGGTTAGATAAAAATGTACAATGGCTATTGCAATAAATTAGTTCCTGGTCACATTATCGTTTACATTTGTGTGGCTTCAGCAGTGTCTTTGTATATGTATAATAATAATGACAAATGTACGAATGAATAACATAGATTCTGCTAGAAAGATTTTGTGATCGATTATAATTTATTATATCATTTATACAATTATTATACCTCAGCGTAAATATGGTTTCCTTCTTTTGAAAGCATTATCTATAGCCTATAAGTAACTGTGAAACCAAAGGCAATTAATGGGTTTTCTTTTTCAGTTACGATAATTAAACATAGGTAAGTCTCAGGAAGTCAGGATTTAAAATCATATGTAGTCAACTACGTGGAACATGTATAACATTTATTCACAATTTTTTAGTTTTTATAACAATATACATAGTAATAATAATAAAAATAATGAATAGCTTATCGTTATAAGTTATAACTTATAACAGTTAGGTTAAATGAAATAAATTATTATTACCGAATAAGTTAGTGTAAAAATGTAAAATGTATTTAGCAGGTATTTTACTACTTATAGTTAGAATTATTTAGCAGTAGTTTGAATAGCCTTATTAGGGTAGATATAACTTTTGGTTAAAATTCACCGCGCCAAGCAACAAAAGATTTGGAGTTAAAGTCCGCTTTATTTTCTTAAACGCAAAATTAATCGGCTTGAACTAAATAAAAAATTATATCCCTATTTATTGCACATCTAAGCTATATCTTAATCACTATTTCAAATTTCAAGTGCTTTTTTTGATTTTGAGGTGTACCTAGCGATCAGTGAGTGAGAGAGTGGTACTAGAATTTTATACGTACAGATTTTTATAAAAAATTTAACGGACGTTGAACCAAGCACAAAGGGATAGATAATTGAATAAACCCAAATAGTGAAACTAAGGAAATAATAAAAATAAATACCTATATTTAAAAAAAAAATACAAAAAAAAATTAACCCTATAATAGTAATTAATTAATAATGAATAATTATTAGCTATGTAATCGTTTATGAAAGTTTAAAAAAGATTCCAAATTTGGCGTATACTTACTTATACATATACCTCAAAATAATATTATATGTTTTAAAAAAATAAATCGTTTATCGTTGATTATTGTAACTCGTAATAGCTTTTTTAATGGCAGCTAACTGTTTAAATATTACGTTAGGTTCCAAAAAAAAAGCGTTAACATTGTTACAAAATTAGAATGCAATACTGTTCTATAATTATAAATGTTTAACAAATAAATGATAATAATATAATAAAACAAAAAAGACTGTCGCGCTGTGGTTTGTTGCTAAAAACTAATGGTCTGCAGCAATAGAAATGGTTTCCGACATTAAACAGCAAACGAATTCAATGTCCCGTTTGAATTGTAAAAAGCGATAAATAATGACTTATCTTTCACCGATAAAAAATAAATATCCGTCACGACTCGATTTATCCTGTTCCAAAATAATAATAATAATAATAATTTATATATGTATATACAGAGTGTGATATATTGCGATGTGGGAGTTTAAACTAAAATGCGAAATCAAATATCTGTGGTTAATAAATGATTAATAATCATTGAAATTACTAAGAGGATGTCAGCAGTCAGCTCGTGTTTGGTTGTGTTTGTCTATCAGCTATAACGTGCTGCGTAAGAAAACACGCTTCATAAAACAACATTTTTGTCATTTATGTTACATTTAGAGTTCAAGCCAATTACATAAAATATATAGTGAAGGATATTTTTGAGATCACATTATTGTAAACAACTTTTTTCATAATACCGTTAAAAAAATCATTAACCGAAATCCATGTTACTTCATATTGTCAACTGACAGTCTACAAAAAATATGTCAGGCTCTCAAAATTATTCCTTCTTTAAATTTAAACTTTCATGATATATGGGTGTAAAGTTTAAGCTCATAACATGAAATGTATTTTAATGTTAGGTTTAGAGTTTTAACTTTAAACTAAAATAGTACTGCATTGTATATGTTCTATGGGTAACATTTGTGGTTTGCTATGTATTGTATATTAAGCTCCTGCGCACTCTAGATCGATAATCGAGACTCAACAAGAGCTGAAAATCCACTTAACAATCATAACTAGGGCTGTGAATTTGTTTAAAGTTGTTTTTTTGCTGATTATAAAACGTAGCTTTCTTAGCACAGCATGTGAGTCTTGTAACAACGAATTCAATTATGAAACTTTTAATTTGCATTTTCTTGCATTTTTAACGTAATTTTTTTGCCTTTTTAGGACATTTTTTCCTTATTTAGGTCATATAATGGTATTTTTCATCTATTACTGTCAATTATCATTTTAACACCCATATTTTATATTTTACATAGTCTATATACTCGACATATTTACCTATATTTTATAAAATTATTTTTGCAAACTATAAAGATATGTAACGATTTGATGAGATAAAGCGATTGGGCCATTAACTGTTGTAGCATATTAGAAGTGAATTTTCAGAGTATGTAAGTTTATCTAAGTTACCTGTAAACTATTTGACATTGTTGTTTAGTACTTAGTAATTCGTCGTTTTTTATATGTATACTAAGCATATTATGTACTTCTAATGCTAACATTTTTTCAGATATACTGAAACAGGAAATTAAAATCATAATTTTTAATATTATTTTGTATAAAATTACCTACCTAAAACGAAAAAAATTAAAATTCTGATTTCGGTGTACATAAAAACAATTTTTAGTGCATTTTTTTGGCATTTCAAGAGCATTTTATAATTCATTTTTAGGAATTATGTCATATGATAAAGTGTAGCCGTATTAAAAAATTACGCGCTTGTTAAATATTATATGTGTTATATTGGGCCATTATGGTAATCGTTGTCACTTTTTATAAGCTCTATATGTGTCCCTTTGTTCCGAAAAACTTGCACTATGCGGTAGGTACGCTATATTTTGTCAAGTTTTTTGAAGAATTGGTTCTGTTTTCAACTGCGTTATCCCCCTATTATTATTACTATTGCGTGAAAGAACCGTGGACACGGAAAAAATATTATTTTAATTCAAATTCGCACATTGCTACCAAAATTATGAATAACTGCAGTTTCCGTGAAATTAGGTGACGAACAGAGTTCGACCGCTGTATTATTCGATAAGCATGAAATGATGAATCGTGTATAATAATTAATTTGGTAATATCGCCAAATCGCAGCACGTCTACCAAAATAACTCATCGTAGGTGCACCGTTAATGTTATAATTAGGGCTAGGGACTTCATGTTCTAAAAAACCTTAAAATATGCATGCATTTATGCTCTTAAAAATTATCATATATGCTTTGAAATTATGCAAAAATGCTCAAATATGCTCTTAAAAATATTTAATTTTTCACTAAAAAACCAAGAATTACAAATTTATTTATTATTATTTATTAATTATTATAATTATTTAATATTTCCATTTCTTCTTCTTAAAGCTTGCCTTTAAATAAAACAAAAGCAAAAAAAAAAATTTCAATTAATTGTGTTTGTGCATTAATAGTTTTAAAACCCTTGGTAGATGGATTATTTAATCATTTTAATCTTCTTTACTATCAATTTCTAGAACATTCATATCAAATATTGTATTATATGTGTTAAATATGTTAAAATGTACTTACTCGTAAAATACAAAAATACCAAAATATGCATTTCTTGGAAAAAAAGTGCTAAATATGCAAAATAAAAATGATTGCTTTAAACTCCAATTACTATGAAACAAATTTCTATATGACTTTGAATGATTATTGAAAAACATGCTAACTCCTATAAGTCCCTAGCCCTATAGGCTATAGTTATAATATATTATAGAGAAATACAGGAGCCAAGTTGTCAATAATTGTCAAATAATCAATAATCATTGATTATTTTAATATTATACCACTGTTTCAGAGCAGTCGAAACTCGAAAGCCGCGGTTAGTTACAGAAAATGAGAGCAGTACGTATTCAACACCAACAATGTTAAGATTACGCATACGGGAACTGACCATTGGCTTAGCACCTCCAAGTCACAACTCACAGCTGAGCACCCTCAGTCTATTTTGAATTAACAAATATTATTTTTTGTTTATGAGAATGACTTTATTCCAGTTTGTATAGATCATATTAATAAACTAAAAATGATTTAAAAGTAATAAGTTATTAGTTATTAGTTTATTACTAATAACACTATACGTATTATGAGATGAGTAATGATTTCAAAGAATTGTATTGGTCGAATGTTTCTATTCATAATATTGCATAAATACGGGATGTCCCACCAGAATTTAACAAAGAACGGTATCTTCCGTGTTAATAGAGATAATTAAATACGGTTCTTTTTATAAGCATCGTTGAGAAAAGGCAATTTTGTTGACACTATAGTTTGGTAAATATAAGTGTATTATTAAATAAGTTAAAAAATTAACTTTTTTTTTTTATATTTTTGTGAAATTCGTAAATGTATGGTTTTATCTCGTAATGTACAGTTTAATGGGATCAATAGAAGTTATTAGTTCTATTTTATTTTTTAATAAGACATAACGTCATACCTTCATCCACAGGCTGTTATTGTTATTGTATTTTTTTTTGTATAATTTAGTGTTAAAATAACTTTAACCTCTTATATTTTTATTGACACGTTAATTGGTATGTGTTTATTAAATAATATGATTTAAAAGAAACGAATTTTTATTTGTCTTTAAAAAAATATTGTTCCAAGCAATAAGCATGGAAACTAATATACTTTTGTACAAAATAAAGGATAGTGCAGGCCTTTACATAAAAAAATATTCCAAACATTTTAATTTAAGTTATTAAACTCGTAAGTATTTTATTTTATAAAGTTACAATTGAAAAGACGAGCAAACAGTGCCATTATAAAAGTAGTTTGCAATCTTCGAGGCGTTTTGAAGAAATATTTAAGTAGGATATTTATATTAAACATATTTATAATATTTCCATTTATATTTAAAAAAAATTCAAACGTTACAATTATCTTATTATTATGGGTACTTTCTTGTTGATTGTTAACCTAGTAATTGTGGATTTTTCAATTAAAATTATTATTCATAGTTTATTGCAAGCATAAAAAATTGAATGGATGCATTTCTGACAGATGGCACAATACAAAATTTCGCGTTTAGTCTATAAAATGAAGGAGCAGTTAGAATTTGGCGGTCAAACTTATAGGTAAGTATTTTAAATTTACGTATTTTTGATTTTATGTGTAAATTTGATGAAAGTGTTAATAATATGTATTTTCACGTCGGTTACCAGTTCAATTTAAACCAATAACCACACTTTATTTGTTTTTCTCTTGAAATTTCTTCATTTCTTAGACATACCTGTCGTCATTTTTCATAACAAACCTAAGGTAATTTTTTATTTTTAAGCTTTTAAAAGTATTTTATTTAACATGTATACAGCACAATTATTGCACATCATAAAAACATAAAAGAACATTTAACAATATCTGACGAGATGAACATATCCTGGACTCTTTCTCAGAATCACCGTGTTATATTGACAGCGCAATTATTTATGTTTCATAATAGTTTTATCAACTTCGATGTTGATGAAAATTATCTCTTTAGAGTTTAGATAAATCCTTGAGTTTATTTATTCTATGGTGGTGGCTCTGTGAACTTTTATCTTCAGGATCCTAATTGAAGATCTTCAGAAGAAAAGATAAGGAATTACTTAATGTCTATAATAATATTTAAAAATATGCATAGTGCATAGAATGTTTAAAGTTTTCTATAAATACAGTACAAGATAAATGCCAGTACACAAGTTTCCATAAATATTTTAATACATGGTCATGAAGACTCTTACATTATTAAAGCGAACATTTATATTCGGTTATAATTTAAAAGTTAACAAAATCGGTAACTTAAAGTAACTCCCATAACTTTATTTTTTTCTCATAATCAATTTATTACAGTTATCATGATTTTACCATTTATATCAATAATAATACATTTTTACGACCCATTTTTGTTAACATTTTCTTTATTTTCATCAACACATCATTAGGTCAATTAAAATAATAAACAAGCATAAGGTACCAAGGTACCAATAGATACCAATAAGGCATCAATAATGTATTTATATCATAATTATTATATTTTGACGCAAAAAAAAAGGTGTATTTTACAATTAAAATAACTTCATATATTATGTTTATGTATATACAGTATGGTCAACAAGGGTACTCAAAATTATAATAATGGGAGATAATATAATATTTTCATTACTGCTCCTACTGTATTAAAATGGTAAATCCTTGTAGAACACCTGTTTATGTATAAATATAAGTAAAAAATAAATATATTAATATCTTCATGAAGATACACATACAAAAAACTAAACAACATATTATATTCAACAAAGCTCAACTGATGGATTCTCAATTCACTTGGTATTGGAAACCGATTCAATTTCTTCCAAATCAAAATCTTTAACCCACTCATCTGTAACAAAAAAAACAATAAATAAAACATTTAAGTCACACATGTGCAGTAGAAAATATCAAAATCAGGGATTAGGATTTTATGCGCTTAACATTTTTTTGATTATTTCATTTTACATGCACACTTAAATATGTGTTTCAATTTTAATTTTTTACAACTAAAAAATTCAGCAAAGTGGAACAAATTTTTAGTTTGATTTAAAAAGTTTAGAAAGTACAACTACATCTATAACTCAAAATAATTGAATTTGCTAATTAATAATCATAAATATGAGAAAATATAAATATTTTAATTTTTAACATCAAAAACAAGTTTTAATAGTTTAAACAAAATAAAATAAATATAATATGAAAAAAACTCAATATAAAGTATAATTTCATATCATTATTAGTCTAGTATGGAATGGTTAACTTAATTTCCTTAATGCTGGTTGATTAGCCTAAATTAGTTTACTAGAATTTGTAAGTGTAGTATGAAAGAACAATTTAATTAATATGTTGCATTTTTTATTACCTATTAATAGTGTTCTTACAACACTAAAAAACACATGTATAAAGTGTAAACTCTTAAAAACATAAGAAAATTATTTAAAAGCCTATATATGGTGTATCCTAAATAAAAGAGATAAGTTAAAAAGTTTTTTTTTCACAAAAATTCATATTGACAATATACTGATAAGTGCTGGTAAATTTATTAAGAATTGTTGTTTATTTGGAGCTCAGATAAGAAAATAAAAGTTGTTAGTGTTATGAGTTTAAGAGGACATTGTTACTCGTAATATTATCATTTTCCCCCTTACCCTTGCATTCTCCCCAATATTTATATTTGATGAAATAGTCTACTACGCAGATGTGTATAATTTTGATTGTTAACTACCTTTTTTTTTTTTTTTCCGTTACTAAAACTAGGACTGGGTGGGAACGATTGTTAACTCCATAGTACCACACTACCACCCTTAAGTTATAATTTTTAAGTTAACTATTACAATCACCTTTATCCAAACTTGAAGTGGTAATTGAAGAAGCTGTGGATGGAATATCTTCTTGTTTTAATTTAGAATCCTTTTTTATACCTAAACAAAACAATTAAAAACTTTAGTAGTTAATCTAGTGACTAAAATTACTTTAAAAAACTAATTTACCTTCTGTTGGACTATTAGACTTTGATGAAACTCTTCGTTCTTGATCATACGACAACAATATTTCTTCTTGTTCTTTTTCGGACAGTTCTACATCAGATAATGGAGTTAATTCTGTAAATTTTAATTAACTATACTCTTAATACACATTTTCTATGTAATGTTTACAGATTAACAGTAGCAACATACCTTTATTGAAATCTATTCTTTCAGTTTCTTGTTTCTCTTTTTCAAATCGTCTCTGTTGTTTGGCATTTTCATCTTCCAATAATGCTTTTCGAAATAAAAATCGATACCAAAAGTCTGCATGAGATACTGAATCTGGTACAAGTTTCTGATAGTTATCATGTAGTGGAGTGCACTCATTTAATATTTTTGTAAGCTTTTCATTGGATAACAAACTACTGTCGCCACTTTTTACCCAATCTAACCAAGCTTTATATCTTTTATTTAGCTGGTCATCAATTTCCAATAAAAATGTATTCGGATCATTGGCTAGAGTATATATTTGTGCCTGAAAAATACCACACAAGATGTAACCTAAAGAAATTGAAAGGGAGTGATAAAACCAGAAAAAATATATTACTTGTAGCCTGGAAAGTGTAACTGTATCTGAACCAACAATCATTAATGCTTCGTCGTCATCATCAGGCAAAGGGTTTAAAGCACTTGACATCTGATCCAAGAATGAACTTACTGATTTCTTCATTGTGTTGGCTGTAGAATCTGGATTTTCCAACTAAAAAACAATTAAAATTTTTACTTCAATCCCCATATTATATATATATAAAACTGACATACTTGTAAAGTCTCTTTGACAACATTGGTAGTATTAAGGACCATATTGCTGGTTTCAGTAGTAACTATTGTTGTCAATTCACCAAGATCACGTTTAACAGATTCTAATACCTCAGCTGACTAGAATAAACAATTATGGGTCAAATATAATCATTGAATAATATGACAAAAATAAAAAAACCATACTTTAGACTTAGCTGCAGAGTACAAAGAATCCCACCATCCACCTCCTTCATTTTCCTTTGATTCTGAATTCACTATGGCTTCTTCACTGACATTTTCAACATCACTAGGTTGTCTGAAATGAATAACTTAAATTATTAAAATACATTGATATATATTGAATAGAAAATTAAAATTAACTTAAAGGACATTATAAGGCAAACATATATATATATATTTTTAATTTTTATTGATGTTTGTTTTTTTTATGTTTATTATACTCGTGTAATTATCTTTCCAATATTTGCAAGTGTCATTTTTAACTAAAATTAAATATTAATTGTTGGCCAATATTGAATTATGTGTCGGCAATATGTATGTTCTGTAAGGATTGGTAGGTTGTATAGGATCATTACGTAAATGTCTATAAATTGTATACAATGTTTTCTTTTTCTTTTTTTTGGTATTTGTTAAGAATTTAGTTGTGCCAGATTAATTTTTATTCACACTCATTCCTTAACCCTTGTGTTAGTTAACTGAAAAGCAACAAGTTCAAGAAAGTCGGACCCGGAAAAGTCTTGGCCGTTTATCGGCCACAAAGTGGTGTCATGGTGGAATTACAGACCAAAATCCATCTTCAATTTTGACGATGGTTGTGAAAATTATACATCCGTAACCGAGTGTATAAAGAATTTACAGGACTTGCACCGGGGACGGTCATTCATAACTCACTTGTCGTCCATAGCGATACTCGGTCGTGTCCGCGAACAAAGGTTGCAGCAGTAGGTCTACTACTTAGGCGCTTTCTTCGGCGGTGGCAAGCGTGTCCGTGTGCGTTCGGCTAAATAGTCGAACGATGGCCGTGCGACATCGTTCGGAAAATGAAAAACACAGTTGATGGGCAATAGTGGTCGGGTGAAAATCGGACACGCCGTCGACGAGTTGTTTTCGTATTTTCTGGTCACCTGTACCGATACACACTTACGCTATTGTTTTTTGTTTTTTTTCTAATCGACGTTACGAGTGCAACGGCGTTGGCTATACGTAAAAAACGCGAGCACGATAATAACAAAGTGGAACACGGCCGAAAAGATCTAGGAGTATCCCGTACGGCGTACGCGACACTGTCTTATTTGGCGAGTTGACCAGGCAATCTGACAATCGCACGCACAATCATAAAAGTATAGAACACAATCTACGCACAATAAAATACGTTATCTCGCGCCCCGCGGAAAGATAACGCTGTTGTTGTTACCGCAGTTGTGGTACGTATCACATGTTTCATCCGCTGCCACAGATCAAATGTCCGTGAAGGTGCGACCGTCGTTTGAATAACTGTTTAAACGTGTACCGCCTGGGTCGAGCCTCGAGTCGTCGAGTTGACCGTGTCGGCTCGTGCCTAGCCTAGGTGCACCGCCATTATTCATTAAACCAGGAACGCGCCCGGAGTGAGACGATTCGAATTTCGGTGCTGGTCGCGGTCGACATCGGCCGCCATGGCTACGCCTTCCAGCCGGCTGAGAAACGACTTGGTACTAGCCATGCAAGACCCGTCCGTTATGCTGTACACAGATGAATTCGTCACCATCATAGCCGACAAGTACCCGAAATCCGAGTACCATTATCTTGTGCTGCCCAAGGAGGACATACAGCAATTGCGGTCAGTCCAGGAGCACCACATTCCAAAACTGATTTACATGGAGCTGAAGGGACTGGAGTTTGTTAAAAATATGACTGGACTGACTAAACAACATTTTCAGTAAGCGGGTCATCTCTGACTCATTATTACCGCCACAAACTTATATTGGTTTCTGGCATTATTTTCCTCTTGTTATAGGATTGGATACCACTCTTTTCCGTCGATGGACCGCCTGCACTTGCATGTTTTGAGTAATGATTTTCGAGGAAAGCACTTGAGTCAACCACACGAATGGAATTCCTTCCATACAGAATTTTTCATATCAACTCACAGTAATTATATGTTGACTAAAAAGTTTTTTTTCCATTGATTGATCCATTATGATCGATCGGTAATCTAGTCTTGAAATGTAATAATCTAATAATTTATACATTTCCAGCAAACATGCTAAGAAATTTTGCCTTTCAAAGAAAAAGTTAAAAATTCCAAAATATAATATAACTATTATTAATAGCGAATTGGGTACCGTGTGAGCAATATATTTTGTTTGTTAGTTTTTAAATTGTTGAACATACTATATTAAACATATACGTTCAAAGTAACCATAAATTATTTAAACTAAATAAGTTTTATCTACCACTTTTTTCATGTATAAGAAATCTTCTACATAAAATTTAGTACCTATGCAACAAGCATTTACTGTATGATAATTTTTTTTATTCTTTAATCCTAATTGTATTTTTAGAATATTTTTAAGCAAACCCAGTTATACAATCAAATAGTTAATGTTAAAATAGGCTATTTTCAAAAAAAATTACTTCAGATTTTAACTCTCCATATCCAGGGTCTTGAACCTACGACCTGAATCCCTTCAACATTTTCTAACCAGGCCGCTTACTAACTGACGTTTTGAAAATACATAAATTAATCTTCTATTTCAAAAATAAGTGATTGAGTTATAAATAACAAAATAAATGGTGTTTCTTTCTCTCAACAATTGATAATAACGACAAGTATAAAATAATGAAATGGTAAGAAAATAATTCTTCCCTCTCTAAGCAATTATGAATCTAATCTCAGATTTGACCTGTCATAAAAAAAGGTTTGAGAAACCTGTTATTTATTGTAAAAATGTTCTAAGACCTTGTTTTAATCTTCAGCTATATTCAATGAGAATATGGAATGTCCTTATTTTGTTCGCGATAAATTATTTAAAATGTTTCATATTTTGCTGTCAAGTTCACACATCTGACAATTTGCAATTTATTAATTTTAACGCTATACATGAAAATGTGATTTTTCTTTATATTTTATACTCCCCTAATACTTTCTTTTATTATTTTACCCAATGGTAGTTTTAAAAGTTAAAAAAAATGTATACCAATTGATGTACATGGTTTATTATCATATAGTATTTATTTTATACAACTAAATAATACAGCCACAGCCACAATTACTCTGTAAAAATAATTGATGTTCTATAATTTAATTCAATGTCTGCAGTCTTGAAGACTTGGGCCAATCTCACCATCAACCATATATGTACAAACAATAAACATGTTTATTTATAAAGTCATGAATTATTACAATTTAAATTTTGCAAAAATATTAAAACAATTACAGTATGGCACAATTAAGTGTTGTGCATTGTAAAAAGTAATGTCAATTAACAAACTAATTTGTTATATGGGTGAAATGCAAATAAAAATTGTGGTAGTATACTATTAATATTATCTAGAACTGTTTACTTAAAATCTAGTTGTGTAAACCACGGACTAAAATAGTGAAAAATAATGATACAACTGATATAGGTGTTATTATGGTATATATTTTTTCCATGTTAACTTGATGAATTGTCATATGTTTCAGAAGCTATTCTTGATTTACAATCATTGGGGTATGTTGCTCTTCCGCCCAACAAGAAAAGTTTGTATCAATCACTGCGATGCCATTTGTGTTTTTATTTTAGTAATGACATAGAAAATTTAAAATTACACTTGACCTTGTTTCACAGTTAGCTTATAAATAATATTTTACATTATTTTGAACTTTAAATGTGTAAAATATTTTATATTACTGTTGTTTAATCAATCATTTTTAATTATTAATATTTATAAATAAATGTAATCATTTTTGGACCAAAACATTTTCTTTATATATTTTGTAAAATAAAAATTGAAACAAAAATCCTACTTAAAATAGTAAAATGAACATAAAGAAAAAAAATTGTACAAACAACACATTGTTTCATTCTGGAGTCTAAGGCTATTGTACTTTTGTACTTTTGCCTACACTATTAACATATATTATGTGCTGGTGAAATATTCCTTTAAATCTTTTTCACAATTTTCGTATGCTAGACCCAATCCAAAACCAGAACCCATGATCAGCGGCCACTTCTTACCTAGATAATATAACAAATAAACAATTATATTTATTGCATTGTTTCATGTAAAATTATATTGTTGTATTGGGTATCAAGCCTGTTAATAATAATAATTATTCAAATATAAGAATCTATGTATTTGCAAGAATACAATTTAATATTGTATTATGTTTAATATAGGATTTTAACTATATTATATCTTATATTAAAATATGTAGGCATCACATAGTTAAAAATATATAAAAATAGTAAAAATATATTCATGCGAGAATAAAACTTTAGCCCGAGTAGATTTTGTCTAGTTTGGTAAGATCTTTGCCATACATCATCGAGAGTTATTAAACATTTTGTTGCTTATGGACATAAAAAACATTTAAATCTATAAACTAGTTTGTACTTATTGAAAAGTCTATGTCAATACTATACTGACTGTCCATAAGCTCAATGGTGACATAATGCCGTTATGAGTTATATATTTAAAGAGATGAATAAATTTCTTTAAGACTAAGGCAGGATAAAATAATAATTTATCAATAATAATTATACTTTGGGCTGAAAGAGTTATGACATTATATGCACTTTCTTCCTAGAATAGAAATCAAGCCTAAATGGTTTTTTCATACAACTTACATCAACAAATATACTATTACAAAATATTTGTTCAGTGGAAACATTGATTTTATATTCATAACATTTGAAATATTTGATAGGTCGGCATTAATTATGCTATGTGCTTCTGACATTTAGAACTGTACTATTATTTAGAGAACATCACATGTTAGATAATATTACTTACGTTTGAAAAATAGTAGGGATGCTACAGCACCGACTGATAGGCCACCACCTGGAAGAAAGTAAAATAGTCATTATAAACTGTCCTGAGCTTTTGAGTCTTATTGGCAATGTTAAATACCAGACATAATACCCTATTTCATGTTGTACCAAGAAAAAATAATTTTATATTTCACAGTCCCACTTATAGAATTTTACATTACAGTAACGAACATTTATCTGATTGATTTTTTCTCAGATAAAAGTAGTAGTTTGAAAAAATTATTATTTGTTCATTAGTTTAATACTATATGTTACATTTATCTACTGTTTTCTTTGCCCTAGCAAGCGTTACTATCAATAAATTAATAAAATAATTGACGGAGAACTATTAATGCAAACAAGATATTACAATCTATCCAACTATTGAAGTTGAGAAGCAATAACTAATTAAGCTACTTCATTTTTGATTGACAAATATCATAAAAATTAATAAATTGACCTGAAAACTAAGAAGACCGATCAGCACGTAATCAACTGAATGTGACTAGGGCGATTTCATTATTATGGAACAAGTGGTATACATAAACATTATGGCTTGCCTAATTGAAAATAGTGTTCTTTTTTCTTTTTCAATATATTTACCAAATTATGTACATAATATTGTAATATAATGAGCAAGTCAATTTGATAATTGCTGAAACAGTAAGCTGACTCGTTCATTTCGATCCCTCCACAAATAATTGTCAGCATCGAACCGAGATGAGACTGTCGTTATTACAATAAGTGATTGGAAGGACTAGCGTATTGCCATCGCACACATGCACCAAAACCAGAGACATGTCGATGTGCTACTCGCAACCACATCGATAAGCCCGGACGAGAAACGTGCCGTAATCCGGTCAGCCCGTGAGCGAAAACAGTTAGAGGTCGACCGGGAAACACGAAAAGCACGGTGCCAACTCTTACCGAACTTGATGGCGGAATCGTACAGGCATCGGTCCACTCGGATGCTGATCTCGTCTTCTTTGTACGTTTTGCTCATTTTAGCACTCGCGCGGTCCTGCGGTCAAACAAATGTGTGAGGCGGCCGATTGAAAATTGTCATTTATGGATTGCAGTTGCAGGCGTTACAGCAAACAGCCGACGACGGGACACTATAATCTATGGTCTGCGCTATAGTGCTGATAAGTGATAACACTATTATATACCATGGCTATAGATATGCTATTATCTACAGCCGTGTTATATACCTGTCACGTTCGGCGATAACATATTGTGTCTGATAATATATTACGATTGGTGCTGCAGTAAGAACAGCCCGTACCCGCGCCGCCGATATTTGAAATCGTTCCGGAGGGTTACCAATTTACCGTAGACGGGAAGTCGAGAACCAGTAAGATTCTGTTATGTGAAAATCGGCAAAGTACATTTCTGAAATTTAAAATTTTTAAATCAGTACAAATCTAGAAAACTCTAAGCTAATTTGAGGTTCATGAGTAGATCATAGGACAGCGATTTGTCAGATTCCATATCTAGTAATTACCTAGATTTCAAACACCTAGGCTAATTATTTTTTTAAGCGAATTCGAATGAGGGAAGTACTATACAATTTATAAAATTATGTATTTTCAATCTTAAGCTACTTAAAAAATAACTTGAAATTTTTCTGGTTTGATATTCCAGATATGTAGGCAGTGACGGTTTTAGACCTCCTGGACCCCCCCCCAAGATCCTGAATTTATGCTGTGGTACATTATTCGCTCAGGGCGCTAGGGTTTTGTCTAGCTATTACGATGTT
Organism: Periphyllus acericola; assembly: GCA_949715065.1. NCBI lineage: Eukaryota > Metazoa > Arthropoda > Insecta > Hemiptera > Aphididae > Periphyllus > Periphyllus acericola. Next base: position 43,204,200 of record OX454265.1, on the reverse strand, counting down.
TATATGCGGAGGTACGTTTATACATAATTCTGGCGATTTCATCATTATTATTCCGTACATTAGAATGTTTGCTACAGCTATTTTGGAATTTATATTTTACCTGAAATTATGACGTTTACGATTACGAAAATTATTATTTGTGATAAAAATAGCGTTCGGCCATTCGATGAACGTACATTAGCGCAGCGATAACTTTTATTAAAAAATGAAATGACGCCACTGTACAAAATTACTTGCAGCAGTAGTGATTATGTGTCGACAGTCGACTGTTAGCAGTTTATAAAAAGATATTTTTTAGTATTTCCCTAACCAACTAACATGGGGGACGTTAGGCAAATATTCTTGCGACATATTATTGAAGAAAAGGAGAGTGATGAAGAAATCATATGTTTGTTGCTTCTAGAAAAAGAAAAAAGATATAATGTTCATGGTATGTTTGCAGCCAGACGTCAGGAAGGGACATTTGAAATTTAATAACAAAACACCTCATTGTTGATGAATGCAAATTTCAAAATTATTTCTCAGCGGTTTTCCGAATAGTTGAGAAAAACAGAGAGTAATGCAAAAAAAAACTTCAACCAAAATTGAGAATCGAACGCTGCACCGTCTAGTACATTTCGTCTCACACCAACCATTTGTTTATACTTCACAGATACAGGATTTACCATAAGATTTTTTTTATTAGGTTTTCATTCTATGAATATTAATCGTAGCGACTTGAAACATACTTATATGATATATCAAGTATTTATATAAGCATTTAATACAAATTTCATAATTATTGAAACATTTTTTTTTTGTTTTCAATGGATTTATGTTTAAAAGACCTATCCCTGTATCTAATCCTACCTAGAAGTTTCGTCCGTTTTTCCTTAAGGTGCCCTATATATACTATCCAGTTCAGATCACCGAACCGAACTGTGGTCCAAAACCGTGGAATGTAATATGTGGCATACAGTGTTCGAAATACACTGTATTACGACGCAAATTGAAATTCAACATGGTATGTTCATAAATATAATAATATTATGTACCTAGGGCCTAGGAGAAATCTTTATATAAAATTACATTTTTGTTGTAGGGAATTAAAAGAAGTTAAAAGTTAATATTTAAAAAGAAGTGTATTGGGTATTGGCTTATTTTTTATCGAAGTATATTATGTAATAAATTAAAATTGTTGGTATCCACCACCTCTAACTTATAACTGTTTAAATTATGCGGTTAAACCGTGATATACATATTTATGTTTTTCTCATTTTGTTCTTTATTATTATTTAATTGTTATCTATAGAGATAAATAGTAATTATACTTTGTAATGCTAGTATAAAAAAATATTCTTTAAGTTCAAGAACAGAAATTAAATTAAATTTTATACTATTGAATATTTTTAACGTTTAAAACACATTAATTTATAATTACTTGACCTACCCATGTCTTATAGTATACAAATAGCTATTCAAATAATGATAATAATTTTGTACTTATTTTTAACGTTTTTATTAGAAAAAAATACATATATATTATTCTACATATACAATTATACAATATAAGTATATATTAAATATTTTAGAACATTAAATAACAGCCGTATACATGTAAAATGTATAATGTACCTATATACTTATAGAAATAATTTTTAAAAGAACCAAATAATAGACGGAACTTGATTTAAAGTATGGAAGAACTTAAATGTTTAACATAAATCTTTGAATAATAACATGAATAGCTATAATATCAAGGGTGGATACAAGGGAACCCCCCCCCCCCGTTTAAAAAAGGAATTTAAAATTTGATCAAAATGCTTTTTTAAATATGGTTCAGTAGGTATTGATTTCAGTTTTAATTAAGTTTTACATTGAAAATTATAAGTTGGTTCATTCTAAAATAATAAGACCCATCAATAAGCCCTTATTTCTGTCAATTTCTGCAGAACACAACTAATTTTCATGTCGATAAATAATAAGACAATTGTTATGAGTGACGAGTGTTATGCTTATGACTATTCGAATATATAGTCTATTCCTATGAATTAATTTTATTAATTTATATAATATATTGTCCTCCTCCCCGTTCAGGACTACTGAATCCGCCCTTGATAATAATATACCATCAACCTATTATTATAGATGAATGAAGTTCACACGACATACGTCGCGTCGCGTCGTGTTGAATATATGTCCGGATAATAATAATAATAATTTAACACAATTATGATATTTTAATAACATAAATAATTATCCAACCTATTTGTCACAGACTATACGCAGATAACTGCGTCGCGCGTAGAACAATAATTTATTCAACACATATGCAGCATTACCATAAAAATTCGACTTTTATGGCGACGTTTATCTCGTCGATTAAAATACCATGTAAGGGCCAAGAGGGCGGGGATTACATGTCATAGAGTAACGATAACTATTATCATTGATTATAAAATATTAGTCATTCTCATATTAGTCATATTTAGTGTTCTCAAACGAATGCTGTATAGACGTTTCTACCGGGTTCTGCACTAGATACTTCACGGTTTTCGCACCACCTACCGGATAATATATGAAAATATTATTATTGTAATACTTTCTTTTTACGGATATATCAATCTTTCGATTGTGCGCTGACGTTTCAGACTTATTATAGTTTCCATGTTCACATTGTCGCCGTTGTGCGAACACAATTATAATACGAGTACATAATAATCTGAAGATGGAATCGGCAATTGGTCCGAAACGATAGTAAGGTATTAATACATCGACCTATAAGTTCTAACCAATATTTTAACTGTACATTTTTCTTGACAGGTAAATGAACGCATAAGTACCTAAATAGGTGCATATACACATGTTAATAATAAATAATAAGTAATAAGGCAGTACGAGAACAATTAGAAAAATTACAATGAAAATTTCCAGCACCTAACTATATAGAATCATCGTCGAACAACCCGGAGTAATTCATTAACAATGTAGGTAGGTAACATATAGATATATTATAAAGACGTATTCAAGATTATTTTCAAAGATGAAAGGCCGTTTAATCAGTCAGTGCATAAAATGCAATAAAAAATCTAAAAACAGCTAATATACTCGTATAACATATTTAAAAAAAAATGACCGTAAACACTTTAAGGGAGGTGAATCTATACCAAAAACTTAGTAATATCAGTGGTGTATTTATTGGGGGGGAGGGGTCTATGGGATTCAACCCTCCCTCATTGACCCATTAATTCTTATCTAATATCTAAATATTTAATATTATAATCTTATAAGTTATAACCAAAAAAAGAAACAAAACAATTCTTCTAGGGCATTATTTCTCATTGTAATCTCACAGAACGACAGAACAACTAATAATAGTTAATAGGTAAAATTAAATTGCACCAATTCTGTAGAAACATTACCCGATGCCCGTTAAAAATAATAAATAATAAAAATAATTTTCGTTAAAAAGGTTGAAAACATACATAAATTCAACAAAGAATGAAGTTATTTATCAATTATTTTGGAAGTATTTCATATATCATTTTTAATTTCATACTATTAGTATGTCATAGGTTATATTTAAAAAAGGTAAGGGGGAAAATTCCACGTCTTCTCCTCCCTCCGGGCGCCTATGCACAGGCGTGACAGTTATTACTGAAATTGGGAATAACTGTAAAAGACAGAAGTAACTTAAACCCTTAGTTAAACAGAATCTTAGCACAACACTATAACACTACGCCAGAGTTCTTCATAATTTATATTATTACCTTGTGTTTAGATTTGCATATTTAAATGAGCTTTTAGAAGTTAGAATTGATAGGTCGATATATCGAAATACAATTTCAACCCGTAGGTATACAATGTATAATTAATAATAATACAATTATTCTATAATCCATATCATGCGTGTTGTATTACATAAGTAATTTATTGCTGTATGAGAATAAACATTGACAATACAGTGAAACCTCTGAATAGCGGATACTCTCGGTCGCCGAAATTTTGTCCCCTATTTAGAGGAAATCATTTTTTTTAATAAATAAATTCAATAATTTTATTTTATATTACATATTTTTATATTAATTAAATAAAAAAATAAAAACAAACATTTCTGAAAAAAATCTGTATATATTGTATGGGTATAAGCACTATCGAATCAAGCTTTCAGGCGGTTGTGTACTTTTTAAGAAGTTTAATACTTCAGTGTCGATTATAGAGGTTTCTGTTTTTTGTAGCTTTGTCCATTTCCGTTTCTCCTCTCCATTTTCAGCCTAAGTTTTGTAAAGAGCGTCTTTATTTGCTATAATATCCGCAATTTGTGTCTTACTAACACTAAATTTGTCTGCTAATGCACGAACGCTCATATTTGTATTTGATATTCGAAATTCCAGAATGTCTATTTTTTATTTTAGAGTTTTTTTTTTTTTTTCTGGCGATAGATGATAGTCATAATAATTGCCGTTCGTCCACGTCCATATCAGCTATTATCTACAATATTTTCACTCATATTCCCGGTAGGTACCCCATCTGCACAAGATAATATTCAACTGCATTACCACAGATATATACTAATATTAGTATAATAGTATATACATGTGTCACTCACTTGTGTGTACTACCATAGATTAAATATACTATAGTATTTATAATCAATGGTACTACTTAAATATTTATAATCAGAATTACATAGAACAATATTACAAAAGTATTTGAAAATGTATACTTTGTTATACTTAAGTGTTAAGTACAATACAATATTAATTACAGGTTAGGTTAATTCTCTCTAAAAATTAGTAGGCCACTGCCCACTATTCTTCGTACACCCTCTGGAAAAGTGTACACTATAATTATATATTATGGCATATTTAATATTTAAATAATAATTATACTAAATCGAAACTTTTGATGGGAAACGAGAAATAATTTCTCGGTATGGTCACACTGCTGGTTTTGATTCGTCGAATTACTGACATACAATATAAACCAACCAAAATCGTCATTGATATCAAAACTAAAATGTAAACAAAATTTATCTTTCGAAAATCAATTAACACTTTTCCCTTATAAGACTATAAAATAAATTAATCATTAACGTTTACGTAGAACTTGTAAAATCCTTTTTATAATTGTTTTGTACTAGCAAAAACAAGGTGATTATTATTTATTAATATTTAACAATCAAAATATTCTCATCATTTCCCCTCCATCACTCCCCACAACTCTTTTGCACAGTTCACTGACGGATGGTAGACACCGCCTTAATGTTATTCAAACATTTTATTTTTCCCATAATTGTTTTCGTACATAATTAGTGAGAAAGTTGTGGTCCTACAGAGATTTCACTTGACCCACCATCAGGATTGCATTGTGCTTCGCATTTATGTGGACAACAATTAATGTAGGTATTTGCCATTTTTTTTTTTTTACAGCGCCAACAGTACATTTTTTTTAACAAATCATGAAGAAAAATAATGCCCAACAGCCCGCTTTGCACAAAGTCATAATGGTGGGTAGTGGTGGTGTTGGTAAATCTGCCCTTACCCTTCAATTTATGTATGATGAGGTATGTACAAATATTTATAATTTATTTTGTAGTATGATACAAACTAAATATCACATGCTCCGTTATAGTTTGTTGAAGATTATGAACCGACTAAGGCTGACTCATACCGTAAGAAAGTTGTCTTGGATGGCGAAGAAGTCCAAATTGATATTTTAGATACAGCGGGTCAAGAAGATTATGCTGCTATACGCGACAACTATTTTCGAAGTGGCGAAGGATTTTTGTGCGTATTTTCCATTACAGAAGATGATAGTTTTCAAGCAACAATGGAGTTTAGGTATGTAATGTGTACATTACAGGATTATTCTTGATCATCTTCAATTCCTATTACCTACATAAAAAGTACAAACAATGCAATACATCATCATGCTTATCAATACTTTATATATTTGTTGTACAATTTTTATTTTAGTTCATTTATGTGTCAAATTTTGCAGTTGCATCTGTTTTAATAGTTATAAATGCTTATAATGTTTCAAAGTCCAATTGATTATAATAATATTAATAAATTATTGGAATATTTTTATAATCTCATTGAACGTTAAATATATTGAAATTTAGATTCATGCATTATTGTAATTGTATAGTGAAAAATATTTCTTAAATTCTTCAAAATGAATAGTAATTACTAAATAGTAAACTAATGCAGTTATTCCACAAAATCGAATAAATAATAATGAAAAATTGATCCCTCAAAAATATTTTTTTTTGTTGAAAATGTGTTTACACTAGTATTTAAATTATATATAAAGAAAATGCATAACATTTATTTGAGTACCACTACAGTATAGGCTATTTTTACCTTACTTCAAGATTAAAATGATAGATATAATAATTATATATTGTACGAACTATTGTATTTATTTATAGTAAAGACTAATGAAGATGTATTTTTATTTAAAAGAAAAAGCGATTTAGTATATAGTGTCACTTCATTTTTATAGAGAACAAATTCTCCGAGTGAAGAATGATGAAAATATACCCTTTTTACTGGTTGGTAACAAAGGGGACTTAACGGATAAACGAAAAGTATCACTTAATGAAGCTCAGTCAAGAGCACAAGAATGGGGAGTGCCTTATGTTGAAACATCAGCTAAGACAAGAGATAATGTTGATAAAGTGAGTAACAACAATATTTTATAAATAGGTTTACAATAATCCATATTTTATAATCAGGTATTTTTTGACTTGATGCGCGAGATCCGTGCTCGCAAGAAGGAAGATATTAAAGGAGCAAATGGACGAGATAAAGATAAAAATAGACGGAAGAAGTTGAAATGTAATATTGTGTGAAAAGATGAGACCGTCAACATTTAAGAAAATTAATTTCTTTATTATTTATTATTATTTTTAAAGCGCAATCAATATTTTGAATTTTTTTTTCTGAAAAGTATTGATTCATTATCTTTCTCATAAAAATATATCAAAGATTTTCAGTTCATATGATTTTATGATAAGATGTTTCCTTTAATCTTCCATCCTTAAGCTTCTATCACAGAGTAGATTAAATTTTAATTTAATTATGTATATTCTGTGCTTATAATATATAATTATCATAAACAATATATATGTATATTATTCAATGTGTTCCAAATACCTAGAATGTATGTTTAATACGGGTCAAATAATCTTTGTGAACATAATATATCTATATGTACAATGTACATATTACATATTTATATATATATATTATTGCTTAATACTTAATTTAACCTTTAAAATCCAATCATATATATTATTTTATGTATTATTTTTATACAATTTTATTATATCATTTTAAAGTATATATGCTTGTCTTTTTTCTACTTAAACCTTTCAAAATATAAAGTTGGTATTTTTTTTTATTTTACTCTTGCAACCATTAGGTTAGTTAACATAAGAGTCAGGCTTGTATCTGAAAAAGTATATATGTAAGGTAGTTTTCCATTGCCTTTTGCCCAAGGGGTGGGAATAGTTGACTAATTCTCTGGGCAGGCGACTGTCAAGAAAAAGGCCATCCGTGGCCGGGTTTGAATCGGCGACTGGGTGTGTCAGCACTGCTGCTGTATTCCCCAAAGTCACTCTGTCCCCAATTATAAAAATAATTACAAAATTATATCTTGTGAAAAATGTCAATTACATTAAGATTTGTTTGATTGAAACATGTAATAAATTGAAAATATATACTTACTAATGTTCGCACATATGACCACATCCAGTCGGACAGTACTTATTTTCCATAAACCATTGTTTCATGTGTCCTATGTGTCCACCATGTGCACATCCCCGACACCAAGCATACATTCCTCGCACAATTCTTTGACATAAAGCACATCGAGCACATTCAGAATGTTGACAGTTGTAGCAGTGTCGACTACTCCGAGTTAAACCTTTACAACACCAACCACAACTCAAATAAACCGATGTTGATGTACGGTGTAACTGTAATATGTTACGGATGCGGGAGAGTTGAATTACCTAATTTAAATATAACTATTAAATATAACTTATAACTATGATAAAATTAAGATTTATCCTAAATAGAACTGTTTTATTATTACCGTTGTAGCACAGGACCATAGTTTAAACTGTTTAAGTAATTCAAGGTAATTTAACCACCAACATTCTATTTCATCGTGTAAAAGATGCCAAGGGCGTTTGGGATTGGTCAGTTCATTTCTGATCTCATCACTTAATACGATTAATGCACAAACTGCTGTTTGGACATCACCCTGGTCGACATGATGGCGAAGAGCTTCAACAACTATTTCAGCTGGATTCCAAGTGTCAAATTTTGCAGGAGATGTTATTCGCAATAATGGCGCAGAGATATTGTGATTATCTGCAAACATAAATAAATTCAATGCAATTCAATGAAAACAGTCATTTGGGTATATACAAGGTATCCCACCAGGATTTACATAGAGTGATATCTCCTATGTTAATAAAGATAATTCAATTCTGTTTTTTTTATAAACTTGCAGTGCTCATATTAGTCGACATTATATTTTATTAAAACATTTAGGAAATTCACTTTTAATCTTATAACTTATATAAAGTTTTAAAATAAGCATTTTATAGGGCTTATTTTTCTGAAAATGTTGACATTTCAACTTTCATTGACTTCTTGATTTTTAATAATTTTTCTAACTTACAAGAAAATAGTGTATTATTTACACAATTTTAAATAATAATATTATCAACATTTTTTTATCACAAAAATTACAAGGAGATAATAATTTACATTATTTTTTTGTCAACTAAAACTGATTATCTCCAATAACACACAAAATATCGCTTTATGTAAATTTTGACGGGAAACACTATTTCTTACTCATTTTATTAGGAATTGATGCTAATTCAGGCATGTAGGGATCATCGACTATGGGCTGATGTGAGATTTCATGTCTCAATGCAATGGATTCTGCAGGTACTTCCCAATCATTATCTTCTTCTATAGTTTTACTATCCATTTGTAACCCTAGACAATCATATTGATCGTGTTCAGCACCCAAAGGATCAATTTCTGCATCACCAAAGTAAAAATCCCCCAACTGGTTCTGTTTATCTGCTTTAAGACCATCTTCATCACTACTGGACCCAGCTTGATCTTCTCCGTCATCATCATAACTGCTTTCTATGTTTGAACTACTCATAATATCCTCCTTAAGAGCAATCAGAGATATACGATCATACAGTATTCGTAACACGTTCCACAATAGAAATACCTATATGGTAAAAAAACATTTAGAAAACTAGTTAATGTCAAAATTAATGAATAATAATAACTATTATGCAAAATAAATTACCGTTGGTCTTCCAACACTGGAAGCAACATTGGCATTGTGCTCACACAGTTCTCCTATCGATCTTCCTCTAAGTTTATATTGAACAGCACACATTTGAATACATTCTGCATCATCAGATAAATACATAACAATTTTTGGATCACGGAATACTTTCATCTCGCTTGATGTATTTAGTTCTTCTTCTCCGCTAGTTGTAGTAGAAGTTTTCCTGACATAAAATTTTTTTAAACATAATATTTGGCATCAGTTATTTTTTCAACATTTTAATAACTAAATGTATTTTTAAGACATTTTATCACCTTGAATTTTCTTTAGGTTTGGGTATTTCAACTTTACTTAAATTGGCTGGACAACAATATACCAGATCTCCATCTCTATTGATAGCCATACCTTGTAGGTTAGCACTTTCCAAGGGTAAATCTGCTTCACTAATGAAATTTTGATGTAAAGTACTATCCTGTTATAACAATATTTATTAAAAATAAATAAAATATATTCATAAACATTATAATATTTATATTAATATATATATATATATATATATTACCCTATTGGTAGACAAGAGTACAAAAGGATCTCCTTTCCAAGCAATACAAGTTGCTACATCAGTGTGTTTAGCAAATGATGCATAAGGAATGAAAGGCCTGCGCACATCCCAAACATTAATAGCAGAGTCTAGAACCAAAGCACTAGATGCCAAATGGTATCTACGGTATGGCCGCCATTTGACACGCCCTACAGGCGCAATAGTGCTGATTGTGTACTCGGCAACCGGTTTATTTGTAACATTCCAGACCTAAACAAATAAAAATTGAAATTAAGTTTCCTTAACTAATATATAATTACAAGTCCCAAAACCACATAAATATGTTTGTATAATTATATTAAACATATAAATTCAACAAATTAAATATAGTTTAAAATTGAAATGTTTATTCTCTTGTTATAATTCTTTTAATATATTCGGTTTTCATAACAGCTTTATTGTAATAATTTTAATTGCATATAATATGGCTGAGCTTATACACTGCATAGACGTCCATTCAAACCTAGTGACTAATGGTTTATATTCCCAGGCAGGACCACCATCCTGAGAGAAGAAACTGCTCTAATAGTCAAAGCCATAATCATTGATTATAGAATGGACTATTCTATAATAGATTCTAATTGATAATATTTGTCAATGAATAATATTATTGATCATTTTATTTATTAAGGACTTTGAACATAAGTTCCAACATTATTAATAATCAAAACAAATTAGCATGAGTCATCTTTATCTTACACTACTAAGACATAATATGTATTTCTTTGGTTAACAATCAAATTGTAATATCTGCCCTAGTCAGAAATAAATAACGGTTATGTCAAAATGTTACCTTGATTGTTTTGTCGCGACTTGCAGTTGCCAGGTATTGAAGTTCAGAATGCCAGTCACATGAAAACACTGGCCCATTATGGGCAGAAAACTTATTCAGACACTTTTCAGCTTTTCTAGTATCCCATATTTGGATGGTACCGTTTTCCGAGGCTGCAGCGAATACATAATTATTGTGTGGACTGAACTGGACATCTCTAATACTTTCAGAATCACTATAACAAAATTGTAAGTGACACATATAATCGTAGTGTTATGAATATCTATTAAACAAGAAATACCTAGAATAAGTTTTAGGAGCTTCTTTCAGTCTCAAATCAAAACATTTTATGGTACCATCTTGAGATCCGGACATTAGCAAATTGGGTTCAACACAATGGAATGTTACTTTGTTTACAGTTCTCCTATGATCATAGAAAACATGCTCTTGTTTGTTTCTAGAAGATCTGTTCAAGTTCCATGTTACTACAGCACCGCCAGTTGTAGCGGTTGCCAAGACATTGTCTATAAATGTAGACATGTAGCTGAATAGTGGTTACACATTGGAATATATTTTATGAAATATTTATTTATTAAAACCACATTGAGTTAACTAAGTTATAGAGCTACCGGGTTAAAGGAAAATCAAACGTGGGCAATTAAGTAGCCCAGAGGTCTAGCTCAATGAGATATTTTTATGGATTAAGTATATTTTATGTTATTACATTTCAATCTAAATATTTGAGTGCCTGTCCAAGTATTTAAATTCATTTTTTGTTTCTCACAGAGACTTTTTAAGTAATAAGACATTGTATTAATATTATATTTTCCTCCAAACTCCATGGAATGTTAAATTTAGTTAGATATGAACAACAGCTGGTTAGCTAGCCAATTCACCACTGAATCCTTACCATCAATTGGGTTCCAAGCAACATCCATGCTTGAAGAGCTCTGCACACTGGACGTCTTGCCACATCGCAAGTTGACGCACTCCTTGAAGCCACCCTGTTCGATGAGGAACACTTTGAACACTGCAACAACACGAAATGTAATGTCAGGACAATAGTAGTTTTCAAAACCTGCGGACTATTCGTCCGAGAAAAATACTGTCATAGCTTACCATTCCTTCCTGCGACCACAACGTGAGTATGCTCCTTGTTCAACGCCAAAGAATACGCAGGACCCTCGTGCAAGATGTATCCCTTGCTGTTGTTACTGGCAGTCATGTTCAGTTTTGGAGAGAGAAATTCTCATCAATCGTCTGAAACTTGAGTACGGAGCAATTTTAAAACACTATCGCCCAGAGCACAGTTTACGTCCGAAACGGCTTCACATAAAACGAAATTCAAATATTGACACCACACACACCATACGTCGCAGCGAACCGGAGGACTACTATCACTTATCAAATTATCAATGCCCAAGTCCCAAATGCCCAATAGACATCTGGACAGTTCAGTGGCAATTGGTACTATCGATAGTATCCGAACTATTCAATAGTCTCGATAATACCGAACTATTCGATAGTTTCGATAGTACAGAAATATTCCAACTGTTTTTGAAGATGAACATTTTTTTTTTGTTTTTCTCCGAAATTTCTATGGTGTACATGCGGTAAATCTCGTTGTTTGGTATTCGGAATTAATCTGTATCAGTGCTCGATATTAGCAAAAGTATTAAGTTTAGTTTGTTACCTTCTCCTCTACGTATCTAGCTAATATTTTGTAAGTATTGTAGTCGTCGAAAACGCCTAAAATGTAAATTTAATGGTCAATTAATAAAAGAATACCCAATGTTTAAAAAAACAGAAAATAAAGAAGAAGCTTTTAGTAAAATTTATTGTATAATTGTTTCATTGGCCAATAAAGGTAAAGCTGACTTAATAAAACATTTGTCTTCGTCTAAACATTCAAAAAATATTCAATCAACTAGTAGTTCAAAATCAGTCAACACATTTTTTGTAACAGAATACAAAAATCGAAAAATAAATATTAGCAGCTGAAGCCACACTTACGTTTATACGGAAAAACATCACCAAAGCTATAAATCTTGTGATTGTTCCTCTAAATTACATCGTCTTATGTTTTGTGACTCAGAAGTAACATCTAAAATCCCTTCAGTTAGAAGTTACAACCAAGACTGAACAGTGGTGGCTCTAGGGGGCCAGGGGACCATGCCCCCTCTCCAAAATCCGAAAAACAAAACAGGAATTTAATATAATATTTTATTATGGCGCACAAAATATGGCATACAAATTAAATGATGAAATTATCAAACCACGAATAGCAAAAAGGTCAGTTTATAGAACCAATCACCATAATTCAGACTGTATTCCAGAAGTATTTTATAGAATTTCTATCTATATACCAATCTTAGATTCAGTTCTAAATGATCTACAAATCCGCTTTTCGGAACATGTCTTAAATTCTTTTGACCTACGACTTTTGATGCCAGACTTTGTTGCATTAAAAAAATCAGAAGAAGCAAATAAAACCAAACTAAAAATAATACAATTTTCAGAGATTTACGGTGGTTTTTTGAAGAATAATGCGGTTTGCTTAGAATCCGTTTTGCTGTATATGATGTGTGGCTAGAAAAGTGGAATCGTGTGAATATGAATAACGACAGAATAATTCTAGAATTATTCTAGAAATAGCTTAGAGGTGCTCGATGTTTATATGTTTTCCACGATTCCTTCTTTTATTCATATTTTACTTTTAGCAACTTTGCCAATCAGTGTAGCGACGGTTGAAAGGTCTTTTTCGATATTACGATGGCTTAAAACCTGGTTGCGTACCTACTCGAATGGTCGAGGGCAGGCTCAATGGTGTCGCTCTCATGCACATTCATCGAGACCTATCTATAAATATAGATTAAGTCATAGATCGATTTGCAAAAACTAAAAATCGAAAATTAGATTTTGTATTATAAAATGTAATTTGTTTTGTAATTGTTTATCTTATTGAATTGTCTACTAATTTGTATAATATTTTGTACTAATTACTAATGTGGGTAATATGCCAATATGTGGCATTTAATTTGAAACAACAAGATTAATATCATTATTACTAACTATTCCTGCCACTAGTCCTTCAGCTGAGCGATCATTTTCAGCCCTTAAAAGAATTGACTACATTAAGAAATTCCCAAGGACAAAATCGCCTTTCATCATTATCAATGTTGTCAATAGAAAAACAATTGTTGATAGAATTGAAAAAAAAGTAACGTTTTACGATGAAGTAATTGACAATTTTCTTACCAAAAATAGAAGAATTGATTTAATTTATAAGTATTAGCTGTTTGGTATTTTGTTTTGGTTTTTATTTTAAATAATATTACGTACCTACTATTTGTAATAATAAACTTTTTTGTTTGTTCATATGACGTGTTAATTAATATACCTATTACCTACCAAGAATATTACAATTTAAAATGACGAATTTATTTAAAGTTTATTGTAGCATATACTTTAAAAAAAAAAAATAGTATTAATAAGTGAGATTTAAAAATCAATTTTTGATAACGGAGAGTGAGTTTTGGCGGTAGATCCTACCACTCTTTACTATACCGATTATTGTCAACGCGACAACGCATACACCTTGTTGAAAGTTGAAACCCACGCTAAGCCACTGGTATATATTTATTTATAGTAGTATTTAAGTTAAAAAATGGTTTGGCTGCACCTGATCTGCTGAAATTCTGCACATGCCGATGATTTAAGGAGTGAGAAACATGAATATATTAATATATAGAACAAAATCTAATAGGTACATGTCTATTGTCTACATTTTTATTTGAAAATATTATGGTAGGTATCCAGATAGATTAGATGATAGCCTGTTTCGTTGTTCACAAACAATTTGCCCAGCCTTTGATATATCCTTTCTGAAGGGGTAGAAGTATCAGGAATACACCTACTTTAACGCCACCCCTGTCAATGGAGCTAATATTGATAAATGCCAAATGATTTTTCCCGTTTCCGCACGGACTATAATAATATACTTCCTAATATTCGTAGAACCACTGTTGGTTGTATACGTCGAATGTTGTTTAGTTGTTATACAACTTGATAATATTAGATTATAGTCAAGGAATCAGGTGGATTTTAGAAAAATTATTAGAATAAAATTAGATTATTAGATTTAAAAGAATTAGAAAAACGGTGACAGGCTTATGATTCCTACTGCACTAATTTTATCGTACTCCATAAACCTATTTCTATAAGTGTTTCAGAAATAATAGAATTCGATAATAAAGTAATAAGTTACAAGAATGTTACCCAGATGATATTGAAAAAGCATTTTCAACAGAATGTTTATATTTTAAATCTTATCTGGAATCTTCTAATAAACAAATTAATCTCATTTAATTGCAACAGATGTGTAAATTATTACGAGAAGATTCTCTAACGGACGTGTATCCTAATAATATAGATATAGCACTTAGGGCCGATTTCACCAACACAACAGTTAACCGCGGTTAACTAACCTTAATCACGATTAACATTGATAACCAGAGATTTTGGATTTCACCAAAGTCGGTTAAGCATAACCGCCGCTTAATCACGATTAGAAAATAACCGCCCAATTTCGGCCGTTTATCGTTCTTAATCGCGGTTAGAAGTTTCTACTATCAGTACTTATCAGTAATCAGTTGTTTATTATTGTTTAATGTTTTTAATATTTTTGAATGTGCATAAAAAAACCGTTTTAAATTTTTAATTAAACTCGTACTCGGAGATCAAAATAATCAGTTGTGTTGTAGTGTCTGTAGTTATTTCATATTCAAATATTCAATGCATCGTACTAGGCAACGAGTTATAAATATTGCTTTTGAAGATGACGATGACGATGACAACGAAGACGAGTTCGTCATATTCGCAATCCGTTGTCCTTATATTATCATCCCTTTTTTACTAGTACCAGTTATAGAACCAAATTATTCCTAAACATTATGGTGCTTAAGCACTAGCTAACATGAAAACTCACCACACCCAAATTTCTCTCAAACCTCCTTGAGCTTTTACAATAAAAGTCAATTACAAAAACAACAATTTTATCATATTCACATAAGTTGTTGTAATTGTAGTTACAAAATATTAAAGATACATATTATGCACCATAATAATACAATAATAATAAGACAAAAAATAATAAGGGTTTAAACTTATTAAAAGTCTGAAGGCATTAAGCACCCCTGTGATTTAAGCCTATGGTACTAGTGGACAGGGCCGTTTAAAGGTCATTTGAATTTTTAAAATAAACATAAGTGGTCGTTATACTTTTCAGGTGGAGATACTGCTGAGCGTTTTAGGAATAGAAAAGGGTATTTTCTTTCAGAGTACTCGAACTACGTTCCCGTTTCCTCTTCGAAATGTTTAAAACATATTTAAAAATAAAATAAACAAAACTGAAAGACATGAACTATTTCAAATTTCAAATAAAACAATCAAGAACTGAAATTGATAAATAATAATGTAACTGTTATCATATTTCGTAGGCCACAGCTGTTTGATAGGGACACTAATCATGGTTAGTAGAGTTAATCACGGTTACCGTAATCGTGATTACTGTAACCACGATTAATGCATATTTGGTGAAATCAGCCCTTAGAATATATGTTTTTTTATACACCAATTTCTAACTGTACTACTGAGCGTTCTTTTTCATGTCTAAAAGCAGTGCTTCTCAACGGAGGCGATATCGTCCCCCGGTGGGCGATGAAGGAGTATTGATGGGCGATGAGCTCGTTTTGGGCGATATGGGGGCGGTGAACTTTTTTTCCGTTCAAAGCAACGCACCAAGATTTATCTGTAATTGTTTTCGTTTTTATCGATTTATAAAATAAACTCGTGATTATGAAATATAAGCTACATATACCACCTCACTGATCAATACATTTAAAAACATTTTAATCATCCTCTTAAATTATATTTTAACATACATTTTACATTTTATTTTCATTATATACACATTTATATATATATACATATATTTATTAATTATTCAATTATAAGCTTTTCATGTATACTATTTTTATTTTAATAAAATGAGGGGGGGGGGTATCGCAAAATATTTTACTTCTTAGGGAGGGCGGCCGTTTTAAAAAGGTTGAGAAGCATTGTCTTAAAGGAATCAAAAATTATTTAAGATTAAATGTGGGTGCTGAAAAACTCAATAGTTTGGCGATATTGAAAATCAAAGCAGATTTACTGTCTACTTTAAATAGTGATGATTTAAATGATGCATTTGCTGAGCAAAAAAGTAAAAGTACTTTTTTTTTAAGTTTAAGGACTGAATGTTTTATTTTTTTTTAAATAAAATAATAATAAAATATTTTATTTTTATCTCTTTTGATTCTAAACCCCTTGGTAAAATTAATTCATAATCATCCTCTAAAGTAGGAGCAGATTCTTTCAAATCTACAGGAAAAATATTTATGTTTATTTCATTCGTATATAACCAAGTAAATAGTTATACTCACCATTTCACGTTTAAACAGTTTAGCAACAACTGAATTTAAATTATTATTCGACTACAGGATCAAAAACAAACAAAACTGATCAAATTGACAAATAGTTTTTCAGTTTGTATGATTATACTTATACAATTAATTAAATTAATATAAAAGACATTTTTGAATTATTGTCTTAACATTGTATGCTTTCCATGTTTAATATTATTTATCAAATATTTTAATTAACTAAAAAATACATATTTTTATTCAAATTCCATGAGTTGACTTACCGTATATATTTACTGTGTTCTTCATCAAAACTCTAAGTGCTAATAATGTCACTTTCTTTAAATTAATTAATATACACACTTGATGATTTTTTTTAAGTCATCCCAAAGGCAATTATCAATTTCCTTATCTCACTCTCATTTTTTTCTTCTAAAGTCCAAAGATTAGCTCCCTGTACTCAGTAACTTGTCATTTTATAAATCTAAATCAATATAAGATATTAAAATTAACTCTAGCACTGGGGATCAAAAATATTTTAAATAATGAATGAGCTTTGCTAATATATGACATATCCAACTACTATATAGATTATCAAGCGATCACCACATACTGATAATTGAGGTAATTAGCATACATAATATTTTAATATTTATCAAATGGTAATTTTTTGAAACTTGAATAATAAAGATAAAAATATAATACCCTAATGAAATGACTGTCCAGTTGCATACCCTTAACAAAACATAATGTAATACCTTATATATATATATTTTCACTGTGATATATAAGGCTGGAATTTGTTTCTATGAACTATACTTATTTAAAATGAGTTGCATAATATATCATAAGATTGATAATAGTGAAAAATGCATTCTGTTTCCAGTCTACTGTATATAATAGTAGGTATAGTGAATACAATATGATGTTAATAAAATTTGGCTAGTTAAAAAGAGACTATATTGTACAATAAAAATGAATATATTTTACAGCAAAAAATTGAGAGTATAAATAGTATTGAATACTGATTTTTTCCTAAGTCAGTATTTCTTGTAAGATAAGTTAGTAATCCTACGACAGCTATTTAAAAGTTATACAATAATAGTTTAATACAAAAAATATTTTTTACATGGATATAAATTGTAGTATAAAAACAAACTAACACAAATGTGAAATACATATGTGAATACACATACAAATGTGGAATAATAATGCACATGTTTTTAAACAATTTTAACCAGAAATATTAACTATTTTTATTAATAATATAAAAATTAAATAATTAAAGAATTATTGAAAATAATAACCAGAAGGAAAATAATTTTTTTAGGACTTAGCAAGCGCTAATATTCATTATTTTCAACGTACAAGTGTTCTATAAAAGCTACTTAAATGAATATCTAAAGGGATGTTAAATTCATAAATAATTAAAAAAACATTAATATATCCTAATACTAGATAAATATCACAACAGTATATTTGTTATTCTTTGTATATATTTTATATTATACATAGTAATTTATCATACTTCAAGTGGAAGAACCAATCTGTTATACTTTTCACAAAAGTGTACTCACAAATAAACATTAATATTTGAGTTAAAATTGAATACGGGTTGAAGAACGTAGTCCTCGCACATTGTTGTGATCTTGTGGTATTTTAGACCCATCATTACACCATTGGCTATGATTAAATTTATACCTGTAAAATTACAAATTATTTTAATATATCATAACACCATTACATCGCTACTTTGACTACTTTTAACTTGACTCATATGATTAATTTAATAAATATTGTACCATAATATGATGAACTGAAATACAATTGGTTTTTAAATAATAAAAAAGTACTTACAAGTCAAGTTTTTTTTTAATATGTAAATTGCTTCCAAATGCAGACACAGGTAAATTATCAGTAATTTCAATTGCTTTAATGTTTGCAGGATTTGGCAATAAAGTAATTAATTCCTGTTTATCTTTTTCGTTAGATCTCTTTGAATGGTGTTTATTGCGCCCTTCTTTCAAATACTCTACTCGCCTTAATTCCCTCAGTCGTTGCATATCCCATCTTAAGTATAAAAATATAATGTTAACACCTTAAGTAATTATATTAATAAAATAATAACATTTAAAAATAAATCACCTTTTTCTTTTACGTTCACTTAATTCAAGCCTAGAATGCCTGTTCTCAAATATATCATCAGACATGTTTTCAGTACCTTCCATTGAATACCAACTCGAATATGTTTTAACTCTCCAACTGGGAATCTAAAAAATAAAAAATACTCATATAACTAGTACTTAAATATACTTTGATCTTAACTTGGTCACTTACTTCTAAATTACTATTAGTGCTTTCAGGAACAGGTTCATCTTTTATAGGGTCATAATTTCCTAGACATGTGTAATAAGCATTATCTGCTGTGATCAAGGTAAACTCTTGCATTTTACCCAAGTTGTCTATAGAAAAAAACATTTAAATCATGATCTAGTGAGAAAAATTGTAATATAAAAAAAAAATCACTTGATTTAGCTTGGGTACTCCTGGTTCTCCGTCGTTTCAACTGGCTAGTCTCTAACGGATCTGGGTTAGGCATTTTACTAGCAGCTTGCCGATTCCTACGTCTTCTAGGTTTAACGTCTTGTTGCTCATGTAGTTCAGCTGAACTCAAATCACCCATACCGGATGAGCATGTCGAAGACACAGGTGTGAATGGCAGTACATCTAAGGATTCGTCTCTAGTTGCTATCTCTGCCAAACGCTTTTCAGCTTCATCCAGTTTATGTTTCAGCTACACAGAGAATTAGACATGAAATACTAAAGTGCAACCCGAATAACATTAGCGCCTTGAAAAGCGATACAATTAATAAAAATTCAAATGACTAGTTACATAAAGCTTTTCTTTGGACAGCTGGCTGATCTTTTCGTCCTTCTGCTTAATTACCGCTTTGAATTCGTCAATCAACATGAGATTGGAGTAGGTGTATTCCTTGAGGGAGACTATCTGCTCGGTGGAGTCTGACGACGAGTAAATGCCGTTGCTGGCGGCAGTGCCCACAATTTGGTCGCAGCCACCCGCCGCCTTGGACGTGGCCATGATCATCTCGTTCTTGTCGTCGAGCGCTTGCTCGCAACGGTTCACGTATCCGCCGCTGCCGTTTACCATCCGGCTCTCGGCTTTGGGCATCACCACGGCGCACACACCTCCGCCGTTACACCTGCTCGCGCTCATCATCCGACCGCCTCGACGGGCACTGCTCCGTAGCGCTCGGTCGCCGGGACCAATTACGACGTAGCGACGCGGGTCGCCGCTGGCGCGCGATCGACACTGCGCCACGAGAGAAACCCGGAAAAGAAAACCGACCGGCGGCGAACCGTTCGAACCGCGCGGTGGTAACAACAAACGCGATGTCACGTGCGACCGCGGAGGAACAGTTACTGTTCGCGTGTGCACGAAATACACAAAGACGATCGACGGACGGGCGCGCGGCTCGGGACGATGACAATAACGTCAACGGAACAATATCGTGCGCGCAGGCTACGGGCACAGCGCGTACATCCATTCAAAACACAAACAAACGCGTTATCAGTGCGCAAGGACGGCGCGCGAGACAATCGGCCTGCGCAGGCTGGCCAACGTGACGCGGTCACCGTTCAACTTCATATAATGGTGTGTTCTGTGC
Source organism: Periphyllus acericola (assembly GCA_949715065.1). Classification (NCBI taxonomy): domain Eukaryota; kingdom Metazoa; phylum Arthropoda; class Insecta; order Hemiptera; family Aphididae; genus Periphyllus; species Periphyllus acericola. The sequence continues at coordinate 43,183,362 of OX454265.1, read as the reverse complement.
CCCGTACACTTACCAACCCGCAGGATACCGGACAACCGGTTAATACCGCTACTGTGTTGTCGGTGGTTCTTATTATTACGAGGTTTTCACTTTTCAGGCATTCATATATTTAGTATTTACTATTTAGGGACTCACGGCTGCGGGCTGACCACTCGCCACTCGGCGGCACTCGGCAGTCGCTCGTTGCCAGTCTTCTTTGTCGAGTGAATATTGATTTTGGGATGTTCTCTCTATACTCGTAACCAACTCGCGAGTGTAATAAAACGCAGTTCCCGACGGGGTTATTGGACACCAGCGATTCCTGTAGAAACTATACGGACCGCATTTTTTCTACGACCGTACCACTCGGTTCGCGCTTCTAAATAGGTAAGATACTTTACATGTTAAATCTATAAATACACTTTTTCTTATTTTATTCTAACGGTTTTTTTTTATTTGTTCTCACTAATGTTTCATGTGTTGTCATTCTGTTAGGAATGTATAACACTATAACCCATTCAAGATATGGTATGCAATCGTTAGTTATTATTTATTATGGACATTTATAATATTGTGTTTTTAAACTATTTATTTCAACATTGATTTACCAGTTCAATTCTCTTTTCCTTTTTACTATTTTTCTTCATATAATTTAATATTATTGTGGATAATGCAAATATGTTCATAATAAATATAACTTCAATTGTATGTGTATTATGTAAGAACTTGTTTTCATTTTAAAATATTGTTACTGTTGTGAGAATAATATTTCTTATATGGGATGTATAACAAAGTGAAACTACTATATTGTGTTATTAATGAGTTTATCAGTAAATAAATTCATAAATAAATGTATAGATTACATTTTGTTGCATATTTTACAATATATTTATTTATTTAGGATTCAATTATACTGGTTATAATGCCTAAAAAAAGAAAAATTGCTAATGATGAACCAATACAAAGGCCACAAAGAAATATGGTAATAATTGTTTTTACATGATTAAATAGTTATTTTTGATTAAATGTTTTGTTGCAGAGAGCCAAAAAAGTATTTGATCCATCTGATAACTATTTACCAAAAAAAAGAAATAAATTTCCAATAAGGAAACCAGTTAAACTCATAGAATCCAAAACAAAATTAAAATGTGTCAAAAAAAAAAAACAAGAAACCAAATCCAAAAGTAGTTTTGTAGAATATTCATCTGATTGTTCACCTGATGAGAATATTTCTACATTTGTACATTCTCGCTCTCCATCAAATTATCCAGTTACACCTACTGAAATGTCTCATGCAATGACAAACCTATTATGTTATCTTTGCGCAGAAACTGGAAATATAAATGATTTAATTGACTGTCCAATATGTCTTGACAAAGGTAATAAACTGCAATACTTATAATATGGTAGACTAACTGCAAGATTTAAAAAATCTCTTACAATTAATTATCTTTAATTTTTAATAATTTTAATTAAAAGTAGAAAAGTGAAAATAACTTACTTACAAAAAAAGTTTATTTTCTAAGTATAGTTTCATTGTTAATCTGTTCCATGTAAGAACAATATTGCTCCTAACCGATTTTATTAAAGTTTGTGCATTTTAATTTCTTCTTTTGGTCTTGTAATTCTTATATCCTACAGTTTTAAGACATTCTCAAAAAAATATGTGAATATTTTAAGGTATAAATGTATAGACTGGTATTAAATTATAATTATAGTTGATCGGTAGGTAGTAAGTAATAGTTTTCTCCTTGGGTATAATATCTTTGGGCTGGTGCTATGTTTTGGTCTGGTTATTTTTCATTATTTTTACTATCACTAATTTATCATTTTTGTTTTGTATAATATATTTTAAAAATATGTAGTCAAGATAATAAAGAGTACTGGAGTCTGGAGAAAAAGCCTTAATAAATTAAATATTCATTCACTTGACCAACATTCCATGGCTTAATTAATTACAAATTGTTTGAACCTTAAGGACTTATCCCCTACCCTACCTATTACCCCTTATTGCACTTATCTTGCTGTTCAACTTCTGGACACTGTAAATAAAAACAATTTAATATAACAGTTCATGTGTATTTTACAGTTCATAAAGACTGTTTAACAATTAATGAGCCCGTGTGGAAGTTAAAACTTAATTTATGCCCCTGGCTCTGTGAATCTTGCAGAGAATATCACTGTTATAAATGCCTTAAGGGTGACACGGAATTGGTTAGTTGAATAATTATAATATTTATTAAGTGAGGTAAAATTGAAATATTAAATTTTTAATTTTTAGGAAATGTTTAGTTGTATAACTTGTAAAGTTGGTTTACATTCTGTTTGTTATGACACATATAATATTAAACCTTTAAAACCAATAGAAGATCTTAAAATATTTGTGTGCATGCCTTGTTTGAATTTGGCCACTGATGGTTTACCAGAAGAAGAAGAAGTAGTGAGGGCAATGCAAATAATAATAAATAAAGAAGGAAATGTAATTCAAAAAAATATAAATAGAGAAGAAGAAGAACAACAAACAACATTTGATAAAGAAGAAATAGAAATAGTACAGGATGAAAGTAAAGAAGATGGAAAGTATATAGTAGAAAAAGAAAGTGAAGAAGAACTAGGTAATTTCTTGATTTTTCATTAATATATTCATTATTTTTATTATATTATTGTTTTATTACTATTTATAACATTAATTAAATATTTATTCAGATATGGTTTGTACATCATCAGACAAAATAAATGTAAACAATGAGGATAACAACAGTGTTCAGTCATTTAAATCTTATAATTCATCTTTTGACTATGATAAACAGTTTATTGAAGTTCCAAATGTATCTGAATGGGATATAAACCAAGTGTATGAATATTTTGCAGATCGTTTACCAAAAGCTGTACTTGTTAAAATAATCAAAAATGTAAGATATTATAGTTGGTTGAAAAAAAAAGTATGTAGACATAGCAGTGGCGTATTCAGCTTTTTGCTGCCTATTCCAGAATAATAGTTACCAAACTGAGACTCACATTGTGTCACTAACAAAGTATATACTTAACTATGATATACATTTTAAATACCATCGAAATATTCATTATTTATGACTTAATATCTGTATTTTATATTTATTATCTTATATTGTAATAAAGTATGTTTCATAATTTTAGGAAATTGATGGTCGTGCTCTGCTGCTACTTAAACGAAAAGATATCTCATATAAGATGGGTTTAAAACTTGGTAACGCTATGAAATTTTACAAACAAATTCGAATTTTACAATCACAAAGTGTATACCATAAATCGTATTGGGAGTAATTATTTTACCTATAGTCAAATATAATAAAGTGTTTGTTCATGATTTTTTTTATAAAATGTAGTTTTTTATTTCAATAACGATTGTTTGAAATATAACTTTTAATGAAAACTTAATTTTTAACAAAAATAATATTAAATACTTGACAAGAGTCTTATGAGATTTTAAACTATTTTGGTTAAATTATACGATTTTCAGTTTAAAATAATACATTTATTCTTCTTGACATCACTGAATTCATTATTTAATAATTTTATAAAAAAGAGTTCATTTTGTTATGGGGTGGGGGTCCTTGGACCCACAGTCTTGGGACTCATCTCATTTGAAATACAATTTTTAAACACTATTTGTATGATCGGCGTATTTTTAACGATACTAAAAATATTTGTTGGGAGTGCATCTATTGCATTTTTATAGAAATGTCACTTATGGATGCCCGGTAAATGCATTAATGAATTTAATTAGAAATAACACGTTTCACGTACAATCTGAAGTCTAACCTAGAAGTTCTCGCTCAGAAGAAGCTGTTTGCCGTTTTATAGTCCTGACGTAGAAAGGTATTTATGATAACTATCTTGGTTCTTTATAGGAAGTAGGGACACGTTAAATTATTCACGTAAATATGTTTATTCCGCTTGTGTCAAATTAGATTTATTTAATTTGTGGTCTTCGCGTCGTATACACACAATTCACAGTTATTCTATAACAAACCTACTGATAATTCATATTATTGATGGGGAATATCAAATAATTGAATAATTAATAACAATTTAACAATTCATGAACAATTATATAACCGTTTCAATTACCGCCACGATAGTGGTGTTGAAAGATTGCAAGAATACGCCGCAATGAAATGAGACCAAAAATGAAAATGGCACGGACCATGAAAGCGGATTAAAAAGATGCCATAGGATTCGACATTTGAATACATTAGTACATTTAAAATACAATACGTCATCAGAGCTAAGGTTGGCAACAGTTGGCGAAAGCCAGTCTTGACTTCTCCAGGTTAGACGGTTAGACAGGTTAGACATGCTCTTCAAATTTCAAACCACCACATAACTATTTATTATTTAACACATATGTATCAGTGGTTATCTTTCTTGAACACTATACACTCTGAATATTTTTTAAATACATAGCCACATAGGTGTTACGATAAAAGATTCAAACTTCTATTTGTTGGTAAATTCTTGTAAGTGTATACATATTTTGACGCTGCAATAATGAGTATACTGTATGGACTATAGTGTACACAGTCATGGATTAAGTATACCGTACATAGATAGCGCATACCGTGTTAAAATATGGCAACCAAATATACGGCCATTTTGGACTCCGGCGGGTTAGTACAAATGGACCCCGACAGGGTCGGTAGTAGTACTGAAATCTGCGCATGCGTATATTATACCTATTGGACTCCGCGCACATGATATTTTTATCACTCGTCACATTTTATCGTAGGTAATATAAAATCAAAATCAAATAACTATAATTATTTTGTATAAAATATAATGAATTAATTGTTATACTATGATGTATTGTTTACAAATTTCAGCTAAGACCTAAGAGTAAGGAGCTAACCAAGCTAGGAATAACTAATAAAAACTAAACTAATTACCAGTAAATAAAGAAACATAAAAACATAATGTAAAGTATCAAATTTATTGTTGAAAATTAAAAATAAAAAGTAATTAAATTAAATAAGAAGTATTTTTACTATAAACTCTTAAATATAAATACATTTAGTTATTATTATTACTTTACTGGATAGTTTAAAAATAAAAACCTATACATTTTTTAAAATTTTTAATTTATTTTGGGTAGATGTATTGGAATGGCCTTTAAAATGTTTAGAAGTCCAATTAAAATGTCTTAATAATTTGCAATAAATTCGTTTTTGAACAATAAAATCAAAATGTTGTTCACAGTTTTTATCAAAGTTTAAAGAAGAAAATAATTTATTTTTAATTTTTAATTGAATTGTGGAGTATAATTTTTGTAATGAGGGTTATGTTCTATGTAATCTTTTAAATATATTTGAGCTGCGGTAACAAACTTTGTAAAAATATCTGAGGGCTCTTGTAAACTAGATTTTTCAGGGTCGATACTTTCAAATTGTTTATAAAAAATTAAATATTCTCTATCCTCTAAAAAAAAATCATTATTTTTAAGTATAATCAATTTAAATTTGGGACATTTTAACTGATCAAAACACTTTTTAGCCAAATATCCTGCAAAATATGTATTTGAACAATATTCTAAAGTTATTTTTTGTTCATTATCATCAAACAAATATTGGACATTAGAATCTTTGGAAGATGATATAAATGAGTCCGAACACTCTGAATCTGAATTGATTAAATTATTAGAAGTGGTAGGATGTGTACTATTTTTTCAACTTAGATCCAATAAATTAAAGTCATAATCAGTTTCACAGTTTGATAAATCAGTTGCTTTCATGATGTTATGTGTAGCTTGAAATTTAAATGATGTTCTGAAAGTACGAGCTGTCTGATTTCTATTAAACCCACCACGTTGACGAAAAATTGAAAAGGTATTTTCTATTAAATCTTGATTTAAACGATTTGTAAGAAGATATTTAAATCCCACATTTTGTTGTTGCATATATATCATACTAATAGAATTTATGGTCCACATCATAGCATCGAAAAAGGGAACAATTTTACCATACATTTTTACAGGGTTTAACAACTCTAATTTTTCATACCACTCTTTGGATTGCATTAAAAAATGATATATTTCGGGTTTATCTGAGTATAAAGCACAAGAATAAAAATTTGGACTAAATAATGTTTTGCTATTAAGACAATCGAATAAATTATTTAATTCTTTAACAAATTCAGAGGTAGCAAGAGCAGTTTTAGATTTAATTTGGCCTGTAGTAATACATGTTTTTAAATCATTTGATACAGAATTACTAAAAACTTGAAGAGCGAGTTTACAATTCTTCTTTTGAAATGGGCCAGGATTCATGTGGCTGTCAGTTAATTTTAAAAGGGCTCTACTGGTATTACTAGATTTATCAATATTATATGGCGATTTTATATCTGAAAATGAAACTTCTTGGTCTTTAAACTTAAAATTGTTTCTGAAATTTTTAAAATTATGTGGTACATCAAGAATAGAAAAATTAAATCTATACATTTTTCTATGACGTCTTTTATTAAATCTTTTAAGATCGAACTATTCATTGAAGATCCCGTTAAAAAATAAGCTAGAGATAACTTCCATTTACTATATAACCCTCAACTATAAAAACCATAGCCTGGGAAGCTAATTTTTTAGTCCTACCTTTGTGCCCTAAATCTTCAAAGCCTTCTACCATATCGAGATATTTTGAATACTCTAAAAATGATTTTATTTTCATTTCGTCAAAAATTATTACACAATATTTCTCATTATTTGACATTATCTCTAATTTATTTTTTATTTATTTAAACCAAAGACTATTAAAACCCGGACAAAATTTAGAAATGCCTATCCATCTACGAATTGTTGACTCGCATGGTAAAATAATTTGTTGTTTTTTCTGAGAAATTTATAAGTGGCTGGAGATTTATAGTATAAATTAATAGCAAAATTTTTTTCGGATAACTTCCACGGTAATTTTGAATTATGTTTACGAAATATTTGCATTTCCGCAATTATTTTAGAGCCTAAACTAGAAAATTCTATGTTACTTTTTAATTTAGGATTAATTCGTGAACTGAACTTTTTATAATTGAAATCGAAAAAAATGAATGTATATGGAATATAACAAGCAAGTGTTTTATGGATCGACTTCAAAAAAATTTAATTATACAATAATTTGATAATGCAATAATAGAAAAAATGAAAAGCACGTAAATCACCCGAAATAACGCTCTTGTATGGCGCAAACAATTTTATGGTGTAGATTAGTGATGGGCAAAGTACGGCCCGCGGGCCAACTCCGGCCCGCGAAAGTATTTAATCCGGCCCGCCGAGGGTCCATTGACATGGATAGTATATGGCCTGTATAGTATAAAAAAATTCCCGAAATATTCTGAAGATGATCGAAGAAAATAATTGTAAATATATAAATGGATTGGCGGGGATTGTGCGCGGTCGTACCCTCTCCAGCGTGGTTTTCTCCATCAATGCAGACCCTCTGATAGCTTCTAGAAATCTACAAAATCACCTACATCTTATTGAAAAATTGTACACTAATTGGAGAGTCAAAGTAAACCAAGATAAATCCTTTCACACGACTTTCACTCTAAAACAGGCTCCATGTCCTAGCGTTAATCTTTACGGAATCCAAATTCCCCATTCCCAAACAGTAAAATATCTAGGACTCCTTTTAGACCGTCGACTTACATGGGCTTCACACATAAAATCAAAAAGATTACAATTAAACAATCGACTACGCATTCTAAGCTCATTGCTACACAGAAACACACACACTAACCTAAATATCAAATTAATAATGTATAAAGCTCTTCTAAAACCCATCTGGACCTACGGGCTCCAGCTCTGGGGTAGTGCAAAAAAATCAAATATTAAAAAAATTCAAGCTTTTCAAAACATTGCCCTAAGAAAAATCACAAATGCCCCTACCTTTGTATCCAATCTTACGCTTCATAACGATCTAAGAATTACAACAGTACTTGATGAAGCAAAATGCTACTACAAAAGATTTCACACCAAACTACCTCTTCATCCTAATCATCTAATTAAAAAACTATCTACCTTGTCCATTCCAAGAAATCCACCTAGACGGCTTAAGCGAAGATGGTGTAGAGACCTTCTGTCTAACAATTAAAATTAGCTTAACTTAAAACTTAATAACACAAAATAGGTAGTACCACCAATATGTGGTTTCTTCCATCAAAAAATTCATATGCAATTACTCTATGCACATTTGCTTATTGTTCTAGTTAAGAACAGATTGTAAATTTCTTGTAAAAATAAAAAAAATAAAAAAAATGTATTAAATACTGCTTAACGTCAAAAATCTTCGTCTGAACATCATAAATATCATATAGATTGTTTAAATATTCAAAGGTTTTGGAATCATTGCGTACCTAATACTATTAATGGTTATCTATATACATATAGGAGACGGCCCCTATTCACTCATCAACGCCCAGACCAAACCGCTGGGTCTAGAGACTTGAAATTTTGTACAGAGGTTCCTTGAGCAATGTAGAGGCGCACTAAGAAAGGATTTTTCAAAATTCGAAATCTAAGGGGGTAAAAGGGGGTTTTTTTAAAGTTTGTATACATTTCATATAGCTATATATATGTATTTTTTCCCAACTGTTAATCGCTGTTCAGTGTATTGATAGTGCTAATAGTACGTGGAATTTAATAATAACAATCAATAGATACGGGTGGTAGACGGTCAAAGTACAAAGATAACGTGAAATGGTGAATACGTGCTGCCCTACTCAGTCAGCCCATAGATTAAATATAAATGATGATATAAATGAGTCAGAACACTCTGAATCTGAATTGATTAAATTATTAGAAGTGGTAGGATGTGTACTATTTTTTCAACTTAGATCCAATAAATTAAAGTCATAATCAGTTTCAGAATTTGATAAATCAGTTGCTTTCATGATGTTATGTGTAGCTTGAAATTTAAATGATGTTCTGAAAGTACGAGCAGTCGGATTTCTATTAAACCCACCACATTGACGAAAAATTGAAAAGGTATTTTCTATTAAATCTTGATTTAAACGATTTGTAAGAAGATATTTAAATCCTAGATTTTGTTGTTGCATATATATCATACTAATAGAATTTATGGTCCACACCATAGCATCGAACCAAGGAACAATTTTACCATACATTTTATAGGGTTTAACAGCTTAACAGCACTATGGCGCATAAAAGAGGTTTTGAGGCACTCGATAGATCTCTTAAAGATATAAGAAATAATAATGAAGTGATGGGAGGCGTAACTGTTCTTTTAACTGGAGACTTTAGGCAAACTCTACCAGTTATACCAAGAGGAAGTCGAGCAGATGAAGTTAAGGCTTGCATAAAAGCTTCTTATTTATGGCCGTTAATAGAACAACTTTCTCTCAAAAAGAATATGAGGGTCCACCTGGGAGGTGATGTCTCAGCTGGAAAATTCTCTGAACTTCTACTCAAAATAGGAAATGGAGATTATCCCGAGTTAGCTGGGAAGTTGGTCATCACTAAGGATTTAGGTTTAGTAGTGACAACACTACAAGAACTTATAGTTCAAATTTATCCTGATATTGCCGATATAAAAAACTAATCGATGGATTGGTTATGTGAGCGCGCTATTTTGACCCCCAAAAATGACAGGGCAGCTGTGATTAATGAAATTCTTCTTAAATCATTTAAGGGAACAGAAATTCAGTATAAGTCTATAGACATGGTACTGAAGACAAATGACGCAGTTCACTATCCTGTAGAGTTCCTCAACGCACTTAATCCCCCTGGCTTTCCAGCACATAAGTTAGTCCTTAAAGTAGGAACTCCAATTATGCTGTTGAGAAATCTTCACCCACCCAAACTCTGCAATGGTACTAGACTGTGCGTGAAAGCACTCCAAAAAAATGTAATTGAGGCAACAATAATTACAGGTTGTGCTCAAGGAGAATCAACGTTTATACCACCTATACCACTTTTATTATCAAACTATCCATTCGAATTTAAAAGACTGCAGTTTCCTATCAAGGTATATTTTGCAATGACTATAAATAAGTCGCAAGGGCAGTCGTTGAAGATAGCGGGGATTGACTTGAGTGATGACTGCTTTACACATGGGAAATTTTATGTGGAATGCTCCAGAGTTAGTTCCCCTACAAGCTTAGTCATTCTTGCCCTAAACGAAATAACAACCAATGTAGTTAATAAAGAGGTGCTATAATAATAATAAAAAAATAATAACAATATTCACATCCTATAAATAAATGTTATCAATGAATCTAATAGTGCTATAACAATTAACACACACACACACACACACACACACACACACACACACACACAAACAATTAAATTGTGAATTTCACGTAATATTAGTACTATCAATACAATTAAATTAAACACTAATACACGGCCTATGAAAATGCCAAAAGGGAAAATAACACACGGGCAACGCCGTGTCGGGTCAGCTAGTATATGTATAAATGGGCGACACCCTAAGTAGTGCGAAGTACAGTGATCTTATTGCTATAAGTCTCACTTTCTTCTGGAAAGCCTACATGACAACACCTATATTAATGTATCTATATAAATTTCAATTCGAAAGAAGTAATATTATGAGGCCTCTGAAAGAAAATTGATTACGTATCTGAGAGCATATTCAACCTGGGAAAAATTTAATTATATCTCGTACATAATCGTGCACATGGTTTACTATTAAGTATTAATATCAAAAAAATGTAAAACAAAAATTGGTAATAATAGTTATTACTTCATAATAAAATTTAATAAAATATCAAGTCATTGATGGTATTAGAAACAATGTATTTACAAAATAAATACCGGCCTCCGGACGAATGGTGGCGCTGCCTGTACGACGAATTTGTATCACAAAACTGCCGAAAATTGTACAAGTGATGTCATGGTATTGTGGGGACAACCAGTGTTGTTGGTGGTCAATTGGCCACACTGTAACAATATCCGGCTGTTGTCACGCGAGAACAAGAGTCGTGAGTCGTACTTTTACTTATTTTGTGCGTACTTCGTTCTACCAATAAAAATTCATTTTTTATGTACGCAGTGGAAATATTATTTGTCGCAGATTATTATATTATATCTGCGACTATCTTAACTCTGACTATAAAAAAAAATTAATAGAAACTTCGTTTTGTGGACATCGTGGTTTTGTAGTTGGTACTCTACACAGCGTACAACTAGCGCTATCTTGTACGACTGTAAGGCCTCCGCACACTACGCGATTCAAACACTGCGCGATATCCTAGGGAAGTGAATAAAGGACTCACTAACAACGCGACCGACAGTACTAGTTTCCTGGCTTTCGGATCGCGTGAGTTGTATACGATTTCATTTTAATATTTTATGTTATATTCCATCGGATGAAAATGTTGAATCGACTGATACATGGGAAAACAACACTATTGAATCTATCAGACTTTGGGCCCCAAAATTAATTATTATCTAAATTATAGATTCAATTTTTTTGCTTTACTGATTTTTTATATTACATTTATTTTATAAGATTATAAATAAATAATACCATAAATCTATAAGTAATTGTTTAATGTTGATTAAAATAAGTAAAACGTTAAAATTTAAAATATAAATATAAGTAAAGAAGTGTCGATACAGTTTTTAATTTAACAAATGCTTACTGATATCAGATATGCATCATGTAAATTGTACACAAAGTCAAAGTGGTAATGCATTTCTCAACATAGTCAATATAAATAAAATTTCAAATAAAAAATTAGCATGATTTAGAATTTAAGACAATGGTTTTTTTCTAGATTTTAGTTCACTAAACTTCTGAATTAGATCTGAAAAATCAAGTGTGTTAATTATTTCCTTTTCAGCAGATAGACGAACGAGTGAGTTTCATTTTTCTTGGTGAAAACACATTCTTTTGGTGTTTTCAATTGGTTTTAGTTTTGAATTTGTTCTTTCTGCTTCACAATTCAAAACTGGGAAAGTTGAATTAATTCATAGTGAAATGTACACATTTGGAAAGACTTCTTTTAAATTATTTTCATGTACATATAAGTAAATTTTTTTAGGAGAAATTGTCGGTAAATTTAACTGTATTACATAACTTGATAAGTGTACAATCTCTTGTTTTATATTAGTTGTATCAATATCATCTTTAAATGTGCCAAAGAATATGTCTCTGATAATAATTGTGCACCAAACTTCGTAATAAACCCAAAAATACTACAAAGATTATTATATGCTTTTAATCTTTTATCAAGTTCAGTAACTAAACGACCAATAATAAAGTATAATGTATCAACCTCCAACTTTCTTATTTCGCTAGAGTTTGAATTTCTTTCTACTCGTATTGTACAATCCCAGAATTTTTTTTTACAACAATTTTTTCTCCACGGGGCAAACTATTTGTTGATAATTCCCTTGTTTTGTTTTCAAAATATATAAACTTCTCTCTTAATGAACTAATATAAGTTTTTGATCCTTTTAATAAATTTACTACTGTAAATAAATCTATTTCCGGTTTTTTGAAGGTATTTACTAACACTGTTAAACTGGAATAAAATTTCACTCCACATAACTGCCATTAAAGCTGTTATAAATTTTATCATTTTATTTTTCATTGAACTAGCCACATGACGATTTTCTTGTTCTTCGTTACAATTTTCAAAAATATTCGTTAATGTACATATAATTTGATCATAATGATAAAAGTGTTACAGGACTCCGCGTGACACTCCCACCTGGCACCTAGTATTACTTACAGTTTTCAAAACAATTATTTTATTTTTTTCTTCCGATTGTAAACTAGTCAAAAGCATATTCCATCTAGGCCACAAAAAATGCATACAATTTTTGAACAACACCAAAAAAATTGATTGCTTCTAAACAGCATTTCTCTGCATGTGTCCCTACTAAATTTAGGAAATTAGCAAAACAATGTGCAAATAAAGCAACGCTGCATTTTTTTTTTATTTGAGTCTGTAAACCCTTATATACCAGTCATATTATTGGCATTGTCGTATTATTTACCTCTTCAATGTTACAAATTAATTATTTTCCAAAAAATATAACCAACAAACGTAATCAAAATGATAAAGTGCTTTTGACCAACTTTATCTTAAAACTTAATAGCTTATTTTATCGATTAAATAATAATCTTAAATTGTATTACGATGCATGACTATAAAAAAAGATTTGTTTATAATTTGTTTTGTAAATAGTATATGTCTAACGAAACTACAAAAGCAATAATATCATACAATTTCACTGTATTAATTAAATATCAAGAGGGGTCCGGCGCTGTCGCCCACCTAGCCCACACAAAAGTTGGGCTCTGATCGCTATAGAATTTTGACCTTTATATAATATAACGTTAATATAGTCGATAAACTACAAAATCACACATTCGACGAACCAGCCGACATCGTATTATAAGGTTATATGCAGTTCTCGACTTGGCAAAATTAAAGTAGGGGGACTCTGTTAACTTTTAGAAAAATAGCGTCTTCGTCACTTGTTAAATGTTACTGAGCAGTGGGGGGCTATTCACACACCCCCTAATACTCCTCTTTATATCATATTAAAAATATTTATAAATAATGAATTTAAAAAAAAAATTACTGTAAATATTATATTGTATATCATAGTTATTTTTTTTTCATTTTTTTTTTTTTATATTTTTAAGCTAGAAAATGATACAATCTATACCAGCGGTTCTCAACCTTTTTTCATTCACGCACCCCTTGACCACTCACTACTACTTTACGGACCCCAAATGCCAATTTGTCATATATTTTTACATAAGATAGATATGAATTTACGAAATAAGTTTAATAATGAAAAATTTGATTTATTTTGATCAACATGCGCAATACATTGTATGTATAAAAATAAATAATAAAAAATAATATTGAGTTAAAAATGTAATTTTAATGTGATCCTTGAGCTTGTTTGCTAGCACTTAACTTTTTGAAATCTGGCTCCACGGATGATAAATAAACTCGTAAGTCTGAACTCACCGAGAGTCTATTGCGGTACTTATTTTTATTAAATGTGTATGACGAAAAGGCTCTTTCCACTAATACAGAGCTCGTAAACGGTAGCAAAACATTGAATGCTTTGTAAGAAAGCTCAGGATATTCGTCTTTCACATTAGCCCAAAAGTTGATCAGTGATTTTTTTTCAAGAAATGCTGCTTGGAGTGTAGAGTCCGTTTTCAGTTCAATCAATTTTTCTTTTTCACGGGCTGATAAAACTGCAGATTTGAAATAAATTTCACTGAAAGGGAACATAATCCAGTGGTCTTCTTTTCCACATTTAGGGAAGTATTTTGCAAAAGCTGTTTTAAGCTCATTCAAATGTTGAACAATTTGGTGTTTGATGCCTTGTGATAAGTTCATATCAGTTTCACTGAGAAAATCATGCAGTGCTTCAAAAATTTCTGGTTGGTTATTCTCAATACACGTTTTCCAAAACTCTAACTTTTTAACAAAAGATTCTATTTTGTCATTAACTTGGAATATTGTCACAGCACTGTTTTGAAGAGTCAAATTTAGATTGTTTAATTTCAAAAAAACATCGGATAAGTATGCTAGTTTTTGAAGCCATTCATGGTCGTTAAATTTTGATGACAGTCGAAAAGGGTGGTCTTCAAAAAACATTTGAACTTCATGCCTAAGTTCAAACAAACGAGTAAGGACTTTACCTCGTGATAACCACCGAACCTCAGTATGAAGAAGGAGGGTTTTGTGAAGACTTCCCATGTCTTCACACAATAATGAAAATATTCTGGAGTTCGTGTGGCGAGACTTGATGAAATTGACCACTTTACAAGAATCGTCCAGAACGTCCTTCAAATCTGCAGGAAGAGGTTTCGATGCAAGAGCTTGCCGATGGATACAACAATGAGTCCACTTTATTAGTGGGGATACTGCCTTAACACGTGCAAGAAGACCAGAGTAACAACCTGACATAGACTTTCCACCATCAGTACTTAAACCACAGCATTGTGACCACTTTATTTTTTTTTCGGTGAAGTAAGAATCAATAGCATGAAAAATATCTGCACCTGTTGTGCGTCCAGTCAAAGGATGGCAGAGCAAAAGACCTTCTTCGCTTTCATTTTGTTTTATATATCTTGCAATAACTAACAAAACAGCTAATTGTGCTACATCAGTACTCTCGTCAACTTGAATGGAAAACAATTCACTGTTATTGATGTCTTTTAGTATTGTCTCCTCAATATCATAAGAAATGTCTTTGATTCTACGACTGACTGTGTCATTTGATAGTGGGATAGCATTTATTTTATTGACATATTTTTCTCCGAACATACAATGAACTGCATCTTTAATGCTTGGCAAAATCAAATTTTCACCGATTGTGTGATTTTTACCACTTCTGGCGATATTATAACTAATTCGAAACGATGCTTCAACTGCATCTACGTTAGCATTACCAGAAGAGAGGTAGGTTTGCATATTGCACTTATTTTTATTTTCAAATAAACGTTTGAAAAAAGTTACATCTTTGTCCTTTAAATCTGTATGTTTAGTAATCAAATGACGAGTAAGTTGTGAAGGTTTCATACTGCTATTAGCTAGTATTTCCCCACAGATAACACATTCAGGTTTAGCGACATTATCAATCGTAATGAACGAAAACCCGTGGCACAAATATTCTTCTGAATATTTCCTAATTTTTCCCGGCACTAGAAATTTAGTATTACTAACCTGTGGTAACTTCTTAAGATTTTCTGTGGAAATATTAGTAATTGATGACGGCACTTCTTGAGTATGAATAGGATCGTTTGATTCAGTAGTTTTCCTTTTACTTTTACTGACGCTACCAGTTTTTAACCAATGATCCATGTTCGAAAAGTGTGAAAATGTTAAACAATGACAAAAAAAAATAGTAATTACAAATACGTTGTGTGTGTGACACGGTCTCTTTGAAAGCAAGTGACTGACTAATATTATATAAAAATAGTATGTAATTGTGACGAGCAACGCCACATTACCAGATTACATACTATCTTATCGTACCGCCGCGCCGCCTAGAATGATATATTATACCTATTATAGTATTATACTCTTATTATACACTTATACTAAATCGTATAAGTTACGAAAAACCTATTTACAACATTTACAATATTTCACTACTAGTTTCACAAGTAATTTCAATTAATTACAACAAATTTCAATTTTTCCGCCATTACGCTTTTTTTTCCGGGGACCCCCTAACACCTACTCGCGGACCCCTAGGGGTCCGCGGACCCCCGGTTGAGAACCGCTGATCTATACAAACAAAGTACAATAGGCATAAAGTATGGTTTTATAAAAATGTTGTGTATCATAGTTATACTTTATAAAATATAATAACAAATTCAAAAGTAACTAAATAAAAAACAATCCATTTTAA
Source organism: Periphyllus acericola (assembly GCA_949715065.1). NCBI lineage: Eukaryota > Metazoa > Arthropoda > Insecta > Hemiptera > Aphididae > Periphyllus > Periphyllus acericola. Next base: position 43,166,981 of record OX454265.1, on the reverse strand, counting down.
CTATTTATTTAAATAATTCCATAAATTATCATAGGTATGTTCTTTCTTATTTTTCAATTTTATCTTTTATTTCCTTACCAAAATGCGACATCAACTAAGCAACAAATAAACCATCACACTGAATTATGAGTAAGTATAGCGAATAAGAAACGTTTTCGTGACACGCGTGTCTATGGCATTAAAAGTTACGTTTTACGTAAAATTACGTACATGTAAAATTTAATTTTTTCTTTCTTTACACTTTACAGTGAAATAAAATTTGTGAAAATTTGTTTTCAGTGCGGTGTTTTTTCGTTGCATTTTAATACGATTGTGAAATTCATATTGTTTTTTAAAAGTATTTTAGTTCATTTTAATACGTTCGATTGTGAAGAAGGTAAATAATAAACATTTGATTTAAGAATTTCATTTAGAGAAAGCAATTTATAACTGCACACGAGCGAAGCCGTAATTATTACGTATTTAACAGCTGTGTAAACCATATACACCTTCGTAATTAAAATATAATTAGTACTTCGAGAAAACAAACAAATATGACGTGATAATGTGATATGCATATAATATACATTGCATACAGACATTATACATACTCTTCTTATTAGGTACCTGAGCCACTAATAGGGAAATACTGAATTGGATGACGCGTTTGCGTTACTGCGCATAAAATAATTTTAGGGACCGATATAGTTATAGTTGTATATTAGTTAATGAGGTCACTTTAGTATTTCGTGACCAACAAAAAGGTGTGCTGGTTTTTTCCCCCTTTCCAAATCAATGAATGATGTTAATATAATTAGGATGGTAAAATATGACCGAGTACAAATAGACTCAATGGTAAGTACACATAATGGTTTAAAAATTAAGATCAAAATTATAATTTACTTCAATAATAAGATGTCGTTCCTAGGTCAAAGGTAAAAACACCAAAAACGGACAGTGTAATATATATAAATATATAGTCATATTCTCTATAATTTCGGGACTTTAAACAAATATCCTTTCACTTTTAACATTCAAAAATACATCAAAGCCTTTTTATCTCTTATTAGCTATTGGTAAATTTGCATTTTACGCATTAATTACATGTACAGTGGAATGTGTATCATATCGAAGATGATATATTACAGAAGATTATTATCACTTATCATTTAGTGTTCTAGGTGCGTTGGTACACGTCACAAATTAAGACAATTAATTAATAATACTTGTATCTTAATTCGTAGTACACGTGCAGCAACTAAAAAGAGCATTTAACTAAAAACAAACCATTACTATAATTATAAATTATAATATAAATGTATAGATATGGGTTTTATGACCGAATTAGGGTATATGATTTTATTTTTTTAAGATAAATATTTTATTTACAATATAGTAAATATAAATACTCATGTAACAATACACTAATTTCACTAACTTTAACAATAAAACGAAAAATACTGAAGATACAAATTTCCAGTCTCGTATTTAAAACAGCTCATTAACAAAAAAAAAAAATCAAAATAATAATAATAAAATTAAATAGTTTGAATGATGTTACATGAATTACGGGGGCTGCATATATCTGGAAATATAAGCGGCGCATTCATTCGAGTCAAACGTGCCGTACGTGTGGAACTATACAAACCACTTTTACAAAATATAGTTTTGGCAAACACACGGCACGTTTCGATAAAAAAATATAATACAAATATTCGTGTAATTTCTCAATGAAAAAAACAATTATAATAATCCCTATGCCCTAAAATGATGCTCTCCGCAGTTTAATCGTTATAAAAAAAGAACCAAAAGAAAATGTGGCTTGGAACAATAGAATATCACAAATTTGTCCATCTACAACGATAGAATGCAGCCCCTTAAGTAAGATTTTGATAAAGAATAAATTAATATAATTTAGACCCTAATTACTAGTTGAATCAACGCTATACAACGGGTTTCTCGTCCTCGCTTGACATATCAGTATTGCTCAGCAAGTTGGCTTTGTCTTCTTTTTTCGACCTACTCAACGACGGTATCATGGTTGCCAGTTTCGACGACGGCGTTGGTCGGTAATCCGGTTCAAAACACGGCTGGAAAAAATTAAAAATTGACATAAAATTAACCACAAGGGTCCACGCAACGAACACAATTTAAGTATTTGATTATAGGACACTTTTGAATTCTTCAGAACTACCCTTCCAAAACATAAATCCTGTAATATTAAAAACTCTTCTGATCTCTCTTCCGATCACTCACCAATCATACTAACATTAAGCGACTCATCAATTAAACTTAAAATAAACTACCAACTTTTACCTAACTATCCTTAGTCTTACCTCCAAGATACACCACATGGCCTAAATTCTAAAACATAGTAGAAAATCAAATCAATGTATATCATACCACTCAAGTCAACTTCGGACTTCGACTCGGCTGTACGAGTATTATCCCTAAAATCAGAATTCCAAAAAGCCCGCTATGACCTACGGCAGTGGTTCCTAAACTTTTTTTGATTCAAGCCTCCATAAAAAAAATAAATATCTGCACCTACTGCGAATAAATTAAATAAGAGACGGGTCACAATAGTTATTCTTATTTTAATCTATTCAAATATTTTTAGTTGTACGACAAAGTGGTTTAAAAATAAATATATACAGTTTTTCTTCGCTGAACTACGGTATTCAACTTTGGGGAACAACAAAAAAAAATTAAAAAAAACTTAAATAAGTTCCAAGCTTTTCAATCTATAACCTTCCGACTCCTAACTAATTCTCCCTGGTATACGAGTAGTGTCGGTAATCTCGCACTCCACAACAATTTAAAAATTCCAACACTCATCTCTTTAGCATCCAGCTACTACAAAAAATACCACTTACCATCCAAATATTCTTATCTATAATATCTCCTCCCCCACACACCCGTATGATCCACCACGTCGTCTTAAACAAAACTAGTCACGAGACACATTACACGTTTTAAAAAAAAATTTATTAAATATTTCAATGATAATTAGTAAAGGCTATAAATTAAACATTCCCTTGAAGTAGTGTTACGGAGCACCTCCTCTCTCACGCTATCATGCCTTGTAAATACATAAAAAAAATTACCTATTGTAAAATAAAAACTTCAGATTGTATATTTCCTAATAAAAAGAAAAAAAACACTGTCCCCGGCAAATCCACGCGGCCGTTGCTCTTACCGTTTCGCATATGTTCATGTTGCAACAGTTTTCGATGGTTATCTCGCACTGTTGGTTCTGTTCTGATGGCTGTTGTCTACTGTACGTCAGCGGCGTGATACTCTTGTTGACCACGATGCGCTTCTTGATCCTGGGCCGGCGGCCTAAAAACCGTACTTTCCTGGCCAGGATCATGGTGATGACACCCAGGCTGGCGACTAGCACTGTCAGGATGGAGATCACGGCAAACATGCTCTTGCTGAGCTTGCACTGCGATCTATCCGAATGGTTCGACATGGCTGCTCTAACCGAGCTGTAGTCCCCTGTATTTGTTGATTTTTCACATCTTAGGACCGGAAAAGAAAAAAATACGTTATATTTATAAATGTCATGAAACAGATATTTTTCGGCGGTGATTTATAAAACCGATTACGAGATTGTACGAATGGCAAAAAAAAAAAATCGTAAGCCAAACCCGAGGGGTATATTTCTCATTTGAAACGCAAAAACAGGCGGTTTAAAAAAAAAAAAAACAGGCGTAGTCGAACACGAGGAACCACGTCTCCTCCCGCCGCTTAATAAAATATATAAAATATATTATGCATTATTACCTGCAGATGTCAAACTTCTGAGATTCGGGCACGGTGACGTCCATACAGTGAGACTTGCACAACTCGTTAACCAACGTTAACTGGCACACGTCGCCCGAGTAGCCGTCCGGACACTTGCACGTCGAGAACCCGGACGAGTCCAGCGTGCATTTGCCGTTATTCTCGCACTGTAACGAGCACAGCGGCACCTCGCACCGGACGCCGGTGGTGTTCTCCGGGCACTGGCACGTCGGTTCCCCCGAACCGGTGAACGTGCACGCGCCCGACTTGCAGTAACCCTGGCACACGCTGTCCTGGCAAAACTCGCCCGCGAACCCCGGGGCGCACGTGCACGTGCCGTTCACGTGCAGCACGCCCTGGTTCTTGCATATGTTCTTCAGCACCTCGTACGGGATCAGGTCCGGGAACACGTCCGCCGCCGCCTCCGCCATGTCCTGCAACACACGGGTACGCACACAGGAGTTACACACGATGTTCGATGATCAGGGCCCCGTGGGATGTGGGTGACGGGTGGGTTGGGAATAAATCGTGGAATTCGAACAGATATTGTGACGAGCCCCGTGCGTGTATATTATTTTTTTTTTCCAAGCACACCATCATCCCCAAATATCGCCCGGCTATAACACGTGTGCATCGGCGTCTTTTTAAACGCCGCATTCGTACCGGTTTTCCGCTCGGTCGAGATAACGATATTATTGTAATATACAATTATTATTAAACGCTGTTGTTGATCAACACGTCTTTAATTATTATGAAACGTCAACAGTCTTTATATCAGCAAATTAATCAAAAATAACTAAAAAAACAATAATTGCTAGCTACGGAACTTCTAAGAACTTAAACATCGGACTTTGGAAATTGTTTATACAGCGTAAATGCGTTTATTACGAACTACGAACAGTACAGTTTATACGTAAATACGATAGAAATAGCCAATTACTTTCGTCACGGCGACATTCAACAGCCGGGCCCTAACGTTAAGGTTCGTTTCGCGCTTTTCACAAGAACATTTTAGGAGTGGAATGTTAAAGGTTAATTAATTTTTATAAAAGACTTTAAAATTGTTTTTATTTAAATATTTGGTTTTATTCGTAGGGAAGTTTTCAAAAAGTGAATTGCGGCATAAAAGTAGAAGGCACTAAAAACTTCAAAATAAGAATGATTATAATAATTTAGAAAAACAATAACTATACGTGAAACTACATTTATTTTACTTGATGAACAACTTTAATCCACACATATTTTAACAATTTCTATCACACGCATTTATAATTGTTGATGATGTTAACTGTCAATCATTGTACAACTACATTATAACAACACAATTCTAAAGCTAAATGTCGGAACAAATTGCGACAGTATAATTGCCTTACAAGTACATGCCTGAAATTAGATAATAGTTGTGACTTGATTTGGTTATAATATAATTTCAACGCAGTTGCCACCAGGAGTAATCGAAAACAAGCACATGTGTTATAAGCACTTATAACGATTCGCTAATTACAATGTAACAGTCGTAATGAAGTTATCCGGTAATAACGATAAGAATACGATGTCGGACAACGGGCAAGACCGCCTAAGACCGATGAGAAATAAACGGTCTACAGGACTTGGACTTGACGGGTGGTGAAAATTAAAAATTTCAATTTCACCCTTACGAAAAGTATAAGTTTCCTGAAAATTTCGAAAATCACAAATACATACACAAAAGCCGATGACACAAGACGCATCCATCTGTTTAAAACTTATAGGGGTCTGCGAGACTGCGAGTGAGGAAAAAACTAGACGGTCGCGTCGAGCGACGTTTACACGAAGGTTCCGAAGAATAAGGCAACGGCCAACAATAATGCGAACAACGATGGGTAGGCCCTGTTCGCGTTACCCGTCCCGGGAAACCCTGCGAGGTGGTCACGAGTATCAGCTGGTGGTGGCACGCGACCGTCGAGACGTACTTTTTCTCGGTGCATCGTGCAATACGTGTTGTTGACCATTGTCGTGTTGCCGGAGGGCGTCATCAGTCCCAACGGCCCGAATTCGTACTTGGCCAGCAGGGTGGGCTGCACGCCACCCTCGAACGAGTCCTTGGGCATGGTCCATACCGCGCGGTTGGTCCAATCGCTCCAGTAGATATTCTGCTCGTCCAGCGCCATCGCGAACGGCTGGTGGTGCGTGCCGCTGATCAGCTTCCGCCTGGTTCCGAAGTTCAGGTCCATGCTCTCGATGCTGTAGTACATCCCTTCGCGCTCGTTGCTCCAGTACAACAGGTTGCTTTCAACGTCCACCGCGATTGCGAGCGGCTGGTACAGGGTCTTGTGCTGCAGCAACACTTCGCGCCCGGTCCCGTTCAGAAACGACCGTTCAATGGTCGCGTTCTTATGGTTGCTATTGGTCCAGTACAAGTACCTGCGGGCGGAACAACGTGACGGACGTTTAGAACAAAATAATAGTAAATAATATAATATGATAATATATACGAAAAAAAGACACGCACGTTTACTGTATAATATTTATAGTATAATATGTTTCCAGTGGTATTATCGCGTGGAGGCCCCCTTCTCCAGTTTTCGTTATTTAAATTTTAAATATAAAATAAACACGCGAAATCCGCTTAACTCATTCATAGGAATCGTATAATCGTTATGATATTATATTATATATACGCACATATTCACCCGCACCCGTTCTACATAATACCGCGGTCATCGTGAAGGTTAGAATATTATCTGAATTAAGTCTGATCGATACTATATGCGTAAAATAATTTGCGCGTTTACATAATATTAAAGTGACCTCTGTATTTTCGTCGAAATTATCATTGTACACTACACTGTTCGTCTTAATATTAATTTCGATTCTAATTTAATTAAAACATTTTACAACAGTTATTACACATTAAGAGCGAGCTAATGAAGCCTATTTCATACGAAAAAGAATTATTTTTATAATACTTAATAGTAATTGTGCGTAATTATAGTACGTTAATTATCTTTTATTCAAAGTAAAATGTGTTATCTTACACTCGAGTATGATATCGAATATTATATTTTTTAAGCGAATCGAATCTATTTTACGCACGAAAATGGAATTTTAGATTAAACAATCATGGGCCGCACACGCTTTACGTTGGCTAAATCAATTTTAACCCATTACTTTGTCCAAACAGTTTATCGCGAATGCCGTGGCGGTGTACGGGTGAAATAAAATTGATCGCGTTCGACGAAAGAAGTCCTATACTCACCCTCTACACACGTCGATCGCAAGGCCCTGTGGTGTTTCGTTCACGAACGAATGCAACACTCTCCCCGCGAGCGGAACTTTGACAGTGTTTTGTGGCACGAGTACGAAGCCGATGGAATGACCGCTACCGTCGGTCCAGTACAACTTGGACGTATGGTAGTCAAACGCCAATCCCTGTACGGTCTCGTTTTGTTCTAAGGGAAAAATATTGAATATTTACAACTGTAAAATGGCGATAACTGTATTACAGCTTTTGCGGCTTACATTATTACATAGCGGATTTAAATTTTAATTAAACGCACATTGTCGCGCAATAATCGAATTAAAAATGTTAAAGGGTCGAAATTCCACTTACTAGCAACGATGGGTTCGACGATGCTGTATGCCGCGTCCCCGGTGGTTTTTATCCGAAATATACTTCCTTCTTTTTGATTTGAGTCGCTAACGTATATGTCTTTTGTTATAGGGTTGTACGCAATGGCTCCCATTTCTTTTAACTTGTTTTCTACCGTATTTTCGGCGACTTTCTGTGAAAGGAAGTGAATCTGAAATGGAGTTACCACGCCTACATCTGTACAAACAAAAAAAAAAAAATACATAAAAGGTATTAATAATAGTATAATATTTTTTACTTGTTACTGAATATCAATCGAATATCATGCGCGCGGTGTGCTGATTGTACATAGGATATACAAGCAATTATTTATACATGTGTATGTATAAGAACACGTGATGTACAGCTTTCACTAAAAACTAAAATAATCTTCCTTACGATTACGTAACCATGACATACGATATTCCTTCTTTCTTTTTAATTTCTTCTTTTTCTAATAATATCCGATTGAATAATAATTGTTCCCAGTGGCGTCATAAAGGGGTATAAAGGTTGCTAATGAAACGCTAGGGTCGCAAGTCTTAAATTTCAACCCCTAAAATTTCTATATTTGTTGTTTTTCGATAATGAAATGATTTCGTTACATAGTATTAGTTTTAAATTCTGTATTTATTAGTGTGAATAAAATATTGTGTGGGTAATAAATTAAAGTACTTCATATAATATTTGAAGATGTTTTAGTGATAAAACTTTATCTATAGTTTAAATAATATGTAAAATAATAGTTATTACATGGTTGTAGCTTGGGGGAGAGGTGAAACCCCTGCAAGTCCATCCAATTTTTGCGACTGCAGACGTTATGCTCAAATACTAACCTAACGTCACTGGGCACTGATTATTCCTTTAAAATTTCAGTATAGCTCATTCCCGTTGTTTCTATAGTAAAAGTGTTTTCAAATAATACAGTTAAAAAAGAAGTTGCTTACTTAATTTAAATTTTATGTTGAAAAACATTACTTTTTCTTTGATGAGGTAATTTGATGCAATTATTAAAATATATCTATTCTAATACATTAATACTTCTGGTAAATGTAAATACCACCTTTTGTAATACAAACTAATTCAGTATAATTATCTCTTAAATAAGTATAACTTTAAAAAATATTACAGTGTAATCTTATACGACTTTGAACTAATTTTTATTATAAACTCATTGTGTATAATGCATTTAATTCGTGTGTGAGTCACCACTTAAACAATGCTTGAAAAATATTTGAATATACATTAAGCTATAATCAATAATAAGTTAAATACAAATAAATAAAAATTGAAACACTAAGACTTAAATATTAAATAATATCATATAATCATCCCTCTTAAATTTGCAGGGGTAATGATACAGTATTACACTTCCAGATTTTCCATAGATCCAATGTTAACATTGACCTCAATTTTATTACCAAGGTTATCGAGTATCGATACGAACAAGGTGAAAAAAAATTCCGATACGATATTTTATTAATTATAATGACAAGTTTGATGGTATGACTCTGATTTTGAAAACGTTTGACTAAAGAATTAATTAGTTTTATATAACTACATCAATCGCTAATCTGCAGGAGCAGAGATAAATTCGCCCAAGGTTAAGAACTTCAGACCATTAGTCTTAGGAATTATTTCCTGAAATGTGAACTGAAAGTACAGCACAAATTACTTTTTCAACTGTTGCAAATTTGAGATAATATCATTTTCCATTTATATTTTTACTATACACCCGATTTTTTACCTTGAACTTGTTTCCTGTATTTAAATCTGTCTATTTAAATGTACAACCAAAAAAAAAATTGAAACAAATCAAAACAATTAACAAAACAGCGCACATAATACAAAAACTTACGAAGTAGCTTACATTAATTCTAACAACATAATTGTCAGGATACGAATATTTTTAATAAAAAATCAAAAGAAAATTCAAATAAAACTGATCTAAAATTGATTTATGCATGAATAAAACTAAGAACGATAAAGAATGTTTTATTCACAATTTCACATTTATGTATTACATAACAGAATGCAACGTGAACTTATTAATGAACAAAATACCCGACTATCGATGTTATGTTTATGCAGTTTCGTTGTTTTAAAATATAAATTGTTGGTATCAACAAAAGATTTTCGATTACGTCAAAAGTATTGATTTTATTGTATTATTGTATATTGGTCAAATCAATATGGAAAATGTTATTAAAGTAAATACAGTATAATGTCTATGTCATCGTTCGTTAATAATGTACGTATTAGTGTATTAGGTACTCAGTCACTTTTTAACAATTGTTTTTCATGTTTTTATCCATATCGTTTTTGTATTTATTAATAAATTATACTCTACATAGCGTTAACGGTAGTTATTATTATACAACGCACGTATAGATGAACCTAAATATACATCGACAAACAAGTGCCGGTCGACACAGGTTGATTGATACAGATTAAATACAATAATAAACACATTTGTATTTGAACATAATACACACATTAACGCCACTTCTGTTTATTTTAAGGAGTGCCAAATTACCTTGGCCAACTTTTCTCCATTTCATAAAATCTCCACGCCACCGTCAATGCATCTTCCAAATGTTAACAATTTGTACTTAAATAGAATTATCTATAGTTTGATTCATGATGTCATATTTTACAAAAAACATTAAAATGATTAAATTTACTAATTATAATTTACTAAGAATGCAAAATTCCATTTATAAATGATGACGTTATAATATTATAATTTATAATGATGTCATGTATAGGTATATATAAAAACAATGGGTGTTTTTTTTTTACCAAAAACAAAATTTATCCCGGGCTATGTTTGTGCTGAATATAAATTAAAAGATGTGACGTACACCTATTAACCAAGTATCTATACTTTAAACTTTAACGTTTAGATGTATGTACTTGTGTACTTCATATATGTCTCATCCACTTAGTGAAATCACTAAATTTATGAAGTGGATATCCAATTCATGTAATGTATCCATTTAGTGAATATGACTTTTTTCCACACTAGATGGACAATTTTTGAACTTTTTCATGAAGTGGATAAAATTAACTGTAATAAAATGTATTTTATCTACATTAAGAAAATATTTTGATTTTATGAATATTGTATAATTATGTTATTATTCCATAAAAATTACGAACACGGGTGAGGTTATCAACTTACTAATTGCAGACGTAAAGTTAATAAAAACCTATAACATAAAATGATTTGTGTCTTGCTTGCAAAAGAGCGATCGTTATTTTTATAGAACATTGTAATAAAAGTATTACGGATATCGTTTTATTTTGCTCACTGACCATACTATAGAAGAACAGCTGAGTGAATAGATTGTTCAAAGTCCAAATTAATAGTATATTTGATTGAATTATTGATGAACGTTGTTTTAATAAATCTAGTGTATCCAGTGCTGTACAATAATCGGTAATTGATTTCCCCCCCCCCCCCCCCACCCCAACAAACAGTCACATATTGGAACATAAATACTATTCTTTACGCCATATGAACCACGAGTAGTTGACTAAATAGAGATGGGCAGCTAAAAAGGTACCATCCGTTAAAACAGCATCCCACTTTTAAAAAAAAAAAAAATTTTTTAAGATGAGAAGCACACAACACTCGTATTAGTGTCAATGTCAATAATATACACCTAAGTAAACGAAAATATCAATCGTCGCCTCGTCGATATCACGATAACTCAAATCGGAAAGTCGGAACACATATAATTATTATATAACACGTTAGTTATAATGAAATTTTTTGAAAATTTGTAAGCAATTTAGGTGCAGTAAAAAATTGGCCATTTAAACACTAGAAATCCAGAAAATAATATTATTTTGCAGTTTTTTGAAATTAATTGATATCTAATAGGATAGGCATTTATAGTACACATTTTAGAAATAAGTTAGATAACGTTTCATAATTTTGTTTTTTTACATTCGAGTAAAAAATTTATGAAATGCAAAAATTAATTCGAGATTAGAAGAAAAACCCGCTTGGTAAAAATAGTTTAGTCTAGATAAAACACTAATTCACCAATATGATAAAATAACTGTCAAGTAAGTTAACATTTACTTAATTGAAATTTATAATTACATAATAAGTAAAAAAAGTGATTAGCCGTCTATACAAGAATATTAACACAATTTATGTCGATTCCTCATTATTTTACAATTTTAACAACAGGAGTTGATAAAAAAATTTGACATAAGGAACTAATAATTATTAGGTACTATAATATTATTATTTATCGCTACCATATAACAAAAATAATACATAATCGCTTCACTCAGAATCTACAAAAAAGAAAATATTATGATATTATAAATATATATTATTAATATATTAATAAAATGCACAACCTGAGTAAAAATATTTTATTTAATAAATAAATTAAAGATAAATCATTCTACGAATATATTCTTGGTAAAAATCCAACCTATACATATTAAATGAACTACATTATTTCCCTGTCAATAGTTCGTCATTTGAAAAAATTAAATGACGTTAGTTACACTTGATTATTTATTTTGTACCTACCTACACGAAACAATGCTAAACAACAGCTCGCGATCAAACAAATAGTAACTATAACATTAGGTGCAAATGTGTTGGGTTACATAGAATATATATCTTACATAGTTATATACGTGTAACGCGTAAAGTTTAAAATCGTAGGATAATAAAAATAATGTTGTTTGGTGTATTAGAATTGACACTATACATAATTATATTTATTTTTATATGGCATACACCCAAACAAAATAATAATTGAGAAAAATGATAAAAATACAGAAATCACCTTCTTTAAGTAAAACTCTTAATGAATAACATAATATTTTTGTACGACAGATCTGTTTTTTAATGAAAAAACCAATCAATAATTTATCCAAATTTAAGCGGGTTCAAAAAATACTTTGAAAATGTTTTACTTAACAAACACCAAAAATATACAGAGTCAAAACCATTCTGCCAACTGTAGTCTATTTTTAATTTCAATACCAAATACCTACTAGCTACTTTAAAATGTATACACAGTGAAACTTTTTGAATTTGAACACGATTGTTCAATCACGTGTTCAGTATGAGTACACTTAATTAATACAGTGTCGTTAGTGAAAAAATAATAATACGTTTATCAATAAATCTGACTTAGGCCTGAGAACTGTAAGTATATATGTAATACAATATATAATAATACAAATTACAACAGTCAATAATTGTATACAAGATTATGTTCAAAGCACACTCTACATAACAAATAGAAAATACTCAAATACGTCACAAGTAATCGAACGTATATAAATTATAATCTATATGTTTTCATTAAATATAATAGTAAAAAACAGCTCTACTTTAACATAAGTAAACAACTGTTCTAATTTAATATTACATAAATAATTTGAAAATTAAGAATCACATAATAATAGCAAGCGTATTCTATTTTTTGTTAGAAGTTTAGAACATATATGTTTATTAGAAGTCATTCGTTAACAAATTAAAAAAACTGTACAAAAAAATCGATTGCAATCTATTAAACTAGCCATGAATGAAACTATAATCAGATGCATTTATTTTATTTAAAATGTAAGTACAGATATTCCTAGTATTCCTTCCAGTAGACATTCCTTTTCGTATCGGAATGAAGTTTAATAATTTATTGATCATATTTTTTTCTTATTACAATAAACAAATTTAAAATTTAAAATACGTAAATATAATTTCTAAAAAATGTTCTATTCGTCACAATAACTAACGAAACATTTATGTTAAATCATCGGACATTCGCAACACATTTTTCACCATTTGCTGTAGAAACGTTGTTGAAATAGAATATCAACTTATCTAATAGTAATTATCAAAATATAATAAAAGATTGTCTAATAATCTACAAAATTTAAAATTATTTTTTTATTATCTCCGAAACCAAAATATCATACAAAACGCCAATCGAAATAGACACGAACGACACGTATTAGACATAATGTAAACTGCAACTCTCCGGAGGTACACATAAGGGATAAACTGATGACCCTCGGGGACAAATGATAAACCAAGTCTCAGAATCAAATCAGATAAATTCAATTATCTGCGAAACGTCGTTAAAAATTGTCCAACAAAACAAACAAGCCTTTTTACATACAATATATGCATATAAATTTTTCTTTAAAAGAGACAGTTTTTTTAAAACGTTAATAATTGGTTGATCGAGCAGAGCAAATAATTGCACATTAAGTCGGCATCAAAATGCAAAATATTTATTACAGGCAAGTCGCGATAACTAGAATATGAATGAAGTATGAAAATAATGTTAGTTAACAAGATTAATATTAAAATACTGTTAATGGACCTGTAATGTAATTAAAGTTAACGAATACTCCCGAGCCATCGTGGCTCAGCTGTAGTATTCTTTTTAATTTAAAATACTACACAATAAATGTGTCGGTACATGAGTGTCGTAACTTATTATCAAAATATTAACAAAATTATAGTTTATACTTAATTATTAACGAACAACTATGATAATAGGTCAGCGTACCTACGTTTTTACGTATACGCGAAGTAGTCACCTTGTGAAATATTTCTCTACGATTGAGAACGTATAGGTATGTTATAAATTATTATACGATAAACACATCAGATCAAAACTTTTCTTGAATAAAATACTACTGAAAATTAAATAGGTAACTTGCAATTTTGAAAATTATAGCTGAGAGGTAGGAATAAATATATCATTTGAATCACCTTGAAAATGTTTCATTCAAAATATGTTTCTCATAAATACAACTCTTTAATTCTGAATAAAAACCGGTATTAATATTCATGGCGAATTGCTTTATTATGTTTAGGTATTTTTTAAGTTTTGAATAGAAATACCCCATGAAAAATTAAAGATCGAATTATATAATATGATCTCGAAGTAATACTTCCGACTATAATACAGCAATACAAAGAAATAAATTACTGAATTATATTCCACAAAATAATTAAAGGTTTCAATAATTTATTACAATCACAAATTTATTGTAATTGTATGTATTTATTTGTGTGACTGGCCAAGAGAAATATTACATTTTGTACTAAGAGTTGTAAAAAAAAATAATCAAACTAATTAAAATCATTAAATCTAAACGAGTCGCATTTAAACTATTTCGTAGTTCGTTAAAAAATGTAATCATTTTACTGTGAACATATAACGTAGAAGACAGAGAAAATATATTTGAATATTATATTAAGTTTGGTATTAAACAGCTGAATTTATTTTTCAAAATGTTTATATAAAATAATATGATTGTTCCCGATTTCAAATACCCATTACTATTATTACAAACATAATTTATGTACCGGGGGTAAAGTTATAAACCAAAGAACAACCAACCAAAATCAAAAGTTTTTAACCACAGTTCGCATATTTTTTCTGGTTCCGTGTACATTTTTTTTACTTTTTTCTTATATTTTCATTGACTCATATTTAACATAGAATTAGATATTCAAATTACGAAAGTATTAGTTCAATAATAATTCAATATAATATGATTTATCAAATAAACAACTACCAAAAATAATCTTTTGGAAACTACTATTATAAATTTATAATTTTAAACTTACTGATTATTATAATGTTTATCATAATTCATAACACTGCAAGTTACATATATAGAAACAATTACACGTAATAACAGTATACTTGTGTACTCAAAATAGTAAGACATGAACACTTTTAATTATTACTCGGAGGTAAAAACTCGTCTTGTGAAAAGCCTGCAGTCCTGAAGTGCTTTGTTTATTATATAAAAAGTATCCAACTATAAGAGCATAATGGCTCGATGATAATAATTCATTATCAATATAGTCTACAATCTACATACAAAGCAAATTGGTATCTTCTAGCTGTAGTTAGAAGACGTTAAAATACGACGACGAAACATGAAAAGAAATAAGAATCATTACGATTACTTATTGTTTATTTCAACTACATTTATAATAATAAGTGAAATTATCATTTTCTAGACGTCGCTGGTTTACACATGAAATATACGGACAATAATAGCACCCATCGTATAATAATTACTTATGTTGTACATTGGAAATTATCAATAAAAACATTTTTCAATAACTACTTCCAAGTATTAAATATTAAACAATGACAATTCAATTTACATTTTATATACTATGTTAAATAAATCATTATCGTAGTTAGACATATTGCGCAGTTTATTGATCTATAGTTGTTTATTAAAACATATTTTCTTCTAATATTTCACCAAATTTGAAATTAATAAAACACAATTTTATATTACATTATGTTTTATTACCTTGGCAAAACGTTTATAGCTAATATACCATTCAATCAAGACAGTAAGCCATAAGTCATAAGTAAAAACTAAAAAGGATACTTTTTCATATCACCAAATGTAATCTTTTTTAAATTCTATATAAATTTTAATTGTAATTTAGTTTTCAATTACTTAGTTTTTGATATACGTCAAGATCAAGAATAATGATAATAAGTTTGTTTCTACTGAGTGAAATGGTCCAGTCTCCACGCGTGTAACACGGTAAATAATATAAAGACAACTACTATAAACAATTATTGGTAACGAACATTGATTACATAATACATATACATATATATATATACAAATATTTTTAGGAAATTAAAATAAGTAAACTACTCGTAGATTTTATGGATTTTAAATTTTACGATCAAGTTACACTAAAATTGTATTAAATAAATACAGTACCTATTATTATTATTATTATTATGATTCAATGATATTTATATAAATAAATATTATTATATGATTACATAAGTACCTACCTCTTATAATAGTCAATTTCGCAATGGGTATATTTATCATTTATTCACGGATGGAGATATATATGACGAAAAAAAGTTTTTAAGTACTTTTACAAAACTAATCACTTGCGAAGTTTAAACAAAAATGATTTTATTCAAATTAGGTACTTCTTATTATTAAATAATATTATTATTTTTATTCAGATAAATAATAAATATTCTTTCATTGATACATAAATAAGATAATTATGTTTGAGACTTGTTTATGTACGCGTGGTTTATTAGATTATTAAGTAAATACTATACAGCCAATAAAAAAAAAAAAATTCAAATTTAATTACAGATGAGTGGAATATAAACTATCACGAAAAAAAATTATTACCAAATAAAATTAAAAGTTAATCGAGTTGTATATTTACCTATAGGTACACAAATATATTCGAATGAACGATCTAACCACTCGAATCAGAATAAATCACGTGTCAAGTTCTTTTCACGTGTTTATAATATTAGAGAAAACAATAGAGCAACGACGTTTTGGTGTTTACAGCAGTGTTAGTCATATATTTATGAGTATTTAAAATTCAATACTTCACAATTCGTAAATAAGTAATATTATTCAGTACGTATTCACTGTACAGGGTGTCCCGCCGAGGATTTAGAGAATTTACACATTGCGATACCTCCTGAGATGATGAAGATATTCAAATTCGGTTTTTTTATAAGACTCACAGAGACAAGGACGACTACAAATATTTCATCAATTTAAACTTTTGTAACATATTATTTTATTATTTTCGAAAATTTTGAAGATAGCAATTTTATAGGGTTTATTTTCCTAAGAATCTTGACGTGTCGACATTTTATTTTCATTCACCTCATGATTTTTTAGTTTCTGGAAAAATGATGTATTATCTTATACCATAAAAGGAAAAAATTATTTTCTTACTAAAACATTAGATTAAATTAAAATATGAAATATCTGTAGTCCTAATCCCAAGGTTAGGTTAGGTTTAAATAAGTTAAAAAATATTTTATTACAACTATGGTATTAAAAAATATATAATTATTCTGAAAACTAAAAAATTTATTAAAAATCATGAGGTGAATGAAAATATGTTAAAACGTTCATGTTTTAAAAAAAATATATTCTATAAAGTGGTAATATCTTACAATTTTTCGAAATAAAATAAAAATTTTATTCATTTAAAATTTGAAATGTTTGTTGTCCTTGTTCCTGTGAATCAGTAATAAAAAAACAGAATTTGAATATCTTCATTATCTCAGAAGATATTGCAAAATAGGTAAATTCTCGGCGGTACACTCCATATACCTAAATAAGTGTACAAGCCACCCCACGTGGCCAAGTCTACGATATCGACGGGCCGAATAAATAATAATAAACATAGATAAAGGTACAAAATATATCTTAATAGAACATTCCTAGATCAGTTACTGTATTTTCTTATTTTTTTTTAAGCCGAATTCGTTTGCATCGGTACCGGGTTATAAATTGGCACAGTGCGTTAATTGAATACGGTTTGATTCGGTTATTCTTTCATTTGACGGCCTTCGAAAAGTTCTAATAATTAGTTACCTAACCACAACAGTTGTTAATTATGAAAAAAAAAAAATTTAAATTAATACCATGAAAAAATTATAAGATCATAAGGAACAACAAAATTCGCAGTAGGAAACATTAATTTTAAAAGTAAATTGATCGTAATATCATTATTTTTTATTATTATGTACGAGTATAATATTGTTATATTATAGTGCCCTTACTCTCGGGGAAGCTGTTCGTTTATTGTGAACCACACAACGATCGTATTTCGACCGGGAAATTATAAATATTATTAATTAATCACCATCGTTAATGTTATAAAGTTGCGCAACTTCCGCCTGCCAAAGACACAAAACTTATTAATTGTGGTATAATAAATACTATATTGTATATTGTGCACATGTCAAAATCAGATATAAATGTCAAGACGCAAATGAAAAAAAAACCAATAACATATCAACGCACAGGGTGGTGAAATGTTCCTTAAGTATGCTCGATTATAAGTTTACGGTAAAAAAATATTATAGTCGTTAGGGTCAGACGGAAAAATTGAACTATATTATAATAATATTATAAACTATACAACGCCGGTGGACGTTAAATATCGTACGATATTTAAAAATAGTTTTCCTGCGGTCCGATTTTCCGAAGACACCCTTTAGCCCTAAGAATTTGACCGCGTGCCAGAAGCGACACGGTTTTCGCTCGACAAAAGCCACATACGAGTACCTCACGTATTATTCTCACGAGAACGTTCACATCGATCTATAAGGAAAATACGACGTCGTCGGCCGATCGGACCGATGAAAATTAAACACAAATAAACATTTCTAAACAGATAACAACGATGTGGTCATGTGGACTTTAACTGTAATAAATAATATTATTGTTAAAATAAGGAACGGGGAAGAATGGGCGTATTGGGAAATCGGGATACGCTTCCCGATGACCCGGTCTTCGTGTGGGGGGCCACCTTGTTTTTTATATTTTAAAGTTATTTTTGTGTAAAATCTTATTAGAATGATTATTGCGGGCCGCTTCGATTTCAATTGTCCCGGTCAAAAAGTGTCATCAATTCCGAACGGACAACGCAATCATGTCGTCGAAAGCGATGGCCAGACAGTCAAGTCGCCCTTCAACCGAATATCAGAGCGACCTGACCTAGGCCGCCACGTCACGAAAGGTCGGCGGGCAAGGGTTGGAAAACAGGGCGGCAAGTGCACGCGTCTGCCGCAAAGTTCGGTGCCCCGCGACATCGTGCGCGGGGCACACGGGCGGCGTCGCTTGTCTCACGCTACGTTCCAGCCGGTAGGAGCGATGAGTGGGGTGGTGCAGGGGTGAGTGAAAAAACCCGAATGGTGTACGTGCAGATCGTCACGTACGCCACACCAGTCGGCCGAATGACGCGGCCAAGAGTGCACGAGCGCGTGGCGCCTACGACCGCGGAGGATACGTTACTGAAAAGATTATCGTACTCGTGCGAGCGTGGTGACGACGTCGGACAGGGAAATGGGGAAAGGTCGTGCACGCTCGGCGGCGGCATGTGCGGCGTACGTGACGGCCGTCGCTCGACCTATGGCCGATCATGTGCGAAACACGAAATGGATGGGGGGGAAAAGAAAAAAAAATCGGCGGCCGCTGGCAGTGATAATAATTAACGCATACGTAATTATCGCGGCGGCCGCGCAACGCGTATTGTAATTGGGCGCGTGTGCACCGTAGAGAGTGTGGGTAAAACGCAGACATGCGTTTGCGTATACCGCGGTACAAATATCAGTGGATTTTCCGACTTACCCCATGCTCGTACGGCGCCGGCTGCGAGGACGATCGAGACCGCGACCATCAGCGTACTATACTTCGGACAACACGTCGTCATGATTACTATCGTCGTATTACGTCGGGTGTGTGTAGTGGGGAAGGATGGTGGAATTATGTCGAAAAAAACTCGGTTATTGAATAATAATTAAATAATAAACATGACGTATGTACAACAAATCGATGAGAAACAAGAACAGGAGACCGTGTTCTGTGTGCGGGCGCGCGAATAAATTGTATTAAAAATAACTTGGACGCGCCGAGGGGAGAGAGGAGAAAAAAAACGAACGGAACATTTGAAAATCGCCGCGTGCACTCGGACACGCGCTGCTCCGGGCGGCGGTATACTGTGCGCGGTGCGACGACGACGGCGTACTACGTTCAGCGCTTTCGAGCGGCGTGCTGCTATTACAGTGCGCGCGCGCGAGTGTACGGCGTACAAGTGAGTGACGAGTGTCGAGTCTCGCTGCGCGCGCTACGAGTGAACGAGCGGTCGTGTGCGGGCGCGTGCCGCGTGTGTGACGTGTTGCGTGTGCGCGCGCGTAACGATGCTAGACGGTGAGACGGTACCGACCGGTGACACCGACGATACCGGTGACGTCGCGGAGCCAGTCCGCAATGCGTTCGATTCCTGAAAATTGCACTCCTCCGAGTTATGGCTCATGGGTTACGGCATGGGTCGCCAACCTTTTCAAACAAGTGAGCTACATTTGAAATTTCAAACACCTGATGATCGACGTCCAGGAGAATTTAGGTCTAAAGAAGAGATTTGTTTGAAGAGCAAAAAAAAAAAAGTCCAAAGCACTCCTAGAGACTAGAGTACGATATATCCACTAGATACAATTATTTATCACGCGATCCACCAACAATGGTAAAATTAATTTTTATAGCGATCGATCCCAGGGTTACGGTAACGCGAGACCCACGTACATGGAACTCGTCCCATTAACCGCCGCGATATCGACCCGCCGGTATTCAATTATGTCCCATGTTTCGAGGCGTCTCGGGGGCGGCGGTCACGGTTCGACCGGCCCGAGTGACGACGGATGAAAATTAAAAAGCAAAAACAAAACGCGCACACGGTCGAGTTGGAGCCGTTTCTCTGCGCCCGGAATCTATTCTGTCCGGCCGCCGGGTATAATGTTCAAACTTGTTTGATTTCGGTTCGTTAATCCAAATGAAATTCGCACAAAAACGATCCGGCTCCACCGTAACCCCACTTCCCAACTCTTTCACCACCGCCTCTTCAAGACCTGTACTCCCCCTCGCAACACTCCTCACCGACAACCGCCTCCTGCCGCCGCCGTACTCCTCTTTTCGACGCGTTTGCAAACAAGACGGATTCCTGGGTCCCACGTGTGCGAAACGCGCAGTACACGAAACACGCGAAGAAATATGAGGACCGTGTGTCGAATTTTGTTTCGGCAAAGATCGTTCTGTTATTCCGAGTTTCATTATTAACTATCATTGAATAAATTCTAATATCGTACATGCGTTACCTATCGGACCCAAATTTAAATTCGTGTTTACGACGCGACGATTAGCGAATACTTGGTATTTCCCCGGTACGTAATTATGTCGTTGACTCTTTACTATCGCTTTTTTGCATTTCATTACACTTCACAGTTAACGAATTAATATTTATATTTTTATATTTTTTTTTTTTATTGAAGCCGCAACAACAAAGATTATTTGTGCTCTTGGAACTACACGGAATGTGGGAATGTCGAGCTATGACTATGTACATAATACTACATATTATGAAAAATTGAGAGAATTTTGAAGATTATATTGTTCAACGTTTTTTTTTCTGAAATTAAATGGTACAATTTTGTTGCTTTTAGGAAATTGATTATTTTGTTGATGTTGGTTGGATCAGAACCCAGTGCTTCGTGGAGGTTATCTGCTAAACTGAGGATTAATATATTATATTATCACGTACAAGCTTGACAATTTTTGTGCAACAAAAAACTACTTATCGGAACTACGGCGCGTAAATGAAACCTTTGTGCGTACTGCGTGTCTGCGTGTAGACGCAACACCGACATGTATAACGAAACGATACGCGACTGAGATACGACGTGTTCCATCGGTTGACGATAAAAATAATAATTGCCATCATCAAAGGGTGTTCAAGGGTGATGTAACGAATAGTGAGGCATATGATTCTGCAATTTCGTATCGTCGTACTATAGTCATCACTTTTGGAACATCGCAAGAAAACAAATGTAATTTTTGCACGATCGTAACATCGCATCGTCGCGTACCGTGACACGATGTTGCGTGATTCGGGGACGATTGTTCAAGTGTAGCAAAAAATATCATTAAGCGCGTCAAAAACTGATGATAAAACTAAAATAATATTATCTACTGAATTTCATAGAGCTACTGCCAGAGCTCGCACTAAGGAATTTATAAAACTGTCCATAATATATTTGAGCAAAAAGATTTGAAAAAAATTTGAAGCTCCACCACTGCACAAAACTACAACTATTTAACAATACTTTACAATCATAGGCGGTAATACGAGGGTGGCAGAGTAAGAAGCTTCCCCCCTGCGAATTCTTGCTCTCCTATAAATTTAAAATATTGGTGGTGTCCTATTGCTCCTTACATTAAGTCTATTATTATTATTATTATTATTATTTTTATTTTTATTATTATTATTATTATTTTTATTTTTATTATTATTATTATTATTATAATTTAATCTATTAGTAGTGTAACAAGCCTTTTAGTTTAGAACGAATATTGTGTATAATTTATCAGTAGTGGATTTGAAAGGATAATAAAGTAATCGTCACTTCAATGGGTTAAATTAAAATATTTGCTAGCCACGAAGGTCTGGTACCGCCTATGATGACAATAGAATGGATAAGTGATGTGAAACGGAAATAGGCATAATGATTATTGATTGATCATTAGAAAACTACCAATACTACCATACATGTAAATATTAATTATATTATCAATAAATTATATTTCACTGATAGAAAGTGGAATATTTTATTGATATTCTCCGGTCAACCATTTCTCAGGACAGCACATTTTACATTGTGCTTTTTAAATAATCATTTTATGTTTAATATTTCATATCCACCCTTTTGAACGCCTTCTCAACTATATAGTTCAAATTAATTTGTATTCATAAAAACATCCGAAAACATTTAAAATAGGCTCTCTACGAGAGCAGTAAATAAATGAGCACCAATACTTAGGTATAGTTGTGACAGTTGTATAATGCTCACACAATAAAATAATTTACAGTTGATCCAAAATCATATTAACGGCTCAGTAGGTGGTCTCGAGGAACCATGTTTTTCTATGAAGTGTATGTGCAAACAATGCTTGTGTATGTGTGTGAATTGCGACTTGTACGTATGCTAGAGGTGGGGTCATTGTGTTTTTACGTATAGTGTATACAGACATATAGTATAGCTAAGGCTGGAAAACCAAAAATACGGTGGCCCGTCGAGTGTGCGTTTGGAACACAATATACACATTTTACGGTCAAAAGTCACCTTTTCTGTGACTCTGTGAGTGCGGAACAGGAATAAATGTTGTATAACATTTTATATTAATACAAATCATATATAATTATTATTTATTAATAAAAACGGTGAAAATGGTTTCAATAGAAATTATTAATGGTAATTGGTAACTGATGTCTGATATCATTGAATATAGAATATTATATAATACATTTAATACATTTTAAGAAGGTATTCCTTAAATTACCATTTTCAATAGTTATTATCAAGTTACATTTGTACCTTTAAAACTTAAAAGTGTAGCAAGTTGTGTGTTTCGAAAAACGTAAAAAATAATTGTACTACATCGCTTTCATAACCATATATTTGTTATAAAAATGAAAAAAATAAAACAGCTAACAAGTCTTTAGTTTCTAGTGAAAATGATTTTAAATAATACGTGGTTTATGTTTTTTGTTATTGTTTTTGGTTTATTGTTTTAACTAATGCCGGGTCTTGGTCATCGGGGATCCAGGTGCAAGAGTTAATTTTTAGGCCCCTATACACAGGTATGTGTATCTGGCAGGACCGGATTAAGAGTTTACCGAGCTTGGAGCCTAGTAGTCCAAAGGGCCCTTAGTCCTTAGAATCTCTATTACCAATACCGGAATTTTATTTCTTTAAAAAAATGATACAAAGTAATTGATTGTATGGAAATATCTTAACATTTTTTTAGTATTTATCGATTTTCGTTACATGCAAATATATAATATTATATTATTTAAATGTCAAAATATAATTATAATATTAACTAACTTTATTATTTTCTCTTCTTTTTTTGGAACTCCACAATAATTTTACCTTATTTATTTATTTTAATAGAGAGATCTCTATGGTCATTAATGCTATTTTTCATGGTAGACCTCAATTCGTTCTTCACTCTTTTTAAATTTGAAAATGCTCTTTCTGCGCTGCAAATCAAGTGATTTCTCTTGTAGTTTAACACTAGTAAAGACCAAATGATGGTCGGTGATCGACACTCGTATGTTTCTACCAAAAACAATCTAGATACATAACTATAATGTATAACTATAAATAATTCAATATCAAATCTACAGATAACAAAATATTGTCGGAAATAAGTAAACGTAGTGTTCTAGCTGGTGCGGCGATTGCAATCAATTATTCCAGTCCGAGTAACTCGGCGTAATACAAATAATAAAATTACAAAAATCATAGAAATGTATAACCAAAATAAAATTTAAACTTAAAATATTTTGAACTTGGTTTGAGATAAAAGGCCCCTTCGGGGCCTTAAATATTCCAGGGCCTGGAGCCTGGGCTCCTAGGCCCCGTGCTTAATCCGGCCCTGGTATCTGGGTTAAAGAGAATTTGAGATCACTCAAAAAAATTAAACAACAAAATGTGTAGACATTTTATTGATTAACTTATTTTTTTTTTTTGTTGAAATGTTGGGGTATAACATAAACATTTAATAAAGATTGTTTTTATTACAAAGTTATTTTTCTTGCTTTGGCATAAGCATAATTATCTATAATTTGTGAAATATGAATATCTTTTGTTCGTTCTCTTTCGATGTCTAATATCCCAATGTTGCTAAGTCGATTTTGACTGATAGAGTTCCTCAAATAATTTTTTATAAGTTTCATTTAAATAACGTACTGTTTCTGATACAGTTATAGAAATTGAAATTAATATTATACATACACTTGAAACAATTAAAAATTAAAATTACCTGATAGTTGTTTTATTTGTATTTTTGTAACTACCATATTTTGTTATTTGTATCATGCTCGAGACAATTTCTAAATCCATACTTAGGGTTTGTAGTTGTTTTGATACAATACGAAAAAATAAAGAATCGATTCCCGCATACATAAAATCAAAATAAATTCCGAGGATTCTAATTTATTTTTTAAACCAACAGCTAATGTTTTTTTCCAAATTGTTATTACTGGTACGAATAAAGTGAGTTAATAAATTCAGTACGTCTACAAAATGCTCTTTCAGGGAGCTTCCCACCAAGTAGGACATACATTCAGTAATACCTTTCCACGGATTTTTACGTGCTAAAAACATAACTGTAGGTTCCGAATTTTTAGTATTGGTTATTGAAATACAGTATTTAGGGCTGATAAGAAACCCAATGGGAAAATAATACTTTATAGTAACATCGATATTAATTCTATTTTTCGTTTCTGACTTTCAGTTATATGGTATTATGTAATATGTTACTCGTATATTTTTATATAACACAAAAAATGTTCAATTTTTCAAAATTTGTTCCAAGGCTCTTGAAGAAGCTTGAATTCGGTGGCTCCGATGAAATGCACTCCCCCATCACCGATAAACCGGCACTGGTTATCTGGTTTCAACCGCCGAAGTAGTCTGTAATGAGCTACACACCCGAAATATTTTACCGAAAACACGTTTCACACGGGATCAGTGTTTGAAGCGTGTGGTAATAGTATGCACACCAAATGTTCAAGCTATATAGAAGAAGCTATATAGAAACTATATCAGAAGTTTATCTGTGTCATAGTACCTATCGTTTTTTTTTTTAAAACAACTCAATATTTTAAAATTTAATTTTGAAAAACATAAAAAAAACAAATTTTCAAACCTTAATTAGGTAGAACTAATTAAGATGTTGCAAAAAAAACGACGCTATGACAATAGTGAATAATAATAATAATAAATTAAAAAACAATAATATTATCGTCAATTATATCATTGTTTACTGTTATTGTCTGTTAGTATATGATATCGTGTTATAATCATAGATATATACTAATACTAGATAGCCGTCTTCGAATACACCACTACAAAATGAGCTGAAACACGACGCCATATGCAAAGAAGACACTCGGTAAACAAACGTTATCAATATTAGATTATTATCAATATAATACATTTATTTTTATTATATTATTATTATATAAAAATGAGAATTCTCCGTCTTATAATTAAGTAATAAGTTTTATATCAATCAAATATAAGGTTCAAGCCTAAATAATAATTTAATTTACCAGCGATAATTTAAAATATTTTATTTGAACAATATTTCCTATTGTCGGTGTCCAATAGGTGATAATTTAGTCCATGTATCTGATAACGTTTGCTTATCGAGTGTCTTCTTTGCATATGGCGACGTGTTTCACTGATAACGAGAAGACGGCTATCTAGTATTAGTATATATCTATGGTAATAGTATATATCTATGGTTATAATATACTGTGATAACATGATAACAGAATACACGTGAATAACTGATAATCATATTATTTGTAATTTACCCTCCAATACATGATGTATTTAATGTTAAATATTTTCTCTTTGCATTGTACAGTTCTATCATTCTTACCGAGAGGTCAATTTAATTTTTAAATTTAATTTCGATTAGTTGTGTCGGATTCATTTTTTGGTATGTATTGTATTTATATAGTATTTATTATTATGTTTAAAATATTTGTAAATATTTTGTAACTGGTGCACATATAATGTTTATAACAACTAACAAAAACATAATTAACTGTTAACTATTACTTTGAGATAATAAATTATTATTATATTATTTTCAGCTTTGAACCAATCACATATTCTATAATATATATCATATTTTACTGTGTAAACTGTTAAGATATAATATATTTGTCTAGACTCTAGACAATAGATAATATTTTATTAATACATATTATGCAAAAAAATTTGTACCCTATAAAGCCATTCAATCTATAATTTGGTTGACCAACATAATTGTACAATGAATCATATGGTATGAGCTATACATGTAGTCAATAGTATTATTTGACTGAATTATGTTGTGTGATTGTGCCATGAAATATTTACATAATTGCTTACATATACTTTTTTTACACTATGATAAAACTATATTAAAATGATTCAATTGCAATATTAATTTCAATTTACCTTAATATTTACCTACTATATTATAAAAATGTTTCTTGTTGTCTAGTATCTAAAGTAGTACATGTTAAAGTACATTACAGTACTCGTAGCAGTTAGTAGTTATGCAATAACAAGGAAAATATTTTAATAAATAAATAAACTTGACATTTACATTAAACAATTTAGAAACTATTATAAATAATTATTTTTTATTTTAACACATTCTAATTACTAATATAAATATTTGTATGCCTATGCAACTATTATCTTAGATTTACCTAATACAATGTTATATACTAAATTAAAAATAAGGCTGCTGGAGAGGACCGAATTTGCGCGGAATTACTAAAGCTTGGAGGCCCAAGCCTAACTGATGGGATATTTAACCTTATATCTATGATATGGCGTAAAGAAGAAATTCCAACCGATTGGAGAACATCAGTTATCTGTCCAATATTTAAAAAAGGTGATCCCAAATGCATAGAAAATTATAGAGGTATATCTCTCCTAGATGTTGGATATAAGGTCCTGTCTATATGTATCCTACGAAGAATACAAGATATATCGGAGCAAATGATTGGAGATTACCAGTGTGGATTTAGGAAGGGGAAGTCAACGATAGATCACATATTCACATTACGACAAATACTAAGTAAACATTACGAATATAATAAAAATATCCATCTAGTATTTGTAGACTTCAGGCAAGCATATGATAGTATAATTCGGAATAAATTATGGAAAAACCTGACAACTCTAGGTATCCCAAATAAAATAGTTAACCTAATAAAATTATGCAATAGTAACACAAAATGTGTGGTTCGGGTTCAAGGAGAGTTATCAGACCCTTTTGAAGTTATTAAAGGACTAAGACAGGGTGATGCACTATCACCTGTTTTATTTAACTTAGCGTTAGAAAGTGTGTTAAGGAGAATGCCACGACGACAGACAATGGAATTAAATGAGAACCATACCCTCCTAGCATATGCGGATGATATAATAATTTTGGGTGATATGAAGCAAGATACCGTAAACAGTATGTTAGACCTAATGAAAGTATGCAAACATATAGGGTTGACTATAAACCAGGAGAAGACCAAATATATGTTCATGACTAGAGAAGCACGAGATAATGAAGATGATTCGGACTTGGAAGTCGATGGGGTATCATTTCAACAAATACATGACTTCAAATATCTCGGAGTCAACATAAATAACAGAAACTGTATGCACAATGAAATAAAACTCCGTTTAAAAGCTGGAAATGGATGTTATTTTGCTATGTCACATCTGTTTAGGTCAAAATCTTTATCTAGGAAAAATAAAGTGAAACTTTATACTACGTACCTCAGACCAGTTGTGACCTATGCATGCTGTACTTGGGCCACAACAGCAGGAGATGAGAACAAACTTAATATATTTGAAAGGAAGGTGTTAAGAAAAATCTATGGTCCCGTTTATAACCCTGATACCCAAGTGTGAGAAAGAAGGTCAAACGATCAAATACAACAATTATATGGAAAGGGAAATATAGTACAATTTATAAAAGGCACAAGACTGGAGTGGGCTGGTCACGTTTGGAGAGCGGATAACAGTATTGCCAAGAAGGTACTCTTAAACAACTTGAGCAGGAAAAGACCTCGCGGCAGACCGAAGCAGCGCTGGCTGGATGCAGTCAGAAGAGATATCCAAGAATTAAGACCAGATTGGCATGGAGACCTAATGCATGCATATAATAGAGAAGAGTGGAAGAATTTGATATTGGCAGTAAAGGACCTAAATGGTCTATAATACTAAAAAAAAAAAAAAAATACTAAATTAAAGTATTTAAAAAAATTATGAATTCTACCATTGGAAATTTGAATAAATTAACATTTTAACTATCAAACAATGTTTATGGGTGAAAAAAATTTAATTTTGTTCTCCTGTTAAAATGATAGGAAAAGCTATCTCGCCCTACTGTTACAAAAATTACAAACCAGCGTCTTGCTAGTTGCTGGATTTCTATCATTTGAATTATTTGAATATACCTAATCAATCCAAATAACAAAATAACCATTTAAGAAGCTTTTTAATGGCCATGCTTTAAATTTGTTTTTAATTTAATTAATGATAAAAATAAAATATATAGTTGATTATTGATAAATATTATAAGGTGCAAAATGTTTGTTTTGAAAAATGCGGAAGAATTAAATAAATTATTTAAGAGAAATAAAGATATAAGTATATTGATGGATGAAAACGATAGAAATAAATTGGATGAGTTGCTCAATGAATTACCAACAGATAGTTGTTCAAATCCACTACAAACTTTCTTAGCACTTCAAGTAATATACTATAGATTTACAAATGATTACAAAATCTTCAACATCAATTATTTCAGGAACATAACTATTCTATTGAAATAATTTGGCGGCTTCATACAAAACAAATCATTAACTTTGCTGAATATATTACATGGTTGGTAGAATATTTATTAATGATTATTATATATATAATTTTATTTAAGTTTTAATTGTTTTATTGTTTTGCTTCAGTTATCAATGGGATCTTGATCACATTGTTAAAACTCTATTAATAGTATCTGAATCAAATGACAAACTAAGTCAAACAATTTTGACTGACTTATTAGCCAGTCTATTAATTTTGTTATCTGGAGAACCTAATCATCAATTTGATCGACATATACGAATTATTCAACATTTTTTAAAACAAGTACTAGTTTAGACTACAATATACAAATATAAATTGATTTCTATATTAATAACATATATTTCTGTATTATTGACAGTCTAGCTTAATTATTTTAAGAAAACCTGAAATTTGGATTTATTTGAAAAATCTTAAATGTTCACCTTTTCTAATTGAATCAACAATTCACACAGTATTCAAAGTAGTGTTAAAAAACATGCTTATAGCTGATATTGATTTCCATTTAGATATTGCATATGAACAATACAGGTTATATAAAACTTCAGATACTGTATACAATATGCTGAAAATGGTACCTGCTATTCATTTTTAATTATTATTAATTGCTAATTAATAATCACTGGTAGATAATTATGAAAACTTTATTTTAGATTTTAGATGAACTTGATGTTGATGTTGTGTATTCATTGATTCAGAATGTCCTGTCTCGACATGCAGAAAAAGCCAACTGGAAAATTATTTTGTCATTAATATCTACTTTTGTTAAAAAAAAATCCCATCATTCTCACATATTAAAATGTATTTATTTATTTGTATGTCTTTTATGGAATAATTATCATTAATCATTTTATTTTATCGTAGTAAAATTAGAAGAACTATTTAATCAAACTTTATGTAATTCAAGTACAAAAAAAGATTTCTTGAAGTGCAAAGCTACTTTATTAACTTTTCGCCATTGCTGTTTAGAGATTGGTCTGTGGTCAGAATATAGCAGGTGGTACAACTCATACAAACTTAATGTAGATACTGCTAAAGTTTTCTACTCTTTGCTCACTGAACTTCTGCCCTATGACTTACCAGCTGCTTTAGCAGCCCATACAAATGCTGTATATATTTAATATATTTTCAGGTTTATTGTGTTACATTACTAATATTTTATTATTTATAGCAACCCAAATTAACAGAGTCTTGTGTTGATATGCAAGCTGAATATGTCAAAAAAGCACAAGTTCAACTTACCAAAATAAACCACGGACAGGATTATATGGGACTGTTTAAAGATTACGATGACTGTCAAGTAAATTTCCAGATTATTCATTATTTATTTTATTTAAATTTGAATGCAAAACTGATAAACAAAGTTAAAATGTTAATTTACTTATGTTGATTTAATTTAGAAAGCCTATTTTATTGACCTACACATTTTAAATCTAATACTAGTTATTTATAATTTTATAAATTACAATTCCTCACATAAGGACTAACCTAAAATTAAAAATGCATTATTGCTGAGTTAAATTATAAAACATTTTAAAGACATTTTATCAAATATTTAAATTATACATTGATTATCTAATGTATAGATGTATAGATAAAACATCTTATTGTTTTTTCCCCAATGTTTAAAATAAATTCAGTGAGTAACAAATGTATGTTTACATTATGTGTATTTCCTACATTCAACCCTCTCTAATTATTCCTATTTTTAATAATTATCTAAAAATATTTACAATGCTTTATCAAACAATAGCCTGGCTTATTTGTACATTAGAAAATTAATTAATTCATTGAGACCCTACTGCTAATTATGTGGAAGTGAAAATGTTTGTCATAAAAATACAGTATAAGTAAATGTAAAAAGAGGTGATTTAGAATAATATAACAAATTAATAAGGTTTAAAACTTGTATTAAGTAAAAAAAAATGAAACATACATTTTAAATGCATAATTTATCTATACAATTTGTATTAAAAATATATGATTGTTATATTACAAAAAATGATTTCACAAAAATCAAATTTTTATAAATTGATTTAATTCTGGAAATTAATTATTTAAGATAAATAATAAAAATGAAAATAAATGTCTTTTATTATAATAGCTTATAAATTATAATTAATAAAATAAATAAAGTACAAAATATGTACAAATACTAAATCTTTTTTTTATTAATTACAAAAAAATACTATTATTATGGTTTGATAAACCAATTCTTTATTAGTTTAGTTCATATACTACACCACTCTTATTACTCTATAATTTAAGATCATATGTAACAACTTTTACTTTTTGAGAAAATAATGTACAATTTATTACTGTAGTATATGCATTATATCATAATCATAAAATAAAAATTAAACTTTTTACAAATTAACTATTTACACTGTGTAAATTACACATATTATTAATACAGTAAACTATGGGTTATCCGCTTTGCAGTATATATATGGTCCTCACCAAAACCAGATTATTTTAAGAAGTAATAATTATATACATTTAATTAATTTAGACATGAAAAAACTAAACCAACTAACCATATTTTTTGTAAGACAATAAAAATGCAAGTACTTAAATAGTAAAACAATTTAATGTAATTATAATAATAGTGTAAACATTTTAATGTTAGTTAAACATGTAAAAAACATTTTTATGTTGATTATTTTGTCCTATTTCAAAATACCCGCGGAATATGTTTATCCACAGTTACCGCCATCACCCACTTCACAGATAATCGAGAGTTTACTGTACTACAATTATTTAATATAAACAAATTAATATAATTTAATCAAATTTACCTACTTAATTTAAACATTTTAGTAATACGTCTTATTAGGGCTTAATGTATGTTTAGTTGTTAGTTTTCTGTGTGTATTGCATCACAATTTGTTTGGTTCAACTGTTCAAGTTCTATATTTAACTAATTTTTTCTATTATTTAATTGAATGTCAGATGAGAACATAATTTGTATTTTCACTTTGTCGCCTTAATTACAATAGAAAATATAAATGTTTAGTAAAAAATATTTAAAATTTGTATCAAAATGAATTGATAGCAAAACATCTGAAATCACAAGTGTTTTAGACTTGCAGAGTAGAATTGATAAAGACAACAATTTATTGCCAATATTATTAAAATTATAATAAAATTATTATTATTTCATTACAGAATCGTCATGAAGCAGATATTGTCAAAGTACTTGATTCATTTAAATCAACTGGTCAAGTAATGCGAGTTGTTTTAGAAGCATTTGTTTTTAGAAACAAATATTTTGTTGGTACATTTCTTAAGACATTAATGAATTCCAAGTTGGTAGATGACCAATTACGAAATAGTTTTATCGAAAAATTATACAGTATGAATAAAATTCCTAAAAATATGTATGTCAAGTGGAAACAAGAACAAAAAAGCATATATTTTTGATAAGCAATTGTTAAACAACACTTCTTGCAAAATATAATTTATCTATTCTGTGCTTCATGAATTGGCTCAATAAAAATAAAATATTTTAGGTACCTAATACTTATTTAATTAAATTAAAGAATGCAATTTTACCCACAAACTATGATAATGAAATACAATGCATTTCTTGTAGATTGTTGTTATATTTATATGGTTACAGACACAATGACATACCTTATTCTAAAGTCAAATATTAATTAGTCACTCATAAAGTCATGCTCCAAAATAATAATTTTGCTTGAATCATAATATATACTGATAAGCATTTATTGAAAACTGGTGAAAAATATTTTTATTTATATCCAAATTTTTTTTTCAGAAATGTTTTTATTCAAGTTATTGTTTGTTAATTATAATCTTATCAAAATAAAATATGTTTTGAAATTGAAGTATTCGAATATTTTTTAGTTAAACCCTATAAATAACCAGATTATTATAATTACTATGACAAAACAAAAAAAATTGTTTTGTCATGATAATTACAATGATAATAAAGCCATATTATTAGCATACACAATTATTATATCGAAAAGTTAAAAGTTAAAGATAGGTACAAAAAGAAAACTATTTTAACATTGAATACATTTTTCATTTCATATCATGATTGTTAGCTTATAAAAAATCCAATGTGATCGAAAGACAGAAATTTTTATGGTTTTATATACATATACTGTTTCAAATCTACTATAACTGAAAATGACATCAATAATATGTATTCTTTACAAATTGACACATATGACAAATTATTATAACACGATGGTGAACTGGTGGACTTTAAATATTTCAAATACATAGGTCTTAAGACTAGGAAGGTTCAAAATTAGGTGTATTATGCTGGGACGCCACCTGAGTATGTCGGGTTATCAAAATTCTATCTTTATAAACGATGGTTTTTTTTATAGCTCAAGTGAGTCCACAATGTTATCGCTGATAATTTAGGTCAGGGGTCTCAAACCTTTTTTTACGGCAGGCCAAAACTTTTATTTTAGAGTGGGATGGAAATTTGGAATGATTGTCTTTTAAAATGTTTTGGTAATATGTTTCAAACTTTGTTGTTCCTATTAGCAGAGTAAGGACCGATTTCACATCGCCGAGGAAATGTGCCACCAGCCGCCGCCGGCCACTGCTCGGCTGACCACCGCGGCCACGCGCCCGGCAGTGTCTCGTTCCCCCGCTCACGCGCTGCTGCCCACTCTAGGTACCGGTGACCAGCAACCCTTGTACAATAACATTTATATCCTCTTTTATCGGGTTCTGTTTCATTTATTATAATAATTAATACTCACCTTCGAAATAATATAAAATAATATAAGAATATGATCGAGTAAAATGAATTCACAATGTTCGCAAGATTATGCGACTCTATAATATTATATACATTACTTTTAACTGTTTTTTACACTTAGACGACATATTATTACGCGTGTTATTTGCCAAAGCTTAGACGTTATATTAAGGTAGGGTTGCCATACGTCCCGGTTTTGCCAGGACAATACCGGTTTTTAACCAAGTGTCCCGAGAAAGAGTTTCGGGACAGCGATTTGTCCCGGTTTCAACATTTTACTTGATAAAATACCAATTTTCAATTATGAGAAAACATTATCTTCCTACACATTACAAAATGCCAAGATTATACGCGCGATAATCATAGGTATTTTATTTTCAGACTTTATTATAACCGCTACATCACAACGGTAATAATGATGTTTAATGTTCAGTGTCGTTGTACACGTTAAATATACTATTTTTTTATAGTTCTTAGTTCATGCCGTATCGCCGCCTGGCTGTCAATTATAAATTTCCGATTTCCGTTCGTATAAAATAACTAAAATATTTACTTATTTTTGGTTAAATTAATTGGTGTGAGCTATTTTTCTCGTGACGACACCAACGCGGAGTGGTAAATGGTTATGTAGATTTACAGAAAAATTGCAAAGTGAATTCACGTTTTTGAAAAAAATTTGTAACGATAACGATTATTATGTGTACTGCACAATTTGTTCGAGTTCATTTTCCGTCAGTCATGAATCAATCATTCAAGAATAATTGATATAAAAACGGTAGAATCTTTTCTTAATATAAAAACGTGCTTTAATAATACATTTTGTGAAGAATTCTACGATCGAATTTTGGGAAACAAGTCTTTATTAAAACAAGTTCATGGATCAGCCAAATATGTAGCAAAATCAACAGAAGAAACCCCGGTCTCCAAAAGTTCCGAAGACTAAGAATATGAATTATTATTATTATATTGCTTGTATTCATAATTCATTAAAAAAATATATGTACATATAATGATCAAAAAAAGTAAATATTATTTTATATATAGATTTTTTTTTCTTTCATATGGCGATATATATATATATAATATTTATCCATTCAAAATGTCCCGGGTTCGGTGGCTGACAGTTATTTTAGCCAAAACATCCAATTTTTATTCCATCATACTGATCGATGTAGATAATACTTTTTAAAACTGATTTGAATTTGTTATTATGTCTACTTGAGATCGGTCAGTCTATTTTCCCCAATGTCATCCCCCTAATAACTAAAAATTTAATTCGAATATTTTGAAATTTCGGCATTTTCAAACGTTGATTATTCGGAATATAAATCAGAAATCTTAAAATGTAAACTGACCGATCTCAAGAAGACATTATAACAAATTCAAATTAATTTTCAAAAATGTTATCGCATTATTGGATCGATCGGTAGGATGGACCAAAAATACAAAGTTTTAGTAAAAAAAAACACACGTTCTAAAATAAATGAATAAAAGCATAAAACATTACATATTAGATGCCAATACATAAAAATATGTTATAAAAAAACTACTGATATCCCAACAAAAACACTTCGTCGAACTCCGTGTAAAAAATTGCTAAGTAAAAAAAAATAGTCATCTATATTCTATAAGACTTCAACATTATAAGGATGTGATATCATTAATAAATGCTAAGTTAACTTAAATTTAAAAAAACTAGTAATTTATAAGACTTAAACATTATAAATATGTGATATGAAGAATAAATGCTAAGTAAATTAAATTTTAAATTAATTGATTCTATCTCAATCATTTATTTACTTTGCTAGAATTTATTTTCTTTATAAATTAATAATTAAGACTTTTTATGACACAAATTTAGTAACATTTGTCATGGAAATTTGTTAAATAGTCCAGTTATGAACAGACATGTTTATTTGTCGAAATATATAAATTCTAGCAAAGTAAATAAATGATTGAGATAGAATCAATTAATTAAAAATTTAATTTACTTAGCATTTATTCTTCATATCACATCTTTATAATGTTTAAGTCTTATAAATTACTAGTTTTTTTAAATTTAAGTTAACTTAGCATTTATTAATGATATCACATCCTTATAATGTTGAAGTCTTATAGAATATAGATGACTAGTTTTTTTTACTTAGCAATTTTTTACACGGAGTTCGACGAAGTGTTTTTGTTGAGATAATATAATAATATAACATGAAAATATGAAATATTGTTCATTTGAGCTACGCCTCACGGCATCACTACACTTGGACTAGTTATATTTGTTTTTTCGCTAGTGTAAAATCGTAAGATTTTTACGTTATTTTTAGTTACTTAGATTTTGTTTTCATATAACGGTTTTGTAGTTGACAAAATATTTAAGATTTTTACGTTATTTTTAGTTACTTAGATTTTGTTTTCATATAACGGTTTTGTAGTTGACAAAATACCTAGGGATGAGTTATTTTGGAAGTCTAAAATTGAACCTTTTGTAACCAAATTTTATATGGAATCATTACTCCCAGAAATTATTGATTCAAGATTTGATCGGGGGTTACCAATAAGGTCTGGCATTTTGAATGAGCAAACATAAATAACGTAAAATATTATAAATTATTTGTAATAATTATAATATCTATATTTTGTAATGACTAATGTTATTTGAATACAGTGAAACCTCTGAATAGCGGACACTCTCGGTCACCAATATTTTGTCCGTTATTCGGAGGTGTCCGTTATTCAGAGGGGATACATTTTGTTAATTTACGTTCTTCGTTTCCATTTTGAACCCACGCTTTATAAATTTCTACTGAGTTAGACCATAGATTAAATATATACTATATAGTATATATATATACTTAATCTATGGTTAGACACAATATCCGCAATCTGTGTTTTTCCAACTTGAAATTTTTCTGCGAGTGCACGAATTCCTACGTTTCCGTTATTTTTACGGTATATGTATGTATATGTATATGTATTTGTACTTTTTTTTGTATTTTTATTGTATCCTCAGATCCTCTTACTATTTTAGTGTTAATTATTATTAATTAAATTCCTACTAATAACTAAGAGTACAATTCACCTAGACCCAAATGTAATTTATAAATATTCCTAAAAATTGAATTTTTAATTGATAAAATACATTGATCAATTATCATCAAAGGATCATGCTCATAATAATGTATTATACAAAGTTTAAATCATAATACTGAAGTACCTGTTTAAAAGCCCCCGAAATATATTGACCTCTGTGGCCTCACATAACCTTAAGACGGATTTAACTGGAGTCGCCGAAACGATGAAACGTATACCATCAATTATATTAAAAATATAAATATTTATGTTCCATATAATATAATCTACTATTTTGTATGCTGGCCTAACGATTTGTTCATATTTGCTTTAAACAAAATCAACATTACGAATACGGTATTGGCATTATTGAATTGAAACTGTCCCATCATTTGATTTTTAAACAACTTTTTTCAAGTATATTTTGAATTTCATATTACAAAAACAATTTCGATACGTTGGTTTAATCTGTCCTTAAAATGAATTCACGCGTCAAGATTCAATTGATAAAACTCCAAATAGCAAGAAATAACAATAAGATCAGCCAAGTACAGTTCGAGTACTTAGTGCATATGGTCATAAGGTCCAACGGAAACTTCAGGCCGCCTAGAAAGGATTCCAAACCGACTCACACGCATCGTACTTACCCGCAGACGCAGACGCGGGAGTTGTCTGTGGTAAGAATATTGTGGTTACTTGCGATAATCGCAGCGTTCATAATGGGCATAGTCTCATTCTTCGGTGACGGTACGTATAAAATATGCATTAAATTATTGTGCACTAGTTTCGATATTTTCACCTGAGCAGTGTTGAAAACATAATACATGTTCTACTGCCTGTTACAGATCATGTAAAAATAAGGGACTATTCGTATTGCGACGCGCTGGAGAGGAAAGAATGTCAGAACGGCGGGTATCTGGTACAGACACAGGCAAGAGGAGTGTTTACGTGCCAGTGTCCGGGCAACTTTTACGGAGAACACTGCGCCGACGGTAATATCGACGATGATAATATTGCAATATGGCGTATAACATCGTCTCCGGTCAACGGGTACACATTTTCGGCAGTGACGGAGTGTAATGTTCTTTTTGTCCTTTGCAGAGAAAGACTTGGACACGTATTACCAGCTGTTTTGGGACGCACTGTTCGGCAGCGAGAACGAGGACGAGCGTAGGGGCGCGACTCAACCGTGGTGGTGGTGGTCGCCGTTTACCGATTCATCGGAACGGCAACAGCATACCGCGGTCATCACGTGTAAGCTACTGCGTTGCGCGCTCGACCGCGAAGCCCTGCTACGCGAGGTTAACGAATTCCGATTGTAATTTTCAGTTCATCAGAACCATGTGAAACGGTTGATGGGCGAAAGGAATCCCGCGGACGTCGGCGAAAACGACATCGCCGACTTCGGTCGGATATTACCGCCCAGCCGCCCGTTGTACTGCCAAGTCGACGGTAAGCACGATAACTTCTTTGACTTTCTCACCTTTTATCTCGCACAGTCATGATAATACCGATATTACATTTTTACTGCCCGCAGCGAGCTTACCGCCGTTGAACGCGTTGTACGATAAAGTGTTCAAGAGGGACGTGGACGGCCGCTTGCGGGAGGACCCGAAAAAGCGGAATCTACTGTACCATGCGTTTTATCAGTACTTCGTACTACAGTTTTTCGACAAGAAATTCAGTTCGACGGTGACGGGCTCACAGCTGTACGGGTACGACGCCGCCGCTCAGAAGAAACTCCGGTCGATGGTAGACGGTAAACTCAAGACCGAGTACTTGAACGGGGAACACTATCCGGCTCGACTGTCCTTCGCCGAAAAGATCAAAAAGGTCTTCATGCGGACGCCGATGGTCGAGCAAGTGCTATGGGTAAGTGTCTGCCCGTATATTGACAGCACTATCGTAATATTGCTTCAGGTCCAAAAAATGATTTTCCACCCTTTTTACCTGTACATTTGCGGTACAAAAAGTTCAACAGAGTGGCGACCAACAACCGTGAGCCACAAAACCGGATGTGGTCGGTGTTCACGGACATTTACGAAGCCATTAGTCCCCGATGGTCCGTGACCAACCCGATGCTGAGCGCGGACCCGATGCTTTTTGCCATGTCAACGTTTTGGTTACGCGAGCACAACCGCTTGTGCGACGAGCTGAAGTCTCGGTGGCCCGAATGGAAGGACAACCGGTTGTACGCGGTCGCAAAGAACACGGTCGTCGCCCAGATGATGGGAATAATGATGAACGACGTGTTGTCCGCGACGAGTCCCTCCCCGTTGAAATACAACCCCGAGTCGTACCGCGATGAAGTCCTCAACACCAACAGCGGTCTTGAAATGCCCCTGGAGATGCTGTTGACTACGGTTTTACCGTCCGGTCTGCCCGAAGACACGCACTTCGGACATGAAATCGCTGACGACAAAAGGTCGGTACTCGATTAGATATTTCTGATCAACATTTTTTCCCCCGTTCCGATAAATCACCGAGATATAAAAATGTATCGTACAAATTATTATAGTTAAAATCGTGTACCTTAATGGACCACATGTAAAAATTCATCTGATGACACAAGACACTTCCGTACATAATTGCATTCGGATGTTTCGTACGTAAACTTTCTGGGATAGGGCTCTGCGATCTCGTTTTACTGAATAAAAATACATGTTTCTACACCGTTTCCTTAAAACTGATCGGTTTATTTTTATTTTCAAACAATTTCAATAATATATAATTTACGATTTTTCACATTTATTCTAGCCAAGTATTACCGAGCAGTATGCGTGACATGGTCAGACACATGGTCGATCAAAGAATGGGCTCGTTGACAAGCAACAACGACGGCGTTGCGACGATGCCGATAACCAAGACTCTGTTAAAACTGACCAGAGAAAATAAGGTTAAAAGTTTTAACGATTATCGTAGACACTTTGGATTGCACGCCTACAAAAGCTTCTTCGAATTGGCCGGAAACAATGAGACCGCCTATAAGTTGAATTCGTTGTATCAACACGTCGATGACGTAGAACTGTTAACTGGGATTTTGACAGAAAAGCAAAGCGACGACGTCGTACCCACGTTTACGGATACGATCAATAGCATAATGATTAATTCGATCGTCACGAATCCGCTTAACGGTAAAGATATGTGGCACGCAAACACGTTCGGAGGGAAATATTTTTTTAATTTAGTAAAGTCCGCCAACATCAGGACATTCATTTGCAACAACTTGATCGACAAATGTGATGATGACTTTATCGTCGATATTTTCGCAAAATAGGTTTCAACATTTCAATATGATTTCATTTCGCAACACTTTTTCATACTATTATTTTAAAAGTTTCCTTTTTCTTCTCCAATTATTTTGATTTAGTGTAATTATTTTAAAGTAAGAGGCCGTATGAAAAACGAACATCACCTTCGTATTGTTATCCTTTATCCAGATTACAAAGATAGCCTTTGAATTTTTAATTTTAATAAAATTGGAAAATAGACATTTTTTTGAAACAATGCTTCGTACATGAAAATGCTTAAGTAACACTTTTTATTGAACCCCCGGTAATAATTTGGTTCATAGTTGTAGTATATAATATAAGTAAAGAAGAAAGGAATGCGTTTACGGTTAGGTAATATGGCTTTTGTGATAAAATAACATACATTACACCGAATAAATCACCACTGGTGCCTATGTAAAAGTATGCCTACCTCCAAGACAAGTAGGAGTTATAATTTATCTAATATATGCTAATTTCTTGTATTTGCACATATAATCATATACGAGTCCTTTTTCTTCTTACTTACATTTCCTATAAATATTAAACAAATTATTGGGTTTTCGATAAATAGCGGTACTTAAAAATATTCATAACTAATATTTATTTCATAAATTATCTATTTGCCAATTTTTTAAAAATTATAATTTCGAATGTTATTTTCAGCTGTCTGACGGCTAATAATACATTTGATATAATGTTATTCATATGGCCTCCTACTATACAATAATTAAATTACACTTAAACCGATAAAGGAGAAAAAATACTGAGTCATCATCGCTTGAGAGCGTGGTTTCTACTAATTGTTGATACTTTATATCACATAAAAAAACGTGCCGGGCCACCCTGTATATTAAAATATCAATGCAGCAATGTTCGTTGATTCATAGGTTTTGATTATATAACTGATGTTCTACCTAGAGAAAACCAATTAGTCTAAAGAAGTTTCTTTTTGAAATTCCTTTAAAAAAAAAAACAATTTGAACTTAGGTCAGATGCTCAGCGTCACAATTGAACATAATGTTAACGTTGTCCTTGCTAAAAACACAAACTTTTAGATTTTATGAATGTTGTCAACACGACAATGAATAAACGTGGAATAGGCAATGCCGCGAATGAGGTGAGGTGTACAGCACATGTATATTGGTATTTAAGGGGCAACCGGGAAAGTGTGCAGTGTGTTTTACGTGATGCCGTTTGTGCGGGAAACTCGAGTTACTCGCCAAGGAAGTCTTTTGTGTTACATCTCAATATGAAAAACTTTCAATTACCGAACATTTTATGGTATTGTTCTACCCAAAATTTAAGGTTTGTCCTTGACGACCTTGAATGAACTACCGTTGTAGGTATTATTCCGGTGCCCTTAAATATTATAATATACAATGTGCCAACTCATCGGCTCAGCTCATTGGCTCCATTGGCCTATCCTGCGTTTAGACGTTGTCTTGTTGACAATATTCGGCGAATCTAAATTTCAGTGTTGTTGGCACATACTACAATACATTTAGGCTTTGACTTTAGTGAAGTAAGGAAACTAGTTCGAGCGTGTAAAGTGCGCACATATTAGTCAATACACGTAATGGAAATCATATTTGAAATGAATAGTTTATTGAAAGTTTTAAAAAAATAAATTAAAATCATACAATAGTTCAAATATCAATGCTGCAATGTTCGTTGATTCATAGGTTTTGATTATATTTCTGATGCTCTACCTAGAGAAAACCAATTAGTCTAAAGAAGTTTTCTTTTGAAATACCTATAAAAAAATAAAAACAATTTCAACTTAGGTCAGACGCTCAGTATCACAATTTACCATAGTGAAATTATTGTTATACGTGTTAACAAAACAACCTTTTAGATTTTATTAATGTTGTCCACTCAACAATGAATATACTTGGGTTATTTGTCTAATTTGCTTCATTGGCCCATTCTGCGTTAAAACGTTGTCTAGTTGACAATATTCGGTGAATCTAAATTTTAGGGTTGTTGGCACATACAACAATACATTTAGGCTATGATTTTTGTGAAGTAATTAGTTCGAGCGTGTAAAGCGCGTACATATAAGTGCTCAAAAGTGCGGGAACTCAAGGTGATCGAATGCTGGACAGCAGAAAGTTCTCGTGGCTCAAAAAGACATGAAAATGTGAAAGTTCAATGTATCCAGATGCATACGATCAATCCAAATGAATTGTTATACCAACACAAATCAAGAAATTCAGTTCTAATGATGATAAGATTATTTGGATAAATATATTTTTACTCCATACAATTAACTATTGTAATCAACTTGACTTAAATAAAGAAAACTATAAAAAAAACTTAGAGAAAATTTGTTCTGTCCGATTCAAATCGGATACTTTTCATCGATTGTTAATCTACTTCAAAATCTGTGCTTACTTATTTTTTTGTTATTATTCTTACACGACATAATTACTTGAAGTCTGTTTTCCATGAATGCTCAGTGT
Organism: Periphyllus acericola; assembly: GCA_949715065.1. Taxonomy (NCBI): domain Eukaryota; kingdom Metazoa; phylum Arthropoda; class Insecta; order Hemiptera; family Aphididae; genus Periphyllus; species Periphyllus acericola. The sequence continues at coordinate 43,124,028 of OX454265.1, read as the reverse complement.
TCTTTTTTTTAACACTTGTACCTCAGGATAAATGTTATTCATTACTGTAATCCATAAAAATGATTATAAAAGTAATTAGTATATACATTTGATCTGAAAATAATATTATACAGACAATATTATACTACTGCAGACAAAATATTTATTTAATATTTAAATGATGCAAGTATAATATAATGGAGTATATGCAAAATGTTAACATCCATGGTGTTAAAAATGAATGTGACATGTTTATACTTAATTTAATTTTAGGGGTTTTTGTATAGGCAATTTCAATAACGGTCCAACAAACAATTAATCGTATTTAATTTTTTTTTTAATTAATTTTTGCAGTGAAAATAATTCGTATTATTTGTAATAACTATTAAATCTTTTTTCTATAAAGACATCAAAAATATGACAAGAATGATAATGAAATGAATTGTAAAGCTGGGCAATTGCACGTTATATTTTGTCGAGGTTAAGTAGTAAGTTCATAATCGTTTGGGTTTTAAACTGTTTAAAACAGTAATTAATAATTTTACTTCTATTTTACTTCAGGCTATGTAGGTTGGTTACAAATATTCCATGTACTGCTAAAAACCCGTACCCTGGACAAGTTTAATAAAACTACATAATACATGTCATTGAATAATGGCATTTCCAAATTTGTATATTACTATAATATATTATAAAGCTAACGACGAATCATTGAAATTAGCGGCCAAAGAAGTAACCTTAGCTTTTCATACTGTTATGCACAACCATAGCTTTAACTCTATGACTTGTACAGCAAGTCTTATTCGTCAAATATTTAATGAAAAAAAATTTACTTGTGCTAAAACAAAAACCCGTGATCTAATAGTAAATATTTTAGCTCCCTTAGCTATGGAGAATACTATCGAAGGTTTAAAAAAAGCTAATTATATATCTGTGCTTGTTGATGCCTCAAATCATAAGTCCGTAAAATTAGTACCTGTAATTGTAAGATACTTTAATCCAGAAAACGGAGTTAAAAATGATATTTTGGACTTTTCAAACCTACCCGGAGAAACAGCCGAATTAATTCACAATAAAATTGTAAGTGTTTTGAAAAAATTTGAACTCGAAGAAAAAATAATCAGTTTTTCAGGTGATAACACTAACACGGATTTTGGCGGTATTGCAAGAAAAGGCAAAAATAATGTATTTTTAAAATTAAAAAATACATTAAAGCGTAATATTTTGGGATTAGGTTGCTGTGCACACGTTATACATAACAGTATTCAGTATGCTGCGGATAGTCTTCCTATTGATACTGAAGTAATAATTTGTAAAATATTTGGGTACTTCCATATTTATACAGTACGAGTTGAAACATTAGAAGAATTCTGTTCGTTTGTTGATGTTCAGTATAAAGAAATATTATCACACTCCAAAACAAGATGGTTATCGTTATATCCGGCAATTGAAAGAATAATAGTAATGTTTAGTGCACTCAAATCGTATTTTTTATCTCAAAATAACTGTCCAAACATTTTTTGAAGATGAAACTTCTATTTTGTGGCTTAAATTCTTACAAAGTCAATTGAAAACTATTAACATTTACATTAAAATAATTGAAAATCAAAAGCTTTGCGCGGTGGAACTTATACTAATCATGGAAAAATTAACTGAAAAATTAAAAAACAAAAGAGATGATTTTGTTTTACCGAGTGACATTGAGGCATTACTTGTTCATTTAGAAGTAAGTGGGGAAATAATTAAATCAGAGTTTAAAAATACGTGTACTAAATTTTATAACTTATGCATAAATTATATAAAAGATTGGACTGCTTCAAATCAACATATACCAGAATTAAATTCATTAACATGGGTTTGTTTGTCAAAAAAGATGAAATAAATTGGTCCAATATAAAGCCGTCTATTTATTTTCTAAAATTAAATTTTAAAATGACTTTCAACGAAGAAGAACTATATGAACAATTTAAAATGTTTGAACAACTTTTAAGAAAACAAACCGATGAATGGCAATGCAAAACCTCTGAAGAAAAATGGCTGTCGATTTTTAAATCATTTACAGAGAATAATGTTTATTATACTATGTTATTAAAAATTGTAGAATTTGCATTTGCATTGCCTGGATCTAACGCCGCAGTGGAGAGAATATTTTCATTAATGAATAGTTGTTGGACAAAGTCACGAGGTAATTTATGTATCAAAAGTGTAGAAGCTTCTTTAGTCATTAAGACGAATTTTGAAAATAAACCCTGCCAACAATTCTATGAAGAAATTACGAAAAATAAAGATCTGCTCATTCAAGTTCATAAAACTGCAAAATATTCATCCACAAATCAAAAATCTGTAACAGAAGATTCTGGATCTCAAATATCAAAAGATTCGGAAAATGAAGAGTTTGATGAAATCGATGATTATTGATGATGCATATATTAGCAGAAAACATATTGGTAAATAAGTAAGATTTCGGTATTTCGGTATATTTAAAATACCTTTTTAATTTAAGAATTATAAATAATTTTAAATTATTTATATACATAAGTAAATAATAACTATAATATATTATTACTTTTTGTTGTATTTCTAATTATAAAATAATAAATATATAATAAAATAATGGATATTATTATTTCAATATAAAAAAAGGTTATTCAATATGATGTCCCGGTTTGGTGATTTTAAAATCTGGCAACCCTATCTTAACATAATGGCTAAAACTTCACGAAAATTAGATTTAGTATTGTAATTTTTTTGTTTATATTATAAAAAAGTATTTTAAGTACTAAGTAAAGATAATTTTCTTAAAAAAATTTCGTATGTTTATTAAAAAAAAAGTTCTACTTTTCAGCAACTGATTTTCAAAAACCCCCCCGAAACTTTTTTCTGCGTACGTCCCTGAACCCTACTATATGCGTATTATAATATTATTCGGTATTTTATGATATTAAACAATATAATGCAGTTTATAGAGTTATACGATATTTTACGATAGGTTTGTGTACTACTGAAACGTCGTACGACATAATACGGTATTCGATTACAATCGGTATCACCCCAAATCGTGTAATTTAGTACTATTAATAAAATTCTCGAAAGAGAACACAGATCTCAAACGTTTGATCATTGTGTATGTATAATTAAACATTTTTAGCGATTAACACTAAAGAAGCCCATCTCAGACCGGCCCGCCAAGATTGCTGATGATTTGAAGACATATACGAGGGCGTACCCAAAAGAAACCGAACTATTTTTGTACAAAGTTATTTATTTAATTTTTTTACAAAAAACATTTAATCTCCTTCAAAGTACTCTCCGTTGGAGTTAATACACTTGTAGGCTTTAAATATAATTTGCCTCCCGTTTAAAAAATAAATTATTTAAATGGTATAATAAAAGGCGTGTTTCTTTTGCTGTTGTTCTTAGAAACAATAGAAACTTTCAATTGTACAATATAAAATAATAAAAGTGTAAGAAATTAATTCTTATCCATCATTGTCATTTCCATAATCAATACTGATAACATTTATTCAATTTTCATAATGAAATTAATTTCGATCGACATTTTTTATCGTGTGGTTATGTGGTTAAATAAAAATTTTCTTCGATGATAATAATAATAATTTTGTTTTGATATAAATATATTTGTAAAAACAAAAAAGTTGAAAAATATGAGTTGAGCAAATAAATCAATTTAAGTTAAGTCGTTGTTTATTTTACAAAATAGTTAATGCTTGGACACTTCGTACATCATTCAACTGTCATTTTTTAAAAAATAGATGAACTTAATGCTTAACACCAACAAAATATAACGTTACCTAAAACAGCTTTACAATTAATTTCATGATCATTCTCGTCGTATATTTTGACTGTTTTAATAAGAAAAACCTTTAATTATTATTAAAATTGATATTTTCGTTGAAATAATTATTTTGAAAAAAATATAAATACGAGAACAATAGAAGAACATATTTTGAAGTAAATTACTAATCGAATAAAAATATCCGATTTCAATCAGACAAAAACGAATTGTCTAAAAGATTTTGATAGGTTGCTTTATTTAAGTCCAGTTTATTACAATAGTTAATTGTAAGATGTTAAAAAATATTTATGCAAATAATTTTATCATCATGTAGACTGAATTTGTTGATTTGTATTGGGATCACGATTCGGTTGGATTGATTGAATAGGACTGGATACATTGAACTTTCTCATTTCCACGTCTTTTTGAATCATGAAAACTTTCCGCTGTCCGGCATTCGATCACATTGTGCTCCCGTTTCGTATCGTAACGTTTTGTGCGAAAAACAATGAACATCATAACTAGGGCTCGGAAGTTGATGCATTTTGCATTTTTTTTTGGAACGTTTTATACGATGCTCTTCTGGCCACAAATGTGTTTCATTAGCATGTGGATCTGAATAACTAATTTTTATTTTGCATTTTTTTGCATTTTTTGGTGTTTTTTACTTTATAAGTAATTTTTTGACATTTTCAGGTCATTTTCCCACATTTTAAGTCATTTTTACTGATTTCACACTAGTTCACTTCTTATCGTTTCTTGTCGACCATATGCCGATAACTTATAACTTGGAAATTACCACGGACTAAGATTAGTACCTATCCGACTTCATCTCGCCGATTACATTCGCTGTTATCGTTTTGTAGTGAATATAATTATAAAATTAAGCTTTGATAAATTAATATAGAATCTTATAGTAAAATATTTAAAAAAAATTGTATTTTTGTTAATTTAAATCAAATATTTATAATTTTTTAGGTCATTTTTTTGGGACATTTTTTGTCATTTTTACGTCATATTTGCATTTTTTTTTTTGGTCATTGTTTAATGTTTTTTAGGTCATCAACTTCACAGCCCTAATCATAACATACTTATATGGAGAATTTTTTAACACGTGTTATATTAGAATAGCCTAATCGAGATGAGTATAATGCTATTTTATTTACAATGTTAATAACGTGAAATGTATGAAGACAGAGGGCAGCACTAAAATGCCAATGGTACACATGGCGGCTTTTTACAAGTTCCCTAGACTAAAAACTTTCATATGATTTAATTCATTTTTTTAAAACTTTCAATAAATTATTCATTTCAAATTTGATTTCCATTACGTGTATTGAATAATATGCGCGCACTTTACACTCTCGAACTAGTTTCCTTACTTCACTAAAGTCAAAGCCTAAATGTATTGTTGTATGTGCCAACAACACTGAAATTTAGATTCACCGAATATTGTCAACAAGACAACGTCTAAACGCAGAATAGGCCAACGAAGCAAATGAGTTGACACATTGTATATTATAATATTTAAGGGCACAAGGGCACTGGAATAATACCATAAGAAGTTCGGTACTCGAAAGTTCTTCATATTGAGATGTAACACAAAAGACTTCCTGGTGAGTCGTTCGAGCCTCCCGCACAAACGGCATTACGTAAAACACACGCTATCCCGGTTGTCCCTTAAATACTAATATACATATGCTGTACACCTCACCTTATTCGTGTCATTGCCTATTACACGTTTATTCATTGTCGTGTTGACAAGATTCATAAAATCTAAAAGTTCGTGTTGTTGGCACGGACAACGTAAACACTATGTTTAATTCTAACATGGAGTATCCGACCTAATATAAAATTGTTTTTTTTTTTTTCATAGGAATTTTAGATGAAACATCTTCAGTCAAATGAATTTTCAGTAGGGAGAAATCAGTTATATAATCAAAACCTATAAATCAACGAACATTGCTGCATTGAATATTTGAATGTACAGATTGGCCTGGAACGTTTTCTTTGTGGTATAAAATATTCAAAATTATTAGAATTAGAAACCACGATCTCAAGCGATGACTCAGTATTTATTTCCCTTTGGTCGGCTTAAGTGTAATTTATTTATTGTATAGTAGGAGGTCGTATGAAAAACATTATATCATCCGTCAGACAGCTGTAAATAACTTTCGAAATTAGAATTTTTGAAAAATTGGAAAATAGACATTTTATGAAATAAATAATTGTTATCAAAATTTTTAGGTAATACAGTTTATCGAAATCCAAATTATTTGTTTAATACTCATAGCAAATATAAGTTATTAGAAAAAGGACTCATATATGATAAGGTGTGAAATATGTAATAAATTAGCATAAATTAGATAAATGCTATCTCCTACCTGTCTTAGAGGTATGTTTTCTTTTTATAGGCATCAGCGGAGTTTTATTCAGTGTAATGTATGATAATTTATTACAAAAGTCATTTTACCTAACCCTAAACGAATTCCTTTCTTCTTTACTTATATTAGAAACTACATATATGAACCAAATTATTACCGGGAGTTCAATAAACAGTGTTACTTAAACATTTTCATGTAAGAATTATTGTTTCATAAAATGTCTATTTTGCAATTTTATTGAACTTAAAAATTCAAAGGCTATCTTTGTAAGCTGGATGAAGGATAACAATACGAATGTGATGTTCATTTTTCATACGGCCACATACTATAAAATTACACTAAAACGAAATAATTGGAGAAGAAAAAGGAAACGTTTAAAATAATAGTCTGAAAAAGTGTTGCGAAATGATATCATATTGAAATGTTGAAACCTATTTTGCGAAAATGTCGACGATAAAGTCATCATTACATTTGTCGCCCAAGTTGTTGCAAATGAATGTCCTGATGTTGGCGGACTTTACTAAATTAAAAAAATATTCCCCTCCGAACGTGTTTGCGTGCCACATATCTTTACCGTTAAGTGGATTCGTGACGATCGAATTAATCAATATGCTATTGATCATAACCGTAAACGTGGGTACGACGTCGTCACTTTGCTTTTCTGTCAAAATCCCAGTTAACAGTTCTACGTCATCGATGTCTTGATACAACGAATCCAACTTATGGGCTGTCTTATTGTTTCCGGTCAACTCCAAGAAGCTTTTGTAGGCGTGCAATCCGAAGTGTCTACGATAATCATTAAAACTTTTAACCTTATTTTCCCTGGTTAGTTTTAACAGAAGCTTGGTTAACGGCTTCGTCGCAACGCCGTCATTGTTGCTTGTCAACGAGCCCATTCTTTTATCGACCATGAGTCTGACCATTTCACTCATATTTCTTGGTAATACTTGGCTAGAAAACAATGTGAAAAACCACCAATTAAAAATTATCGAATTGGTTTGACATTAAAAAAAAAAAAAACTATATGCCGTTGACCGACTGGTTTAAGGGAAAAAGAGTTGTTTATACCATGTGTATTTATTGAGTAAATTACACGAGGGGGCTAAGCCCAATTAAATAATGTATACGGAACAACCGCATACAATTATATACTTTTTTTTTTTTGTGCTTAAATGATTTAAACACTTTATGCGTGACCCAATACGATTTTAAGAATAATCATTTAAGCAATAAATTCTTCCATCGCAGCCCTTTATCGGAACAGTTATAACAGAAATATAGAATCGAGTACCTTTTGTCGTCTACGATTTGGTATCTGTAGTCCGTGCCTCCGGGCACACCGGTCGGTAAAACCGTAGTCAACAGCATCTCCAGAGGCATTTCAAGACCGCTGTTGGTGTTGAGAACTACATCGCGGTACGACTCAGGGTCGTATTTCAACGGGGATGGGCTCGCCGCGGACAACACGTCGTTCATCATTATGCCCATCATCTGGGCAACGACTGTGTTCTTTGCGACCGCGTACAACCGGTTGTCCTTCCATTCGGGCCACCGAGACTTCAGCTCGTCGCACAAGCGGTTGTGCTCGCGTAACCAAAACGTCGACATGGCGAACAGCATCGGGTCCGCGCTCAGCATCGGGTTGGTCACGGACCACCGGGGACCAAAAGCTTCGTAAACGTCACCGATCACCGACCACATCCGGTTTCGTGGCTCACGGTTGTCGGTCGCCACTCTGTTGAACTTTTTGTACCGCAACAGTACAGGTAAAATGGGTTGAAAATCATTTTATGGACCGGAAGCGTTATTGTCAATATACGGGCAGATACTTACCCAAAGCACTTGCTCGACCATCGGCGTTTGAGTGAAGACCTTTTTGATCTTCTCAGCAAAGGATAGTCGAGACGGATAGTGTTCTCCGTTCAAGTACTCGGTCTTTAGTTTACCGTCCACCATCGATCGGAGTTCCTTCTGGGTGGCTGGGTCGTTCCCGTACAGCTGGGATCCGGTCACCGCCGAACTGAAGTTTTTGTTGAAAAACTGTAGAACGAAGTACTGATAAAATGCATGGTGCAGCAGATTCCGGCGTTTTGGGTCCTCCTTGATGCTGCTGTCCACGTCCCTCCTGAACACTTTATCGTACAACGTGTTCAACGGCGGCAAGCTCGCTGCGGGCGGAAAAAATGTAATATCGCTATTATTATGACTGCACATGTGCGATATAGAAGTGGAGAATGTTAAAGAAGTTACCGTCGACCGTGCAGTACAACGGACGGCTGGGCGGTAACATCCGGCTGAAGTCCGCGATGTCGTTTTCGCCGAAGTCCTCGGTATTCCTGTCGCCCATCATCCGTTTCACATAGTACTGATGAACTGAAAATCACAATGGGACTCGTTAACCTCACGTAGCAGGGCTTTTCGATCGCGCGAGCATCGCATGTCGCAGTAGCTTACACGAGATGACCGCGGTATGCCGTAGCCGTTCCGATGAATCGTTGAACGGCGACCACCACCACGGTTGAGGCGTGCCTCTGCGCATATCCTCGTTCACGCTACCGAACAGAGCGTCGCGAAACAGCAATAAAATGGTCACCAAGTATCTCTCTGCAAGGGATAAAAAAAGAACATTACACTTCGTCACTGCCAAAAACGTGTACCCGTTGACCGGAGACGATGTTATACGTCATATTGCAATATTATCATCGTCGATATTACCGTCGGCGCAGTGTTCTCCGTAAAAGTTGTCCGGACACTGGCACATATACACCCCTCTTGTGTTTGTCTGGACCAGAAATCCGCCATTTTGACATTCTTGCATTTCCAACGCGTCGCAATACGAATAGTCCCTTTTTTTAACTTGATCTATAACAGGAAGAACACATATTAAGTTTTTAAAACTGATCAGGTGTGTTTCCCGTTTGTCCGTTGAGTGAGCGTGTTGTTTTTTGAGAAAAAGAAAATATCAAAACTGGAGAACAGTGGTTTTATGCATATATTATGTACCATCGCCGATGAGTGAGATCATGCACAGAGTGAACCATGTGATTACCACGAATAACCAGAATTCTTTTATTCCCGCTGACCACTCCCGTGTCCACGGGGAAGAACGATCCGTGTAAGTCGGTCGGGAATCCTTTTTAGGCTTGTAATTTCCGTCAAACTTTATGACCAATTTCAGCAGGATCTCGTACTGTTCTTGGGTGATCTCATTGTTTATTCTGGCCTTTTCGAGTTTTCTCAGTTGGATGCGAACGCTTTTCTTCATTTTAATGACGGAATACTCCAACGAATCGAATTTGTAATTTTGAACGATAATTAAAAAAATACAAGTGAAATTTTTTTTAAAAATACTAGTGAAAACTTTTTTAAAAGTCTAGTCTTAAAATGATGGGACTGTTTGTAATCAACAATATCGATACCGTATTCATAACGTTGATTTCGTTTAAAACAAATATGAACGAATCGTTAGGCCAGCAAACAAAAATAGTTGATTATAATTATATAGATCATAAATATGTATACATTTATGTTCAGCCGATACTCTGCCCACAGTTGCGTCTATTACGGCGTATTGTGACATCATATGTCCATTCTCCAATGATGCTAAGTCGGCTAGGGGTCTCCGTTATTAAAACTTTTTTTTTTGACGGTGGGCCGGATCCGAAATGTGCTTTGGCATCGCGAGCCACAATAATTGCTCAAAGAGGCACATAGAGGAGGCAATGTCATCGATGGATAAGAATTATTTTCTTACACTTTTAATATTTCATTTTGTACAATATTATTAGTTTCTAAGAACAACAGCGAAAGAAACACGCCTGAGTCCTGTAGGAACAGGGGACCGCTGTTGTATATTTTATAATGATGATCACTCTTAATTATACCTGCACAACGATCAAACATTTGATATTGTTGTTCTCTTTCGAGAATTTTACAAAAAGTACTATATTCCACTTTCCACGATATGTGATATATAGTACACAAATACCGTAATAAACCGTAAAAAAACCAAAACCTCTCGTAGAATCTGGTATAATTCTATGTACTACCGTATATTATTCAATACCGTAGACCGTAGAATGCCGAATAATAATTTATTATATATATATAGTAAGGATTGATCGTATTTTCCTTAAAAATTTGAACACAATTTCTTACTTGCATTTTATTGAAAACATCAAACACGTAATAATTATAATAGTAATAACTAATAACTAATAATATTATATATTGCACATTTAGATATTGATTAATAATAATACAACGAATATAATACAACGAAAAAACACGAAAGTTAGTTATACACCAAACATAGTAATAATAAAAAAAATAATAATAATTTTTCTAATAATCGTAATGTATAATATGATATTATATACTAAGCAGATCGCTTTACATTTGTTCGTCCTAAACGGCGTATTTTCGAAACAATGTCACGCGGAACGCATAAACTCATAACGTTTTATTAACCTAATAATATAATATTTTTTATAGAGATTCTAATCCAGTTATTATTACACATCGCGTATTATCATTACGGTACTGTTTATCAAAACCTGCGGTCACCAAACAGGGTGTGATACACAACGCATATACCTACGTGTAATCAGATCTATATATTACTATTTTCTACATAGTATATTATTTAAGATTAGAAGTCCGAGCGAAACTCTAATATTGTACAGAGTGATCGGAATCAAATTTAATACATGGTTCGGGCACGAAAGTAAAAACAGAGAAGGAAACAATTTTAGATTACACGTTTTCGAAAAAAATTCCATTCGATTGTTTTTTCCGTGGTTCGATCGTTTTCACGAGAAAACCTTTGCAACATGTGATTCCGATTACTCTGTATGTATAATGTATACTAAACAACATTGTTCTATTCTATACATCTATACAATTGACTACTACTGCACGCCGCGTGCCTGTGTGTTTGGAACGAGTATAATTTTTAAAAACCCAAAGGCGGACGAAAAAGAGAAAATGACCACGTATAACTACAGAGTTCGGCGACATTTTCCAACTACATACGGGGGTGCACAAAGGACAAAGTATGTGTGAGCAGCGTTGAGCGAACGTTGGATATAATACCGCGTTCGGTTGTATTTCCCTCGACTTACGCAAATCCTGTAGAAACGGTTATGTACGCCATCCTGGACTGAGACTTGTGGATTCGTCGTGCACGAAATCACTACAACTATTGAATGAAAAAAAAAAACCTAAAAAGCTAATGCTGCAGACGGTCAACGAGACCGACAGAGTCCAATCCAGGTGTGGGCGGGCCAGAAAGGAAAATCGAAGGAAAACAAAGGCTGTGACTGTTAAGACAGTTACTATTACGAAAAGTTCGACGAAGGAAGAGATACGTGGAGAGTAGAAATAAGGTTTAGAAACACGTTTTTAAACACACATCGACGGTTAGTGATAAACTTCCGTTTGCCACATGAGCATGTTGGTTTGAAATATCGAAAGCGCTCACGTCGAACGTCCATCGAAAATCACGCGCACGAGAATGAAAACGAAACAAAATATGTATCTCGTATGCGCGGCAAACATAATACCCCCCGGCATAGGTCCTAGCCAGTGGCGTATTTTCGGGGGGGGTGGGATGGGTTCCCGGGTCTCGACCACCCGCAGAAAAAAAAATGTTTATATTATATTCGTGTTTGTAAAGTTTGTATAAAAATTAATTAGTTGGGTTTTTTTATTGACGACGACAACGACTACTCGTATAAGGATATTTATTAAATATTACCTACGTAAAGTGATATACTGTGTGAATTACCTGTCGCTGCCGGGTCTCAGTATGAAAACAATTTAAACCCCCACCCTCCACAAAAAGTTTGAAAATACGCCACTGGTCCTAACTAAATCGTACTTTTCATTCGCAACCGACTCGATCCCGCAATTATTAAACACGCGTATTCTAACGTAGTGCAAATGGACGTGTTAGTTCTTAGTGTTCTTACTCGTACCCGTTACATTTGCTTTTGTAATATTTCGTAAAACGGACTCGGTACGAGGAAATCGATTGGATCGTGATGACGCATAAGTCGAAAACACGTAACTTAATCGCAGTAATGATATAGCGGTTGAAGAAAACGGTGAGAAAAGATCGTCGACATGACGTCGTGTACACGGTTCGACGTACGATATTGTGGGCAGTCGTCGGCTGCAATCATTATTATTATACCGTTACGGTTTTGCATAAGATCGTGTTTTTTTTTTTTTGCGCTAAACGTTGGCGCATTTCAACAGTCCAATCGAAATCATTATTATTAATATATTAATATAACACAATATCTACAACGGAAGGAATCTGTATCGATTACCAATGGTCACTATATAATATCGTTGAAATTGGATAAAATCATATTATCGCGTACGACTATTTTATTTATTATTTTTATCGCGATATCTAAGCACAAACAAAACGTAACAAACGAGAGGGAAAAAATTGAGATTCAAACGTGCCGGCACCGGCGGGGGGACATTTGGCCGTGAGCGTTGCGGCAATATGGCTTTTCCCCGATCAGCTCGTTTCGGTTAGGCTTAGGCAAGTAGGTTACTGATTTAATTCGGTAAACGCGTGAAACGAGCCGTACAATATTCTTACACACGGTACAGGAGCCCCTGTACAAAAACATAATTTAAAGTTCACCGCATATGGCTCCGGGAAGGAAGCCAAATAAGCGTTTGAGTAAAATATACATAAAAAAAAAGACTCAGGTTACTTCTGTACTTAGATTTGACGTATTTCATTTTTGAAAAACTCTGTTTACATAAGTAGGTAAAACTAAATATTGAAATAATTTCACATGCAAATTTTTAAGACTTGGAAAAGACTCCTCTGGCATATAATTGTCAGAGTCTATTTTCCTTGAAACAGTCATTGTAATGGTTATTTGATGTTACCTTGATAACTTCTAGCTGAAGTTCCGTCGGCACAGTTTCAAATTTGATGGCAAATAGATTTTCAAAAATTCAAATGAGTTTTCAAAATCGATAGGTGAGCCCTCCAACAGAAAAATGGCTAGGGAATTCATCATCATTATGATTTTTGTAGTTGTTGAATGCTGTTAGATAGTGGACAAGGTTTTTTTTCTATTAGTTACTTTTTAATTTTAATTTAAAAACTTTGATGTTAGAATATAAATCTAAAATTAACGAGTTAGCACGTTGAAATTTTGAATTTAACTCATTCAGGAGTTGAGTTTCTACAACCATGACTAATCGGCTAACAACGTGATTTTTTTCTGTCATATATATATTGTTTTCTGAACGGAGATAAAAAATCTTTTCAAAATATTATCTTGGCTGGCCAACAAAATTCACTCTGTTAAGGAATATCTGAGTACTCGCTTTCAATTTCAGTGAGAAAGTTCTAAAACAATAATATTAATATATTTTAAAAACATAAATTATTCTGGTGGGCCGGTTTGAAAAGCTTGGCGTGCCGGTTCCGGCCCACGGACAGTAGATTGAAGACTCCTAATTTAGGTACATTCAAAATGCGTTCCGAAATGATACAGTTAATTTAATTAGAGTTTAAGCCATTTATAACTGAAAATATATATGTTTGTATTAAAAATAAATAGTTATTTTAAACATTTGTAAAATACTATAGAAATTTCGGGGGGGTCCGGACCCCTTGGACCCCCCCCCCTCAGATACGGCCTTGGTGTTCTGTACCGATATTTTTACATAATTCTTCAAATATTCTTCATTTAACTGATCGTTTTTTAATGTAGTTTATCATTTCAATCACAGTTTTGAGAACATCACTTAATTCTCCCCCAACCGAACTTTTTATCATTAGAGCATTACAAAAAACAGCGAGTTGTAAATTGTAATAAAATTAGAATTTTTATTTTTTTCAAGAGTAAGAAATCCTTTTCTAGTCGCGACCTACCTCTCGTCGTTAACGGTCGTCTTATCGCCAGTTACCGCATTAAAGTCGCGTTCTTTTTTCGTATTTTATTAATATATTCCTGTTATGCCGTTGCCGGCTAGCGGCAACGGCCGCCTTCTCGGGCAAAAATCTGGACAAGGTAAAGTTAAATCTGCGCTCGCTTCCACTCATCACGATGATTCTAATTTCACGACTGTCACTTATAAAAAGAACAAAATATCTTCAAATACGCCCAACGAGCCAGTCTCACCAAACCTTCAACACATCATAACTAATCATCCTGTTCTCAATATTAACAACGAAGATAAATTTACATATGATAACTCCATGGCTACGTGCGACACTCTCGACGATAATAATATTATCGATAATGACGTAATTAGCTCTTCACCAAAACCCGATCAAGTTATTACAAACACTACCTCGTCTACATTACCTGTTGCCACACAAACGAAACTTATTACTGATCAACACCTCAAACACTTTGAGCCCAACTTCGACGGTACACCGGTAATTATCATTGAGTTAACCGATACTAATACTTCCACCTGGCACCCGTTAAAGTGGGCTAAATTGCTTAGTTCAAACTTTTTTGGTATTAATAATATTAAACCAAATGGTCACAAAAAAGTAAAAGTAACATTCGATTCGACTTTTCACGCTAATATTTGCCTCGATTCGCCTGTCCTAGCTGAACACAATTTATCGGCCTACATACCCTCAACTCTAATATTTTCGTACGGAGTTATTAAATTGGATACCTCCTTCTCAGAGGAGGATTTTTTGGAAGGCGCAAAATGCGTTGTACCCATTATTGGATTCAAACGTATTGTCATCCACAGAGATGGTAACCCCACCCCTACCCGCATTGTGGAAATTAAATTTTTGTCTACTAAAATTCCAAAATCACTATCAATTTTCAACGTCCTCTTCGATGTCTCGCCTAGCGTTCGTTCGCCTCTTTAATGCAACAAATGCCTTCGGTTTGGACACACCCACAAATTTTGTCGCAGCAGTCCAAGATTTAGTCATTGTGGAGAAAACAAACACTCCATCGACCAGTGCCCGACCGTACAAACCACCGATCCTCGCTGCCTTTTCTGTCACCTCCCTCATCTCGCCACCGATCGCAACTGTCAAGAATGGGATTTCCAACGTGACATCAAAAAAATCATGGCCACCGAAAACATCTCATTCCGCGATGCCATCAACTTCAAAAAACAAAATCAGGTCTCTTCAGCTTTTAGTTATTCTAATATTGTTAATAAACAGCCTATGGTTTCTTCCAAAAACATAATCCCCCATCCCCCACAATCTAATCATCAACATTCGCCCAATGTCACTGAAACCAACTATACGAATCTTCACTCTCCGAGAATTTCAAGGCACCATTCCCCTCCTCGGGCTGTTAAACATTTTAAACTCCCCACCCAAAAGAACTTTTCCCTCCCCAATGGCTCATTTTTGGAATACGTTCATAATAACCACTCGATAAATGAACCTCCAAATCAAAATAATGATCTCACATGGGTAAACACCCTTTCAACCAATTTAACACAATCATTAATTAATGCTCCTCTCAATTCTCAAACAGCTAGTTCTCTTCAAAACCTAATCGAATCTTCTCTTCTCGCTCTCTTAGCAATACCTGGTTTTCCTACTATATCTCTACCCTAATTAATCTCAGTTCCAAATCACCCCACTTCTTTTCGTACATTTTAACATCCAAACTCTAATTCAAAAACAAACCAATGGATTTAATTAATATTTTACAATGGAATGTCCGTAGCCTCCCAGCCCGATCTCCCTCCATTCAGAAACTCCTGTCTGACTCTAAATGCTCCATAGCATTATTATCCGAGACCTGGCTTCTCCCAACCAGGAATTTTCAAATTCCACACTTCAATCTTTTTAGAGCCGACCGTGCAGATGGTTATGGTGGCTCTGCAATTATGACACATGTCTCACTTAACGTCCGCGAAATCGATATTAATGCAACCCTCAAACAATCTTTTTCCATTCATAAAATAGACATTATTGGTATCGAAGTTCTGAATCTAAAAAATCTCCCCATTATTTCTTTCTGGTCATGCTACATCCCCAACGATCCCAAAATTTCCTTAGCACTGTGTGAATCCTTATTCCAACTCACCAGCAACAATAGTTTCATCGTAGGCGATTTTAACGCCCATCATCCCGCGTGGGGTTCATCATTCGCTTCCAGGCGTGGCAACATGATCTACAATACCATCAATTCCTTAGGTCTTTCTATTCTTAACACAGGCACCGCCACCCACCTAGGTAGACCGAACTGCCCCAATTCTTCTATAGACATTTCTTTCTGTTCTCCTAATCTAGTGTGGTCCTCATCCTGGTCAACCCAGGCTGACCCTCATGGTAGTGACCACTTCCCTATACTTATCTCTCTATCCACAAACGGTAACACCGCCTCCAATATTCCTAGAACTTCCACTCCGAGCGACGTAACTTCTCCATCTATACCCAAGGAATTCAATCTTAATAGAGCCGATTGGAACTTATTTTCCGAATTAATTAACCACAATATTACGCATATTGATAACTCACTGAGCCCAATCGAAGCTTACAACTTGTTTATCCAAATAATTTTAGACTCCGCCAATCAGTCTATCCAACGCAAACACATAAACAGCAATCTCTATCCTCCTTCTCCTCCATGGTGGGACACCACCTGCACCCAAGCTGTCAAAAATCGCAATAAGCTTTTTCAAATATACCGCCGCTCTGGCGCCATACACGACTTTTACAGATATAATAACGCTTGTTCCCATACCACTCGGTTACTTAAATCTAAGAAATCGAACGCCTGGAAATTATTTTGTAACAACCTCAATCCTTCCTCATCCATCACGTCACTATGGAAAACTGCCAAACGTTTTCGGAATTGCATTCACCCACTCACCCGTCCACATAACGATATATGGTTTAATGATTTCTGTACAAAAGTTGCACCCTGCTATGTTCCCTCGGAATCTGAAACTACCTCCAATCTTTTAGTCAACCATTCACACCCACCTTCTTCTCACTGTCTAAGTTTACCGCTAACCTTTAGCGAACATAACACTGCAATTTTTTCGCGAAAATCCGCTGCCTCTGGCATCGATTGTATATCCCCTATTATGTTAAAACACCTACCCACCAATGCTTTAGAAATTTTACTCAAAATAGTTAATAATTTAATTGATTTTAATATAATTCCTTTATCCTGGACCGAATACAAGGTAATTCCTATTCCAAAAGCTCATTCGAATAACTCATTCCGCCCGATTGCTTTATCTTCTTCGCTCTGTAAAGTTGTCGAACACATTTTTAAAAATAGACTTGACTGGTGGTTAGAATCTAACTCAATTCTTCCTGATAATCTATACGCTTTCAGACGAGGTAGGGGCACCACAGACTGCCTTGCCAACTTTATTGGTGACATTTATCGGTTTTTCAATAATAGAGATTACCTTGTTGCCACCTTTATCGATATTCGCAGCGCCTTTGACACCGTAAACATTCCTCTTTTAATCTCATACCTAATTGCACTAAATCTCCCACTCTCCTTCATTAATTTTATTTTTCGTCTTTCCTCTCATAGAACTTTACATTTTCTCTCCCCCTTTGGCACTACCAATACACGTACGACAACAACCGGTCTTCCACAAGGCAGCTGCTTGATTTATTTATTGCCAATCGCCTTATTTCTCCCAGTCACAATTGTCTTGTGTACGCCGACGATATAGTTTATCGTTTATAT
The DNA here is from genome assembly GCA_949715065.1 of Periphyllus acericola. Taxonomy (NCBI): domain Eukaryota; kingdom Metazoa; phylum Arthropoda; class Insecta; order Hemiptera; family Aphididae; genus Periphyllus; species Periphyllus acericola. The sequence continues at coordinate 43,106,173 of OX454265.1, read as the reverse complement.
TTTATTTATTCCCACAATAGTCAAATCAACCTTGATATCGCCTCCCTTAACGATGCATTATGTTCTTTACATATTGTTCTATCCTCTTCCTTCTTCTCAATAGCTCCTGAAAAATGTAAGTCCTTAATTTTCTCCAGACGACGTTACCTTCAATGTGATGCCACAACAATAGATGGTTACACAATCCCCTATGTTTCAAATCATACATATTTAGGTCTAAATATGGACCCTAAACTTCGTTGGTCTCCTCATCTTAATGATTTAACTATTTTTGCCACCAGCTGGTCAAACTTTCTCAGATCCGTGTCTAATACTTGGTGGGGTTCCCACCCTTCCACCCTAATACTTATTTACAAATACGTCATACGCGCGAAGTTTGATTACTGCTGTTTCTTTTCTGGCTCTTCTGCTCTCGCGCACCTTAATAAACTTAATAAATTACAAATATCTTGTCTCAGATCCATTATTGGTGCCCTAAGATCCACTCCTTCTCCTGCTATTGAAGTCGAAACATCTTGCCAACCTCTCCATATAAGAACCAAATGGCTTGCCGGTAAATTTTTACTCAAACAATTAGCAAATAAAGAATCTTATATTTTTAATTCCTTCCTTGAGATTTATTACTCTTGGAGATACGTCCAAAAGACTCTTCCAGTTCTCGCCTTAATAGCGCATTCACTTGCAGCGACGCGCAATTATATCATCCAATCTAATTACTTTCAAACCAATCAACTTTCAAACTCACTCGCGAACCCCCTTAATTTCCACTCCACCTAATTATGTGAACAATATCTTTCTCGATTTCATTCATAATACCTTCCCGCTCTTCATCCTAATTTTCACGGACGGCTCTGTCTCTCCCTTATCAGCTGGATATTCCTTTTATATTCCGGATCTTCACATTTCCTTCTCCAACAATCTACCTCCCACTTCATCTTCTTTCACAGCTGAATGCTTCGCCATAATTGAAGCACTCAATACAATCTCATCCTTACCTCCAAATAATTATCTCGTCGCCACTGACTCTTTGTCCTGTCTCAAAGCTCTCTCCTCTAATATTTTCAATTCACATCTCTCTCCTCTCATTATCACCATCAGACATATTTTATTATCCCTTACGGAATCTGGCTCGGACATTCAATTCATATGGGTACCAGGCCACACTGGAATTGCTGAAAACGAATTCGCTGACAAACTAGCAAAATCCTCTGCCTCCCTCAGATGCCCTTCAAGTACGAAAATTCCATGGTCTGATTTTATCCCCATCCTTAGGTCCTGTACATCCAATCTTTGGCTTAGGCACTGGAGTTCACTCACTCCTCACTTCGCCACCTGGTACAGAAATATATCTCCTACGATACCTACAACACCATGGTTTCCCAACCTTGATATTTCTCGAAAATGCATAACATCGTTCTCCCGCCTCCGGTTTGGACATTCTCGACTTCCTTCTCACTCCTTTAAACTGTCACTGAACGATTCCCCTCTCTGCACTCTACACTATGACCCTATGGTCTGTGATATTAACCATTTTCTATACATCTGCCCCAGCCTATCAACACATCGTGACCACCTACTATCTATTTTGAACTCCTCCAACATCCCTTTCGATACTATAAATATATTTTCTAATAAACAAAAAAACATCATATTAAATATATTATCTTTCTTTAAACATTCAGGCTTTTTAATCTAAATTTATTTTGTACTGTTCTAACGCATTTGTAACAATGTAACAATAATTGTATCCTTTAATTTGTAATTGTACTTTAATTGTAATTGTTGAGACTCATTGTATTTAAAAAGTTTAAATAAAAAAAAAAAAAGAAATCCTTTAAATCGACCAGTCATTGGGGCTGCACCATCTGAGCAAATTGAAATGCATTTCGACCAAACTATATTATTTTCTTCAAAAAAATTACTATCAGCATAATATTATCGACTCGTGTTGTAGTTTAAAATTCACGGCAAATAAAAACTGTTCAATTTTTTCATTTCCATTGACAAATCGTATGAAAGCAATTAGCTGAGATTTACGAGAAACATCGGTGCTTTCATCAAGTTATAATGAAAATTCTTTATCTTTTTGTAATATCTTATTTACATTTTTTACAATATCTTCCGACATTGTTAATATTCTTCGACGAACAGTATCATTTGACAACGGTATGTTTAAAATTTGTTCAGTTGCTCTTTTTCCTTTACCAAACATGATATGAACAAGATGGTAAAATCAATTCTTCTCCGATGGTATGTTGTTTTTTTTTTATTTTTTGCTATTAACTCGGAGATTTTAAAAGAACATAAAAAAGATATATCAGATATTTCTAAACGTTTTCCATAAACGTAGAATTTTTTTTTGTGATGACATATGCATAAAATATTCAGAACTTTTTTTATTGACGTGACGATGGTTTTTTTCTAAATGTCTTTTTAATTTATTTGGTACCATTGACTCGTTTGATAAATACGCCACACTGAGGTATTTGATTATTTTCATCACTATTTAGTTATTTAACTATTATATACTTACGACGCTATACTGTTGTTTTGTCATTAATTTTTATTTTATAACCCTGTTTGCGCCGTTGCCGATCCTACAGATATGGCGGTTGTCGGCAACGACTTGCGAATTATGTTGAGGACGGGAGCGGAAAAGGATGACCCGAATAAGCAGCAATAACAATATTTAGGGTCGGAAACACATATAATGCCACATGCGGTCTTTTATAATATTCTAATAATATTATGATAATAACAATAATGATACTTATAATAGTATAATAATCAAAGAAAATAAATCACCAATAACTGCCCACTGACCACGTGCGGGGAATGAATAATTAAATTATCTTACGGGCCAACGTCCAGCAATCGTCCAGATGAGTTTCCTTCGTTCTCCACGTGACTGGTCACAGTAACAGCACTCCTTTTGGGACTCGTGATCACACGAGGTATTCGGTGACGGTAACACCGGAGCTATGAAGAACTGAAGCGCGAACTTGCGCTTCGTTCAACCGCTCGGAAAAGACAAAATCCGTGGTCGCGGCAGCCGACGGCCAAGCTCACGGCTGATGAACCAGTGCGGGACCCTGGTGGGGGGAAACGTTGCTAAGAGCTTCGAAACCGAAGAGCAACTTGGAGTGTCCAAGATGTGGCGGGAAAACTCGTTCCGCGTTCGAACAAACCCAAAAGAGAAGTTTGTGATGACGGTAACGGTGAATTAGTAGAGCTATCGATACTTGTATTAACCGAAGTTGATATTTTTTTAGTTATAAATTTGTCCCTACTTATTGAAGTTCCTTTTAATATGAAATTTCGAAGAAAATATGAAATTATAACAAAACTTCACACACATAACACGTACAACTTACGACTGAGGACATGCAATATAATATGTATTATGAACGTCGAACAGAACAGAAATGTATTTGATTATTATATGCACATACAATTACCTAGGTATATTAAACTTTTAAGTAGATAGAAGAAAAAAATCAAAAAATGTATATACATATTTTATGTAAAAAAAAAATACAAACTAAAGTATAAAATCCCATTTTCGTGGTAACATAGCAAATCTATCGATCATTTTGGATTTTCAGAATGAATAATACTTTCAATATTACAAACTTGACATTTAAATTTAAAACTTGAAATATATCCATTTCTATATCCAAAAATGAACAATTGCTACCACCACTATGGCGACTGTTTTTTATTTGTTCGAAAATATAGGCTACATCAACTATTCGCCTACCTACTAAATTCCTAAGTATAAATATATATTATAAGTAAATGACTAAGAGAAAAAATAGGAACAAATGCACTTCACCATCACCTCATGAAATTCAAATTTTGACTAAATCAATTTTTTTTAGGCTGTTTTTTTCTTCTAGAAATGTAATTAAAAAGGTCGAAACTCCAAGGTCTGATGATACTCCTCGGTATTAGTCTTTTATATTGACGAGAAGCATAATATTATTATTAAGATTTACATGCACTGTTATAAAAATTATTGAATACAAATCGAATGAGTTATCCAGAAGGTTGGTTTGTCAATGCCGATTTTATTATTTTGAAATATCTACTATGTAGGTATTGTCTATATTATTATTAGTTCATAATCTGTTCCTGGAAACGTCCGTCGTCGTTGATAACCGACCGCGAGCGCGCGAGACGTTGTTTTGTTAGTTTTGGGCGTTTTGGCGTAGTGGGGCGAAATCGCGGCTGCTGTCACCACGGCATGCAGGTGGCAGCACATGCTAGCAATGAAAAATTAAATCCAACGGCGTAAACATGTTTACGCAAAACATACAAAAAGCTATTAAAAAATGGTTTTAGTGTAAAAACACTTATTATGAAATTGATAGAGGATAATATTTAGGAGGGATTCTCATCGGCGTTTTATATTATTCTAAATATACATCTAGATATAAAAGGCACAAAAACCTTTTTTTTTTCATTTTTGAAATGACTAACTTTTTTAATAATTAAAATTTTAAAAAAAACCGATGAGAATCCCTCATAAATATTGTTTTCTTTAAATTTCATAATAGGCAATTTTACTCTAAACCCACTTTTTAATGTGATTTAGTTTGTTTTTCGTGGACGTGTTTTTACCGCTGAAAATTACCGGTGTAGCGTCCTCTTAATACGTTTACATACCTACGCAGAAACAATATTGTTAGCTATGTATTTTTCGCCCTTTGTGGTGACACTGATTCGGGGCCTACCGGACCGGCCACCGCCGCCGTAGACGGGTTTTTTGTGCGTAACCGTGGTGCACGACGTATGTGCTCTCGGACGAACTGCCGTTTTATTGTTATATTTTGCTGTACGCTTAGGCACACGTGTTATTTTCTTTATTATAAACCAACTTGTTCTTTTTCTAATTAATTAACTCTAGTTATTCTCCTGACAAGTGTCTAGAGTTTAGATTTTAAGACTTTATTCCTTTCATATCAGAAGTGGGATCCGACTCTGATCGTTACAAGAGTCGATCGTATCTATTGTGCAGTCTCTACGATCGTTACGTGTCGCCGCCCGCCTAAATCAACGAGTTTTGTGAAATCGCGAAGTGCCGACGCTGAACGCCATCGCCGTTTTCCGTCGCGTCGTTTATGTCTCGTGGTTTACACGCTGAGCGTCGCTCGTGTGCTCAAGGTCGAATCTCGGGGTTTTTACCACCGATCGCAACAACACCGCAACCGTGTTCGCGACGATACCGTGACCGCGTTCGGGACGCAAGTCGTTATCGCCTTCGTGTTGCGACCTCATCGTAAACAAATCGTAAACACCCGCTAATCTCGTTGACAATTGGTTTGGTGATATGGTCTGTCATTTTGTACGTTGCTTACGAAGTTCGGTCACTGTAATCAACGACGATGAACGATACTCCGTCGAACGGGTGCGTCTCGACAGATGACGGGTCCGCACCGAAAGCACCCACGTATTATGAATTATTGAAAACCGTATCCGAATTGACTGAAAGGTTACGGAAACTCGAGTCCGACGTTCCGCAACCCGTTCGACAACAGTCTCCGGATTACGACGGTACTGCCATGGCCGCTCCATCCGTCGACTACCGCATACTCCCGGACGTTGGAACTTCCATATGGTCGTTCACGGGACATGAGTCGAGTGGCCAAGCGGAAGATTGGATTTGTTCCGTCGACGGCATGGCGGAAGTGAACCATTGGCCACTGAGATACCGACTACAATACGTACGCTGTCATGTCACTCAAGCTGCGCGGAGCTGGTTCCTTTTGGAAGAATTTCGCGACTGGGACACCTTCGTCCGGAGTTTTAGGGCTACGTTCATACGTACGCTGCGCAAGGCAGATCTGTGGCGAGAACTCGATGCACGAGTGCAGCAGCCGACGATCGACTATTTCTACGCGAAGCTGGGATTGTGCGGATCGCTCGATCTGACATTCGCTGATACGCGGGAATACGTCGTCGAGGGATTGAGGTCTCAACCACTGACCGATTGGGTGTACGGTAGGACTCATTTCAACCGCGACGACCTACTAGCGGATATCCGGGATTGGGAGCGTATGCGTGCAAAGCGGAAGGAAAAGTTCGAGACCGCCGGCTTGTCGGTCAACAAACCCCGCATTCTTAAACAGAAGTCGACTACTGATCATTCGAGTGTGAAGTCGACTAGTGTCGCGCCCGATATTCCGCCGAAAACGACGTCCAGCGCGGTCGCTGTTTCGTCGACGTCCAAGGCGCAACCAAAACCCAAAAGAACGTTCGACCTTTTATTGTTTCAATTGCCGTGGCCCGGGACATATCTCCGTGGATTGCCCGAAACCTCGACGACCGATAAAGTGCTCAAACTGTGGTTCGAATCAGCATACTCGAGGTCGATGCCCGGAGATCGTCGCTGAACGCTCCGAGAACGGGTCCGTCGCTGATCACGCGTATCGCGTCGACGCGATCACGAGTGCGAGGCCGAAAAACCCGTTTTTGAAAACTGTAATTGTGAACGGTCGTTCCGTGTCCGGTTTGATCGATTCAGGCAGCTCCGTTGTGTTAATACGTTCGACGGTGGCCCTCGAGTCTGGCTTAATCGTACGTGACGCTGCTTGTCCCTTGTATACGGTGGGAAACGCCGATCAACCCGGTGCGATGACAATCGGTGAGGGTGTCGCCGACGTCATTATCGACGATGTGCTGGGGGCCGATCATGAATTGAAAATTGTGCCTGACAACTCAATACCGGTCGACGTATTGGTAGGTCGCACGTGGCTCGATCTGCCACACGTAAATTATTCGAAGCAAGCGGGTGAAATAGTTTTCGAGTCAAACAGTTGTGTGTCGACTGACGCTCTCGCCGAGAGTCCCTCCACCGAAGTATATGTCGCGGAAATCGAGTCGCAACCTCCTGTGAAGGAGCCAATCACCGCAAATGACGTTGTGTTTGACGCCAACGTGACGACAACTCAACGTGAGTCCCTGGTCGAGTTGTTAAACGAATATCGCGACGCCTTCGCAAAGAATATTACGGAGCTCGGCTGTACGAACGTAATTTCTATGGATATTACTGAAACGCCGGATAGTACGCCGGTTAATCTCAAACCTTATCGTACGTCACCCACCGATCGCTGACACGCTCCGCGATTGGAAAGACGCAGGAATCATAAGTGATTCAACCTCTTCGTATGCCAGCCCAGTATTACTTGTGAATAAGTCGTCGGGCGAGAAGCAACTGTGTGTTGATTACCGACGTCTCAACCAACAAACCATAAATCAACCGTACCCAATGCCCGACGTGGATTCGCAACTTGGGGCTCTGTCGCATGGCGTGATTTTTACAACTTTAGATTTGTCTAACGGTTTTCTGCAGGTGCCGCTTACCCCCGCAGCCAAAGAAAAGACAGCGTTCGTCACCGAAGAGTCGACCGCTAAGTTCGAACGCATGCCCTTTGGGTTGAAAGGTGCGCCGGGGACGTTCCAAAAAATGATGGGGATCGTTTTCGAAGGTTTGAAAAGGGACGGAGTTGTGAGTACATACTTGGACGACATCATACTGCCGTCGAAGAATTGGGAGTCTATGATGAATGATCTACATCGAGTTTTGAGTGCCATACGCGCCGCGAATCTCACACTTAAACCGTCGAAGTGCAAGTTCGGTGCTCGCGAACTCGACTACTTGGGCTTCCGAATTTCCGAAGGTACCGTCAGACCAGGCCGTAAGGTGCACGCGATTGCCACGTTTCCGCGTCCGAAGGACGCGCACGAAGTTCGACGATTCTTGGGCCTGGCCGGTTATTTCAGAAGGTTCATCGTGAAGTACGCGCAACTTGCAGCCCCACTCACTCAATTGACCGGTAAAGATGTGCCATTCGACTGGTCGTCAGAACAAGAGGACGCCTTCACCGCGTTACGCGAGGTTTTGTGTAAGGAGCCCGTGGTTAGCATGTACGACCCCAACGCTGTCGTCACTCAAGTACATACGGACGCCAGCAGTCACGCGTTGTCCGGCATATTGTTGCAAGGCGCCTCCTCGACCTCTCTACATATGGTATATGCGGTGAGTACGAGAACGACGCCCGCTGAGTCTAAGTATCATTCGTCCCGCCTTGAACTATTCGCTATTATTTGGACCCTTAACCGCCTACGACAATTCCTACTGGGAATAAAATTCGTCGTTTTCACCGACTGTCAGGCCCTGGTTTACTTGAACCTTCATAAGACAGTTAAGCCGCAGATAGCCCGCTGGTATGAGGTGCTCCAAGAATACGATTTCGAGATAAAATATCGCCCGGGAACACGAATGGCTCACGTCGACGCTCTGTCCCGAGCGACCGACGACGAAACGGATTCGAGATCCGTCGACGCAGAGTTGACTGAGCGACTTGAAGTATGTGTCGCTCTGACGAAAGAAGAACGCGTTCGTTTCATGCAGCAGGTCGATGAACACTCGCGTAATTTAATCGGACTTTTCGAAACCAACGGTGAGCTCTCCGAGCAAGATAAAAATGAAGTTAGGGATTACGAGCTGTCTTCTGGCATTTTGTATCGTCGATATAAGGGACGCCCGTTATTAGTGATACCGAAATCCATGAGGAAGGGTATCGTTATCGAAGCACACGACCATGGAGGGCATTTCTCTGTCGACAGGACCGTCGCACGAATCACCGCAGACTACTGGTTTTCGTGTCTTCGCCGATACGTGCGTCAACATATCAGTATGTGTATCGACTGTCTCACACACAAACGCCCGTCGGGCAAGAGGCCCGGGCTACTGCATCCGATACCACCGGGAAGACGTCCATTTCAGGTCATACACGTCGACCACCTGGGACCGTTCGAGACGTCCACGTCGAACAACAAATATTTGTTGGTAGCGGACAATCTTACGAAGTACGTCCACCTGTACCCGTGTAGTACCACCGACGCCGTCGGCGTAGTACGTCTGCTAAAAAGGTTTTGCGACGATCGAGGTATACCGGATCGAATTATTTCGGACAGGGGTACGTGCTTCACGTCGCGCTCGTTTAGTCAGTTTTGCCTCGACCGCCAAATTGCACACATGCTCAATTCTACCAGGCACCCTCAAGCCAATGGTCAGGTCGAGAGGGCCAACAGAACAATTATTCCGCTTCTCAGTTTGTCGACCTCGGATCAACGCCGTTGGGACACGAAGGTCAAAGACGTCGAGCGCATGATGAACACCGCCGTGAATAAAACCACGTCGAGGACGCCATACGAAACTCTCCACGGCTATCTACCGCGTTTTCGATCGAGTGCACTGTCCACGATGAGCCGTACCAGAGACGAAAGTACTCCACCCGAGGACGTTCAAACGGAAGTGAGGGACCGAATACTCCTCGAACAGGCGAAGATGAAAACCCGATACGACCGTAAACACTTCGACGGCATTCGTTACGACGTCGGAGAAGTTGTCGTCATGCTGAAGCAACCCACGGCGGGCCAGCCGACGAAATTGCAGGCCAAGTATCGCGAGAGACCATTACAAGTAATTGAGGTACTCCCGAGTGACACGTATAGAGTCGCTGAGCTGGCGTCGGCCGGACACGAGATATATGCGACCACCGCGCATGTCTCGCAATTGAAGTCCTGGCGAATTCTACGCGAGACCCCCGACGAGGATCAGTTCAATGACGAGGCCGACGACGAGGTTGAGTCCGACAACGAGGTCGAGTCCGACAACGAGGTCCAATCCAATGCCGCCCACGAGGGACGACAAGATACTGCCGCCACTTCGCAGACACCCATCACCGTGGAACTCGTCCAACCCCGCCAGTCCACCAGGAAGCGGAAGGTACCCGCACGACTGGAAGATTACGAGCTAGGTCGGTCCTGAACCGCCAGCAGTATTTTTGATTTATATTTATTACTTATTTATTATTAATTATTATGAAATTCTGTTAATTATTTTGCCGAATATGTGAACGGCCCGGGGACGGTCCGTGAGTAGGAAGGCTGATTGTTAGCTATGTATTTTTCGCCCTTTGTGGTGACACTGATTCGGGGCCTACCGGACCGGCCACCGCCGCCGTAGACGGGTTTTTTGTGCGTAACCGTGGTGCACGACGTATGTGCTCTCGGACGAACTGCCGTTTTATTGTTATATTTTGCTGTACGCTTAGGCACACGTGTTATTTTCTTTATTATAAACCAACTTGTTCTTTTTCTAATTAATTAACTCTAGTTATTCTCTTGACAAGTGTCTAGAGTTTAGATTTTAAGACTTTATTCCTTTCAATATGTAATTCCAATTTACTTTTTTTTATAGTTTTATATATCAGTAGGTAATCAATAAAAGTATAAGAATATCTTCATAATAGTTTTTCTTATCTGTGATTTTTACTATTTAATCATAATGCTGAAATAATATATGAAATAATATATTTTGGCGACACACACCACGGTAATATGTGACGCACTATAAGATACATACATATTGTAGTGTAAACATTGAAACCATTGAAAACCACGGAACTAGATGGTCAACTAGGTCATAAAATATGTTTCAGTTGGCGAGAGGTAGAAAAGGTTTAGATGGTGGGGAGGCACTGACAGACAGAAGAGTAGCTGAGTAATACTAGGTTGGTTCAAGATGATAAGTAGTTTTTAAGACTAGGTTATGTGCTGTATTGGTTACAAAATTGTCTAAAATATCTAGTTTTTTAGATAGTCACTATGTGGGTTATGGTGGTGCATATATTTTCTAGCCCTTTGGAATATTATTTTGAATATTATGTTTTCAACAAATATAATAAATAAATACTAAATCATATAAATTGTTTTTGCAAAACAAACTGTTATTATAAATATATTAAAACATAATAATAAAATAAAATATTTAAACATAATAATAAGTAAAAACAAAGTTAGTCCAAAAATAAATTAGTATTGATATAATATTCATTATTATAAATCACAACAAAATATTATTGATTTAATATATAACAAATATTATTAAATATTATTAATTTAAACAAATCAAAAACAGAAATATTGCTTAGATGTGTTAGTAAGACACCGGAGTCCAGAATGATGAGTCCCTCAGTGAAATTAAAATAATCATTGTGGCAATTTGAAAAAAATGAGGAAATGAGCAACAAAAATGTGTGCTAGCAATAGATGAAAATTGAGAATGATTAGGAACTTATTCATTGTGATCAATCGTTAATAAAATTATTTTTGGAAATAACATCATAAACGACTAAATATTTGTTATTTAAAGAATTCCTAAACAGCTTATTATAAATTGAATAGGGATGATTGTATCAATTAACTCCATGATTCCGGAATCGGTGTCTCTGTTGTTAATTTTGTTCATTCATCAATTATTTAAAATAAAAGTTAGCTATATTGACGATTTCTTGAAATCTTTCGAGTTTTATCAATAAGTTTTGGTGGAGGTGGGCCTCTAGCAGCGATATGACGGTTATATAAGCTGAAAAAATTTAGAGAAAACTATATTATTTTATAGTAAAAACAAATATTGACTTTATCATATATTTAAAAACTATGAAAATTTAAAATCTAGAGCTAAAAATTATGACTCTATACCCATCATAAATTATCTAAATAGGTAAAGATAAGTCCATTTTATAAAAATTGTCTCCTGAATAATATACATAAAAAGTTTACTTCAAATTTTCTACTGAAAAAATACTTAATTACCTTTAATATTAAAAAAATTATGATCATTTGAAGAGAACATTTTTAAAGTTTAAAAAAACTAAATAATGAGCTTAATATAAAATATGAAACTCTTGAAAATTATCCCTTTAAAATACCAACTTAAGATTTACAATTGATCAAAAAGTTTATGACACTTTTGGTATACTTCTATGAAAAAAATTACATGATTAAAAAACTTATTTTTAATTCAATATAATCCTTGCTTTACCCAGAAATTGAATAATTTATAATATATTATAAGAATTATACATATTTACGTAAAATACTCATTTTGAAAAATAACTTGAAAACTAGTACTTACTATCTGTAAGTTTCCGATCTAATATAATCAATTACATGAGATACACCAACTTGAAGTTGATCAGCAATTGGAGCAACCCAAGGATTAAAATCCATTCTTAATACAGATTTGTTGCCAAATAAATCCAAATTACCCAATTCAGGTGGTAAAACTGTAAGGCGATTAGCTTGAATATGTAACTCGCGCAGTCTGGGTAAATAACCAATTTCTTTTGGTATGTCAATTAAATCATTTTCTCGTAAAACCAACTACAATAAAAATATATTATGGCTTCAATACATTTTAAAGATTTATGAAAATAAAAATACGTAAAAGCTAAATATTTGTTTTTATTAATACAGTAGAATTTTGGTAATCCAACAGATATCAGACAACGCTACTGCCGGATTAACAAAAACACCGAATTTCTGGGGGTTCACCTAAAAACGCATTTTTACTTATTTAGTATTTTACATTTTTACTCATGTTAAAAAAATTAATAACTTTATTGTATTTCATTATAACATAAATAATACATACATGCTGTGATGTAATTAATCTTTTGATGAGATAGGTTTAAAAAAATTATAAATTTGTTTTTGTTTTTTTTTGTTTGAAATGATGCTTTTAAGCCTTTTTCTTGGTATGTATAGGTTAATATCGCTGGATTACTGGACGCACTGGATTACCGAGATCCTACTGAACAGTGAAACTTCCATACAACAAAGTTTTAAAAGCAAACAAATAAAATTGTAATATAGAGGAATTTGTTAGATAAAATTGAAAATATTTTAAATTTTTTTCATTTAATAAATTGCATGGAAGTTAAATATATTTTTTTATACCTTTTTGTCTAAAACCATTTCATAAACTCATACTTTCATTTGTTTTCTATTAATAAGGAGAGACTAAGCACTTACTGCTTGATTATGTTTTTACAATTTTTAATATTAAAATTTCAAATTTATTAATAATTGATAAACATTTACATTTCAATTTTTATTTATATTTATGGAAAAATTAGAAAATATTTAGTATTTATACAGTAACATTGTAGGCATTTTAAAACAATATTTAATACTTGATAGTGACAATATTTAATAAAATAGGTTTGTTATCAGATTATTTACTCGTTTTATAGAAATATTACATTTGTTATTCAGATGTATATTTTCATATAATTAACAACAAAGGTCTTAGTTCGTAAAACTATTTTGTTAAACAGAGAATTTCATTATTATATGGAAGTTTTACTGTACATATGTTTTTAAAAGTTATCAGTGATTTACATTGAAATCTGTTTATAATTAAGTACATTTTTAAAAATTTGTTCTCTCTAAATATATAATTTACTTACAATCTGTAGATTTTTTAAATTCCCAATCTCGGGTGGTATAGTTTCAAAATCATTATCACCCAAGTATAATGCTCGTAAAGTTTCTGAAACAAAGATAAATACATTTATTATTTACTCAATTCATTAACATTTAAGAATTATAGAATTGACATATTTAAATTTTTAATATTTTATAATTACCCAACATAAAGAAATTTCCCGGTAAACTGGATTCTTTCAAATTGTTATATGTAAAGTCCAAAACTTCTAGAACAGCAAAAGCTCCAAATCCTCTGGGTAATGAGTCCAAACGATTCATTCTATATAAATGTTATAATTTTAATAAAATTAAGCTTTACTTAAGAAAAACTTATATTAACTTACCCAACATTTAAAATTCGTAACTTTGGCATTGAAGAAAGAGAAACGGGCAATTCTTCAATATGATTATTAAACAAATTTAACATTTCTAACTGTGTTAAGTTGGCAATTCCAGGAGGTACTTCTAAAATTTAAAATTTAATTTATAGTTATATTATTTTAAAATAATTTATAATTTTAGATACATGTTTAACTGTAGGACTTTTGCTGCAATATTCTTAAAAGATTTATTACATAGGGACTTTGTGATACTTTCCAATACTAGTATTTAGTAATGTACTGATACTTTTCCTTCGATTCCTATGAGTAATTTTAGTATCGATATTGTACTGGTATTTTACTAAAATTTATACAAAAGTACTGGCAAAGAATCGACGGTGACAGTTACTGATTAGCCAAATTTCCTCTTATCACTTATGGTATGACTTCTGACTGAAAGTTTTTATACTTAACATTTATTTTTATATATTAATAATTATTAAATCATGTGTTGTTACTTGTTTTCCTTTTACTTTTTGCTAGTATCAAATAGTCATAATTATATTATATTATAATTTGTCCATAACTACAAAATTCCCAGTGAAAGACTATTAACAAAAACTGGAGGAATCATAACCAAAACCAGAAATAATTTAACAGGTTCTCGCCTTAGAAAATATTATTACTAGCAGATTTGACAGAAGAATATTGGTTTTAGATATTTTATTCATAATATACATTTATTTCACTTTTTTATTTATTATTATTAATTATTATAACTAAGCAACTTTCTTACATGATTTACTAATAAATTTCAAACATTTTTTTTTGGCTCAACTATATACATATTATACGAAACCATTGCAAAATGGTTCTTTTTTTCATTCAAGATTTACTCATAATGATACTTTGTATAGCCTATATAATTATATAATACCCTATCCTAACTTTTAAAGTCTTACATCATAATTAATAAAAATTAAAAAAAAACAATATCTAGAAATAATATTATTTTATCAACATTTGGGTTAATCACTGTATATTTAATGCTCTATATCAGCGATTCTCAAACGGGGGTCTGCGGACCCTTAGAGGACCACAAGAAGGTACTAGGGGTCCGCAGAAAAAATAACGTAATGGCGGAAAAAGTAAAAATTGTATTTGATATTTCTGAAGTATTGTAAATCGGTTTTTCTGTTTTCATATGAAATACATCATTATAAATGTTAAATCCATTGACCATTATTATCTTATATCTGCTGTGAAAAAGCCCAAGGATCACATCAAAATTACATTTTTACCATTATTACATTATATACATCATACATTCATACGACACTTGCTAGTTAAAATAAATAAATATTTTCGAATTTTTCGGTTTAGTGATTTCGTAAATTCTTATCGATCTTATGTGAAAATATATGACGAGTTGACATTTGGGGGTCCGCAAAGCAGTGGTGAGAGGCCAAGGGGTACACAAATATATGGTTGAGAACCGCTGCTTTACTCGTATATTACAATGATGTTATTATACAAACCTAATTACAGTAGAAACCATTTAAATCAACACTAAAGAAACCTATAATAGGTAATGTAAACTGCAGGGCTAACATACTGTTGAGAATATAGGATATTGGTCATACTAACTGATATGGCATATAAAATACCATCATTAAAAAATTATTTCTTCTGCAATAAATTCATTAATTTCAAAATATTTTAAATATACTTAATACTTACTTTGTATTTTATTATGACTTAATGTTATTCGAGTAATATTGTGCATGTCAACTGAAATCAAGCAGTTAAATACATAATTAGATTAATTATTATTTTAATATAATTTTTCTAATATAAAATTAAGAACTATTTTATATCAGAAAAGTAATAGAACTAAAAGCACCATATAACTTAATATAATACAGATATTTTGAGAAATACAGGATGAGAAAAGAACAATAAATATATATTCTGAACACATATTAAGCATTGTATTTATACCAAATTTATAATTATATAGTTAATTGTTATAAGGAACTTGTTATAAGGAAATATTTTAATATATGGCTATAAATGACGAGTTTATCCCTAGTTTAGGATGTACAAAGAACCAAACTCAAATCAAATCAAACTTATAATAATTTATTTAAAACCAGAATGAATAGCTTTATAATTTTAAATCTACTACACAATTAAATTATTATAGAGAACTATTATCAGGGAAATATATTTTTTGTATCCAATCTCTAGAAGTCATTGATAAGTATGTCATAAACTCACAAATAATTAAGAATATTAGCTCTCTCATAATTGAACAACATTAATTGGACTTTTCAACATGGTTATGCTTAGAATCAAATTACATTTAAAATAAATTAAAAAGTTTTCTCAGATAAAACAAAATTTGATCAATTCAACATCTTTGATTTCATTCAACAATACAAAATATGTTTTGATTAATGAATATTATTAAATATTGTCAAATAACAATGTAGATATACATTAGGGAACAACGCAACATAATAATTCTTAGTTTAATTGTTGAGGAGAATTCAATAAATTTCTCTCAGGACATTTTAATCATAGAAATATTGTTAAAATTGGTTGTGTTAACAAGCAAATTAATCTAGGAAATATCAAAAGAAAATACAGTAAATTGAAAAATTATAAGAATATCATTCTATAATTCTATATTATTCTGAATAAATGTGAACCAAATCTTTTTTTTCTTAGTGGCAGAACCCTCAACCTAATCTTATAAGCTGGAAACTTTGTGTCATTTGACCAATAAGTATATAGAGATATCAGATATCCTTATAAGGTAAATGTAAATAAAAAACAAGTTTCCTTAAAAGGAAATGTTTAAATTTAGTACACTCACTGAGCCCTGGCATCTCTTCAAAAGAGACTACTCCTTTGTCGGCCAAATCCAGCTCTGGATTTTGATTTTCCTGCGCATCTTCGATCACTTTTTTAGCCTTCGACATTTTCGGGGTTGTTGGTAAACAAGAAACTGGTCCATTTTCCATGATCGGCGGGGAGCGGTTCACACGTTAAAACGAAATAAATAATAACTGATAATATTATCAAAAGTTATTGCCAGTGTGACCATATTATCTGGTGATGGGAATCGGGAACGTACCAGTCAGTCTCTTTTCTATGCTACCCATAGATATATACTAATACTAGATAGCCGTCTTCTCGTTATCAGTGAAACACGTCGCCATATGCAAAGAAGACACTCGATAAACAAACGTTATCAGATACATGGACTAAATTATCACCTATTGGACACCGACAATATGAAATATTGTTCAAATAAAATATTTTAAATTATCGCTGGTAAATTAAATTATTATTTAGGCTTTGTCGCGGTCGTAATTACCACGACCGCGGCGGCTCGCTCGACGTCCGCGGTGACGCGTCCGGGAAACCGGTGGGGCCGGTGGCAAAGGTGGTTGCCGCCGGCGAGTGTTCGGAGAGTCGTGTGTGAGTGGTTGACGAGACACCTTCACATATTTATAATTAAATAAACGTCATATTGCTAAAATCCGTGTTCCATAATTTAAAAATTGACTACCTACACGGTCTAGACACCTTCATTGGCGCAGTCGGTAGGATGGAGTAAGGTAAGTGCTAATTTTAATAAAATAATTTTTCTTAAAATTAACTTAAATTAGCACTAACGGGTTAAAGAACCTACAAAAGGTGTCCCGAACGACCGGTTCCTAAGTAGTCTGTAAATTTTTATTCTTTTTTGTAAGTTTAAGTTAAACTTGCTAAGTATTTCCCAATCTAAGGTGAAAATTTACGCAAATTGCGAATTTTTTTATAAAATCCTCCGAAGTTTAACATAGGTTAAGCGGGAAATAGATTGGAAAATACGTCTCGGCCAACGATTTCCCAATCTCATTAAGCGATAATCTCTCCGCGAAATAAATTTAATTGGCAGATAGCCAACAATATGTCCGGAAAGAAGATAACCGAATTAAATATAGTAGGGCTTAATAGGGAGTTATCGGCACGTGGCATCGAGACCGGGGGGACCAAGGCGGATAAGATTTTCTTTCTCGAAGAGTATATCCGTACGCGGGAAAACCGTGACCCGGGGACGGTAATTTTCGAGACGGACGACGAAAGGTCGTCTACGGAAATACCGGCGGTCACGCACGATGCTCTGTACGATACGGGTGCGGTGAATACCGATAACAACCTGATGCATACGTACATGGAGCAAGTTTTGGACCGGCTGGAGAACTTGGAAGTGACGGTTGACGAGCAACAACGGACGATCGGAGTTCTCAGCGAGAGCGTAGAACGCTTGGAGCGGGAACTGTCCGAAGAAAAGCGGAAGTCAGCCGAACGAGTGGTGGAAACCACCCAAGAAAACCGCACCCGACCATACAACAACGTTTTGTCCGGCACAATGCAAAATTGTCCGGACAAAAACCTCCAGGCGACCGCTGAGGACCGGTGGTCCAATATTCGGAACAGGCTGTCCGGTGGTAACCCACCAAGACGAGTTTCGTCCGGAGTTTCCGGTGAAACGCCCGGAGCTTCCGGTGAAATGTCCGGAGTTTTCGGTAACCTGTCCGGGGTATCCGGAGTTTCCGGTGGAATCTCCGGTGGAAAACGAGTACACTTCGCGGAAAGTCTACTCATTCCCCAGCACGAGTTGAGTTTGGCCCGAACAAGCATCCCCGAGTTCGCCGGTAAGAAGGAGGAAGACCCGGAGCGGTTTCTCCTGCAGGCCGAGGAAATCTTGGTAGAGACCGGCATCAACAGGGCTCGATGGGTAACTGTACTAGCACCTCAACTAAAAGGTAAAGCAGGTACATGGTGGGGCAGATTGCGATCGTTGGACTTACCATGGGTACAGTTCAAAGACGAACTCCTAAGGAAGTTCAACGGAGACGACCTGCAATCTGGTCTCCAATCAGAGTTGCTGAGTATTTCACAAACCAGGTCCGAAACACTGGAGGAGTTTATCCTAATGAAATACCAGTTGTACCTGAGGGTGAGCGAGGGCTTGGCGGAACAAGCGGTGGTCCGAACGGTAATCGGCCTCATGCGGGAAGAGTTCCGCGTGCATGCATGCATCCAACGACCGAGGTCGTTCGCGGAACTGAGAGACCTGTCGTACGTTCTGGACGGTTGCATAACCGTAGCTCCGGGAAGGTCGGAGTCAACCCCGAACTGGAGGGAGAAGAAAAAGCCAGAGGTTGCGGAGAAGTCAAAGGGACCGACTTCAAGTCACCGACTATCCGCCGGACCAGGATGCAGGCTGTGTGGTGATCTAGACCACTGGCAAGCTGCATGTCCGAACAAGAAGTCGGAGTCGGGAAATGCCAGGACGACCGGCGGAACCGGCGGGTCCCGTCCGGTCAGGAGGTAATTGGCAACAGGTTAACGAGTCGGCCGAGGGCAAGTAAGCTACGGGTTTCAACTGGTACAGTAAGTAACTTTTCGGTACAGAAAACATACGTTACTAAAACTGACCGGGTAAACCGGAACTTGGGAGCCTTACAAGCCGGAGACTCCGGAAACCACCCGAAGAAAAGCTCCGTAGCCCGGAGTTGTCCGGTGAAAACCGTCGATCCTCCGGGTAAAAACGGAAA
Organism: Periphyllus acericola; assembly: GCA_949715065.1. Classification (NCBI taxonomy): domain Eukaryota; kingdom Metazoa; phylum Arthropoda; class Insecta; order Hemiptera; family Aphididae; genus Periphyllus; species Periphyllus acericola. The sequence goes on along the minus strand of OX454265.1, from coordinate 43,086,891 downwards.
CCCACCGGAAAAGAGCTCCGGAGACCGGAGTTGTCCGGTGAAAACCGTTGATCCTCCGGGTAAAAACGGAATTCCGTCGGAAAAAAGATGCAGACCTCGGATTTGTCCGGTGAAAACCGTCAATCAACCGGAAAAACCCATTGAAAGCGACGTTCTGGCACAAGAACCACAGTTCGTGACAATGGGACGGGTGAACGACGGACCAACGGAGAAAGGGTCTGACCTTTTAGAAATTAGTAGGACAGAAACTGTTCCGGACAAAAGTGGAAGCGTTACCGAGGTAAGCGATCTTCCCAATAACCATGTCGCGGACAACGTTTCAGGTGATGCGGAACAAGAGGAGTTAACACAGCAGTTGTTGACTTGTCCGATCACGTCCGAAAATTTTTCCGAGGAGTTTAGTCCTAACCAACGGGAAAAATGCAAGAGGAGGGACTCAGATACGGACTCATTGTTTGAGTTGCGACAACAATTCGCGGATCTGCGGACCGGAATGTTGGAGTCTTCAACCATTGCAACGGTTTTAACGGGTAAAACAAGAGTATCGGATATTCCGTTACCGGCCATAGAACTGGAGTTTGCATCCGGGACGGTAATAGCACTACTGGACTCGCAAGCGGCGAGGACGTATGTCAAACCGGGGGTGGCAAAGAAGTTTGGTCGAAGTTTTACGGGAAAACCAGAAATCGTCCGGATGGCGGACGGAAGAACACGGGAAATTACGGAGTTTTCCGAATTTCGAGCCAGAATAATGGATCTGGAAGTGTGTTTCAGGGCCGCAGTGTTTGACGACCTTATAGGAGATGTCTTCCTGGGCCATGACTTCCTCGTGGAGCAACAAGTCGCATGGGACTATAACGGTTGCATAATCCACTTGGGAAAAGAAAAACGGGTCTCCGTGAGTTGGAGAAATCCAGTAACTCCGGTGACCATAGCAGTGGACCTGTCAACCGCAGGATTACCCGAAGGCGAGTACGGTAAGCGGGTGGAACAGGTCCTAAGCCGATATCCGGAGGTCTTCTCCGGAGAAGTAGGCAGAACGCGGGTAATAGAGCACCAGATCCGTCTCAAGGATTCAAATCCGGTGGCTTTAAACGCGTACGGGTACTCCCGAGAAAAAAACGAAACAATTGCCGAAATGGTGCGAGACATGGAAGAACAGGGCTTCGTCGAACCCAGCATATCCCCATGGGCCGCACCGGTAGTTCTCGTTAAGAAAAAGGATGGCTCACGCAGGTTTTGTGTGGACTATCGCCGTCTCAACATGCAGACGGAATCGGACGCACACCCAATGCCGGACCTACATGATATGGTCCGAGGAATGGGTGGAGCAAAAATTTACAGCACCATGGACTTGAAATCAGGTTATTGGCAGGTGGGTCTCTCCCCAGAGACACGTCCACTGACGGCGTTCAGAACCCAAAGAGGATTATTCCAGTTCAGAGTAATGCCGTTTGGACTGAAAAATGCGCCCGCCACTTTCTGTCGCTTGGTAAGCGAAGTTTTCCGTGGGTTAGTTGGTAAATTTGTTTTGGTTTATTTAGATGACATTGTGGTTTACTCGGGGAGCCCCGACCAACATCTAAACCACCTACAGAGAGTCCTGGAGCGGCTCCAGTCATACGGTCTAACGTGTCAACCGAAGAAATGCACATTCGGCGTGACGCAAATCAAATTCCTGGGACACATCGTACACGGTGAGGGAATAGACCGTGAACCGGAAAAGCTGACGGCGATTCAGGAATTGCCGGTTCCAAAAAAACCAAAGGACGTAATGCGAGTGTTGGGTGTATGCGGTTGGTACAGTCAATTCGTACCGCATTACGCCGAGATCACAGCACCACTCACGAGCCTCTTAGCCAAAGGTACGAAATGGCGTTGGACGACGCACGAGCAAGAGGCATTCCGGAAGCTGAAGGAGTCCTTGGTGTCTGCACCACGACTTTGTCCACCTCTGAAGGGTAGCCCCTATAATTTACAGACGGACGCAAGCGAAGTCGGAGTTGGTGCCGTGCTCTTCCAACGGGGGGAGAGTGGCGAGAGAAAAATAATCTCGTACGCCAGCCGAAAGCTGAATCCAGCCCAGGGACGATACTCGGCAGTCGAACGGGAGTGTCTGGCCATAGTATGGGCAGTAAACCGTTTCAGGCCGTACCTCGAGTCCGGGAAGTTCATGCTGTTTACGGATAACGCGGCACTCCGTTGGTTACAACAAGCTCGCTGTACAAATAGCAAGCTGACGAGGTGGGCACTACAACTCGGGGCTTTTGATTTCGAAATCCGGCACGTGCCCGGAGTAGAAAACGAAGCTGCCGATGCCCTATCCCGCTGTCCGGTAGGGCCAAACACCGTAGACGAGGAGTTGTTGGAAAACCAAATCCACGATCCTCCGGTGACCCGACACGATCCAACACACAATCAATGTGGAGCGATCCAACCGGACAAGGTCAACGGAAATATCACCATGGAGGTGATCCGAGAGTGGCAACAGAGCGACCCGAACATTCGGGAGATTGTCGGAAAACTCTCCGGTGACGGTGCAAGGTTCGGTCGTGTACGTAAGCTGTACGAGATTCGGGACAAGGTGTTACACCGCCACCCTCGATCCATTGCGTATGGAGAAGAGGGGGTGGTTGTCCCAGCGGAAAGGGCCCAAACCCTACTACAGCGGTTTCACGACAGCGAAACGGCGAATCACCCCGGGTGGAAAGAAACGTACCGAAGTATCAAGAGTCGTTTCTTCTGGGCCGGTATGCGAGACGCAGTACGGAACTACGTACGAGCGTGCCACGTCTGTGCGAGTGTGAAGCCACTAAACCGCAAGCCAGAGGATCAGATGCATACTCGAGTTCCACGTCAACCGTGGGAGGTACTCAGTATCGATCTGATGGGTCCGTACCCACGTTCACAGCGAGGTAGGACGACGATTTTGGTAGTAACGGACTGTTACAGTCGCTGGGTGGAGGCTTACCCACTGGGAAAGGCGACTACCAAATCGATCGTGGACACATTTGAACGGGAGTTGTTCCCACGGTTCGGCTATCCGAGAGCGATACTGTCGGACAATGGCCCACAATTCGTGTCCAAGGCCATGCGTGAAGCTCTGGAGAGGTGGGGAGCAGAAGGATGGACGACTCCGATATACCATCCACGTGCAAATCCGGTAGAAAGGCAAAATCAGGAGTTGAAGAAAGGGTTGCGAACCCTACTCCTCGATAAGCCTCACTACAGGTGGGACGCCTACCTGCCACGCGTTCTGTTCTCCATCAGGAATCGGGAGAACCGAAACACCGGACAATCGCCGGCCAAGATGATGTTCGGGCGGGAGATCAAGGCCCCCGGAGATTGGCAGCTCGAGTTGTCCGGAGCAGACCGGAATCCGTCGGCGGAAACCGACGAACCTTCGGTGAAATCGGAAGTGCGGGTGTCGGAGGCCGACCACAAAACCGCCCAAACCAAGTCCCACCCAGAAACCCCGGGTAAAACGCGTTTAGCGGTAGGGGATTGGGTGTACTATAAATCGCACCCACTGTCAAGTGCGGAGAAGCGATTTCATGCGGGGTTCGCCCCTAAGTGGTTAGGTCCGGTTAGGTTAGGGAAATACCTGGGAACCGGAGTGTTCTTGACGGAGGGCAAACCCTCAAATAAACTACATGTCTCAGCGATGAAGCGAGCGGTAGAACCGTCAGAACGTCATAATTAACCACTATTTGTTTCAGATGGCAACTACAATCTCCCGGCAGAACCGTCCGTCACGCGGGGCAGTGGCCGCCCATGTGACCAAACTTCGGTCCATGGCGGCCCAGCTACTCCGCGAGGCGGGACGTCTGGCGGGCGATGGGCCGGGAGCCGCGACGCCTGTCCATGGATGGACCGTGGAACGCGCGGCCACCGCATCGTTCGGGCGAGTCCGGGCAGACCCGGTCGCGTGGGCCCTGTTCGAGAGGGGTTTTGAGGAGGGGCGGAAGACCACCCGACCCATAACCCCCCGAAGGGAACTACCGCCACGCCAGCCCCCGAGTACCCGGACTCCGTACCAACGGCATGAAGCCCGGGACACGCGGGGCCGTTTCCGGCCGCGCCAGCAGCAGCAGCCGCGGCAGCCGCAGCCGCAACAGCAGCAGCCGCAACAGCAGCAGCCGCAGCAGCCGCAGCCGCAACAGCAGCAGCCGCAGCAGCCGCAGCCGCAACAGCAGCAGCCGCAACAGCCGCAGCCGCAACAACAGCAATCGCCCGCACCGCCCACGCCTGAGGTGGCCGGGCCTCCATCGCGGGGGGGCCCATCTCCGTCATCCGAACTGGCCATGGCGGAGATGTTCATCTCCGAGATGGAGGTCGACCTCGGTTCGGCCACCCCGGAGTGACCATCGGTTTTTCGGCCGCGTCCCGCGGACTCGGGGGGGAGTATGTCGCGGTCGTAATTACCACGACCGCGGCGGCTCGCTCGACGTCCGCGGTGACGCGTCCGGGAAACCGGTGGGGCCGGTGGCAAAGGTGGTTGCCGCCGGCGAGTGTTCGGAGAGTCGTGTGTGAGTGGTTGACGAGACACCTTCACATATTTATAATTAAATAAACGTCATATTGCTAAAATCCGTGTTCCATAATTTAAAAATTGACTACCTACACGGTCTAGACACCTTCAGCTTGAACCTTATATTTGATTGATATAAAACTTATTACTTAATTATAAGACGGAGAATTCTCATTTTTATATAATAAAAATAAATGTATCATATTGATATTAGTCTAATATTGTAAACATTTGTTTACCGAGTGTCTTCTTTGCATATGGCGTCGTGTTTCAGCTCATTTTGTAGTGGTGTATTCGAAGACGGCTATCTAGTATTAGTATATATCTATGATGCTACCAGTTTTCCCCCTGAGATAAGAATTTTAAAATTTGATAAGAATTTCCAAATATTCATAACATAATGGCCGATTTACGCGATACCAGTTGCTGGCATGGGCTATTGGCACCTGGAATTGGCAGGTGACTGGCCACTGTCACCCATCGTTTACACGAAGCTAGCACTGGCAGACACTATTTTTTTTTTGTAGTGACACTGGCAGCTACTATATAGTATAGGCACAGAATAGATATAAGTATATAGCTATAACTATATAGGTATAGGTGCTAACCAGTGGTTGTAGTGTATGTATACATTATCACTTCTTGTATAAATTATAAATACATATTGCCTTATAATATTTTAATATAGTTGTCGCAGAAACAGTGATGCATTAAAATAAGCAGTGTGTTATATTACTACAGTATTGTGTGACGAGTTGTTGGAATCAAAGAAGAGAAAAAGAATAGTTTAGATAAGATATTGTATGGATAAAAAGAAATATGGAGCATCAGAAACAATTACTATATAGAGAATTTATAAACAATGACTGTTGCTGTTTACACGATGCCAGTTAGCTGTTTTCGTTGTGGCGTTGTAGTGGAAGGGGGAAGCTTTCGGGTCAGAAAAACAAATATATTTGTTTTACTAGCAATACCATCGGCCCACTGGCTTTCTCGGTTCTCCAGTTGCAAACAGATTATGTTTAGACCTTAGACGTTGCCAGCCGCTGGCATTCAGTTACTGGCGACTTCGACTGGTATCGTGTAAATCAACCTTACCTGACTTCCAGAGATCCAGTCTCCAGGCTTCCAGTGATCAGTTTTATTTACAAAAAAAGTCTATGCTACAATAGTATTATTTTATTACTATTTTTTAATTATAATAATCTATAGCCGTTCTCCGCACCACTGCACCAGTATCGTACTGGACTAGACCAGATGTTCCAGACATCACTTGTCTTAAGTATATTTCAAATACCCACTCCTTTATTATTATAATTTAAAGATATTTTTTTTAGCTTACTTAACCAAATATAATTAATTATGATAGTCGTTATCTAATTTAACTGGACGCTTAGAAAACATATAAGTCATTGGTGCATTAGTACGTTAGTACCATAATGCTATAGTCGAAAAATGATTGGACATACCTGTTTTGCTTTGAAAAGTCATTCAAGTTAAACGTGATTTGTGAGGATTAACATTTACTTAAAATTTTAAAGTTTTTATCTTAATTTTAAGTTTGTACTTGGATAGTTTGTATAAAAAAATAATGCACCTGAATGTTCAGCCATGTGCTTGAGAGTATCCATATTACTTTTTAGCGAGTCTATTCTTACATTTAAAATCTATCGGCTTTGAACTGTAGACAGATCTTAATATTATTGTATTACAGTACAAATTAAAATATGCATTAAGTTTGTCTCCTAAAAACACAATCTTATTCCAGTATATGTTAAAGAGTCAATAATTTTTTTGATTGTTCATAAACCAAGATTGATATTCTATAACTCAATTTTTTTAAAAATGATAACTTTATTAAAAAAGAAAATTATTTTGCCTACTATAAAACAACAAAATATTAGCACAAGAATGTAATTTTATCATCAAAAATTGCCGATTTAAAAATGTAATTCCAGTGTATATTTTAAATTGTTAACAGACTGTTCTTAATTATTATAGTTGAGCCTAAATTATGTCAGTTATTAAAAATATATTAAATAATTTATAAAAATAATCACAAACTTAGTTAAACAAACCTTATTTATTGTTTTCATGTGTTAAAATATGTTTTGAAGGATAATTATATGTATTTGATACCCAGTGGCGTACATACGGGGGGGGGGGGGGGGGTTTGGGTTCAAACCCCCCCCAGAACCAAAAAAAAAAATGTGATATTATTGATGAATTTCTTATTAATTATCATCCGTGTATACACGAACCCGGACAAACACTATGACTATTGAGTAAACACTATACTTTACCAACAGCGAAAAAATATTTCATAACGAAATTATGGTTGCCGTATATCAATCAAAATAGGCACTTGATCGTACATAGTCAGTTAATTGCATATTAATATTTTCATTATCTAGAATTCTAGACCGACTCGATCAGACAACGGAGGTAAAATCGATTACGTTATAATCGTTGAATTTCTCGTGAGCGACAATAATACGGTGAAATGGATTCTATTTTTATAGCACTATCGTAAATGACCATGTTAAAATATTTAATTATGAATTATAATTTCGTTCATTTTGTTCTATTCTGGCTTCTGCCGTTGGAGAAGTTTATGTCAATAATATACGCCGTGTCCTACGTAAACGCGACGAACGCGAAATTCGCGTCGCGGCGACTGAAATAATCAAATCTATATAAATAGATGGAAATGTCCAACGTACGCGATAAATGCGGGCGACGCGAGCGAATTGATTCGTTCGCGTTCGTCCGTTCGTCGCACGGCTTGAAAATCAAATCGTTTTGTTTTTGGTCGCGCGTGATACTGCACATTATATTGTAATTTATTTTAAATATTCAACCGAATACAACATGGAAATTCTTATATCCGAAGTTCAAAAAAAAGTGTTCTGTGGAACAAGTTTGATAAGAAGTATAGGGACAGAATTATCGCTGACAAAGAGTGGAATATAGTCGCAAAAAGAACAAATATGGATAGTAAGTATATTAATTTTATAGTATACTAGCCGACCCGTCACAGCTTCGCCCGTGATTGGTAGTTTATTTTACATTCGGACCATGAAATGTAGAATTTTTTATTCAAATATATTGTTTAATGTGATCGGCAAGTAAATACAAAAATACGGTTAATGATAACGGATTGAAATATTTCTAGCGTTATAAATGATAAATATATTTTTATTCAAAATAAATACAGATAAAAAAGAAATAATTTATGGTTGATAAAGAATTAATATAAGAATTTTATAAGACTTCTGAGTATATGATGTTTTTTGTTATATTTCCTGTTGAAATTAAAATCATAAGATGATTCGGGTCTCCAGTTCGAGAAAATGCCACGTATAATTGCCCATGTGAAAAGCACTCTGTACGAAGATCTACGCCAACGTACTTGAATGTTTGACCTTGTGCTTTGTTTATGGTAATGGCAAAAGAAACTTTAACCGGGAATTGAAGCCGTTTGAAAGAAAACGGCAAGTCAGAGGGAATCATGGGAATTCTTGGAATAAATGCAATTTCTCCTTTCGCTGGCCCTGTAAGATTTACATCATTATGCTTCTATAATATTATTTCGCAACGATTTTATTTGTAATCTTGTACCGTTACATAAGTTCGGTGGTTGAAGATTACGTAATAATGTAATTGGATCACCAATTTTTAATTTTAGTTTATGAGGAGGAAATCCCGAAGGAGAAAGAGAATTGAGAAATTCTTGTGGATAATGAATAGCATCATCTGTTGATGTAACTGTATCAATAGATAGATATTCACGTGAGTGTCCATCGAATTTTAGAAGGATGATATCATTAATTTCTTCTGCTGTTACATTTCTTGGAGAGATAATAGCTCTTTCACATAACCACTGATAAGATTTATTGGACAGATTAAAAATGTCAGGATAAACTGTAGAAATCAACTCTTCCACGTTATTGACCACCCGTCCAATCGTGTGATTGACAGAAATGTAACCATTTTCATTTTCTAAAGTTCCATTTCCAATTTTCAACAACTGTGCTGGAAAAATATCGTCCCCTCCGCATAAATAAACTCTCATGTTTGTTCGCAAATAAAGTTTTTCAACATAGTTCCATATAGGGGAAGATTTTAAGCAAGCATTAACGACATCAGCTAGAGTACCTTTAGGGATTACTGGTAAGGTTTGACGGAAATCACCAGCGAAAACAAATGTTATGCCACCTGTTCAGATCCGCATTGACACGGATGGGGGGTTAATTAATGAATGAATAACCCAATCGTATGATGTAATATGAATGGACTGTATTTAACTATAAAAACTGTAATAATACTAATGACGTAATGACATAAATTAATAATTGCATTAATGAAAAAATGATACGAGCGCGCACGCATAGGAGTACTACATACACACTAGACACTATGCAGGTAGACTGAGCTCAGAGATCAAGCACACACCGCAGGTGCCTAATCTTTATCTCGCGATAACTAGTAACTAGTTATTGTCGAACATGGGGGCCCCTTTGAACCGACGGGTTCAATATAAATTGTTAAGAAAATGATTAGCCCACAATTAAAATATTTTAAATAAACTTGATGTTACAAAAATGTAGCCACGCTTGATATCTTACAAATGTTTACAAATAATACACAATTATTTCTCTAGCATTTGAGAGATAAACATGAATAATAAAAAGAATAATAAATAACAAATAGTAAATAAATAATTTAAACATAGAAAAGTTTTTATATTTTTTCTTCATCTATTGGTAGTGGACACAGTAACCGAACTGCCCTTTTTATCTCGCCACCACCTGTGTGTACCTTAGCAACTCGGATCTCACCATCACCTCCCGGGAACACTTCCGTAATTCTGCCCAAATTCCATTTCAGGGGTGGTAAATTTGAGTCCTTTATGAGCACCAGTGATCCAACCTGTACTTGACATCCTCCGGATTGTACCCATTTGTGACGCCCTTGAAGTTGAGTGATGTACTCCGTACTCCACCGTTTCCAAATTTGTTGTGACATTTGTTGCACTTTTTGCCATCGAGATAACAAATGTTGCGAAATTGTTGAAATATCGGGTTCTGGCAGTGCCAGTAATGAGTCTCCAATTAGGAAATGCGCGGGAGTCAAAACTGATAAATCGTGGGGTTCGGAAGATAGAGGAATTAAAGGACGTGAGTTAAGGCAGGCTTCTATTTGAACTAACAATGTATACATTTCGTCATACGTAAAATTGGCGGTTGCTAAATTGCAATTGAGATGCTTTTTTACGCTTCGCACGGCGGCTTCCCATAAGCCACCAAAATGGGGTGCTCTGGGAGGTATAAAATGCCACACTATATCTCTCTCAGTTGCAAATTGTTGAACGCGAGTTTGATATTCATCAGTGTCAATAATTCGCCGAAAATCATACATTTTATTACTTGCACCGACGAAACATGTTGCATTATCGGAGTAAATGTTTTTGCATATTCCTCTGCGTGATATGAATCTAGTAAGAGCAGCGATAAAGGAGTCTGTAATGAGATCGCAAACCAATTCTAAGTGAATTGCCTTCGAGGCGAAACACACAAATACACATATGTACGATTTTTGCGATGCCGCGTTCCGCCGTGTACTACACTTAATTGAAAACGGACCAGCGTAATCTATTCCGCAATTTTCAAAACAACGCGTCGGTTTGTCTACTCTAGTTTTCGGTAAGTCACCCATACTTGGTGAATACGTTTTTGGCTGTGCTCTAAAGCACCGTACACAGTTGTGAACCACTTTTTTTACTGTTCCTCGGCCACCTATTGGCCAATATCGTAACCGCACAGCAGCTAGGACCGCTTGTGGGCCCGCATGCAATAGTCTTACATGTTCATGTCGAATAAGTAATACTGAAAAATGACTATTTTTAGGTATTAAAATCGGATGTTTTGTGCTGTAATTTAAATCTGATGCGTTCCTCAGTCGCCCACCAACGCGTAAATTCGTATTCGGAGTTTCATCAGCTACCCGGTCGATGCAACTTATCGCTAAAAAAACAGCAGGAGCTAAGCCGTAGGTGACCGTACATAATTTATGAATTTTCACATCCTCGCGTGGATTCGATCTCCACAATATTCTTTGATAATTGCGATCTTGTTCGTGAAGTAACATTTGTCTATACATTTTCGTGATATCAGCTGAAAATGCGTATTTATAGGTTCTGAAACGCACGACAATGTTTAATAAGTCCGGTTGTATTTTAGGACCGTTCATTAGCGTGTCATTTAATGATAATCCAGTACTGGTTTTGGCCGACCCATCAAATACTACGCGAAGTTTCGTTGTCCTACTATCGTAATTAAGCACGTACGAATGCGGTAGATAGTAACAATCGGTGCGGTCGTTTACACTTTTATCACCGCCGGCATCCCCAATACATTCCATGTGACCAAGATTTTCGTATTCGCTCATAAATGTTTTATATTGATTGTACAAATCAGTGTTTTGTATTAAGCGCTTTTCTAGTGACAAAAATCTACGGTTAGCCGAGGTGAATGATTTGCCCAGTTGATGAATATTTTCCTTGAAGGGTAGTTTGACAATAAATCTACCGCTTTCATTTCGGGTGACGTTCTCGTTGAAGTGCGTGGTACATGCCTCCTCCAGATCCGTAAGGTTGCGCTTCATTGACGGACCCTCCATTCTCCAGAATGCTTCGATTTTATCTTCCGACGATTTCAGCGAACACTCCTTCCTCGTCGTACAATATGCGCCTCGTTTTTCAGTGATTGTATTTGATGTTCGACCGACTATTACCCATCCAAATAATGTTTTTTGTAGGTACGGACCGTCCGCTTGTGGTCTGATTTTATCGCTACACATAATATCCCAATAGGTGTCCGCTCCGATTAAAATATCAACAGTACCCGGATTATTAAACGACGGGTCCGCTAGCTGCATGTTATCGGGAATGTTTATGTTGCGTATAGGTGCGTGTGGCAATGATTCAATGATTTTTGATATAACTAGGAAGTTAATATTTGATATGTACGACGTTGATAATGATTGAATTGCAGCTGTTGCCATGTATTGTATCATGTTTTTTGAATCGCCGATGCCACATATTGGAACGCTTATTTTCGACCGCCGAAGTCCGAGTTTGTTAACCATATTTGTTGTGATGAAATTGCTTTCCGACCCGCTATCTAATAATGCTCGTGCATGCATGTGTCTACCATCTGAGTTTGATACTTTTATTATCGCCGTTGCGAGTAATACCGGATTGAAGGCATTGTTTTCCGTTGCATGCGCAGATAGCAACGGCGGAATTTCCGACACTGTATTCGAATTTTCCTCTTTTGGTGGGTCTAGTTGTTCTTCGCCATCACTGTGTAAAAGAGAGTTGTGCATTTTTTGACACATATGACATTTTCTTGATGAACATTTATTTGAGTAGTGGTCATTTTTTAAACAGTTCCGGCATAATTTGAGTTCATTGACCTTGCTGATTCTTGACTTCACGTCCAGGCCCAAAAACGATTTACATCTATATATAGGATGCGGTTGACTACACATATAGCACTTCATTGTCGTGGTTGATACGAAAGTACCTATTCTTTTTTGAGCAAACCCTTTCGTATTTTTTACTGTTGTAGCCATCTCATTTTGCCTTGAACTAAACATTTTTGCATTTTCTATTGACTCTAAAATATGACACCTTTTTTCTAAAAAATCGAGCATTGACTCAATCGATGGTAATTCTTTTTTAGATATTTCGGATTCCCATTGACGAACCGATCCAATATCTATTTTCGTACACACTACATGTAATAATAACGCACCCCATTGATACGGGTCGTGCTTTAAGGCCTTTAACGCCTGGATATGCGTGTTTAACGTATTTGTTAATTGCCTTAATTTGGTAGCAGATTCTTTATGAATTGGTTCCAGGTCATAAATTTGTTTCGTATGTGATTGGATCAGCATACGCGTATTGTTAAATCGATTTTTCAAAATGGACCATGCCACTTCGTAATTGGAAGCAGATGTTTCCAGATTGTTAATTAATATTTTAGCATCATCCGATAACGAATTTCTTAAATAATAGAACTTTTGAATATTCGTCAAAGTTCCATTAGAGTGTATCATTGCGCAATACATATCTTGAAAGGTGGCCCAGTCTTCAAACTTGCCCGAAAACATGGGCACCTCCAGTGGTTTTAGTTTCACCGCGGGAAACTGGTTGTTACTGTTGTCTGACTCGTTGGACATGTTTGTACTTTGTGCATCTGTATCAATCACTAATTTTTCTTCGGCTTTTGCCATTATCTCAAAGTATAGGTTTTCAAATTATGTACGATATTGAATTTGTTCATCGCTTATATCTTTGGATTCGATATTATTCTGGATTAAATCAAACTCGTGCCATGCTTCACGAATTTTCTCCGCGCGTAATCTTAATTGACTTACGTTATTTGACAAGGCATCATTTAAGAACGTTTGGAATCTCGTTAACTGTGCTTTAATCTGCCCTCGTCTGATAATGTATGCTGCCAACTGATTATCAATTTCGTTTCCTTGACTCATATTGCCAAGCGCGACCAACAATTTAAGAATGTATGATACGATTTAACCTCAAAATATACACACTGCCAAGGAATTTTATTTTTTTTAAGAGCAAGAAAAAAGACTGGAAGGACTGGAATAATTAATTGAGCTTGACTCACTTACCCTGACTTCTGCTGGTATTGAATTCGGTTCGATTGGACCATGTTCAGATCCGCATTGACACGGATGGGGGGTTAATTAATGAATGAATAACCCAATCGTATGATGTAATATGAATGGACTGTATTTAACTATAAAAACTGTAATAATACTAATGACGTAATGACATAAATTAATAATTGCATTAATGAAAAAATGATACGAGCGCGCACGCATAGGAGTACTACATACACACTAGACACTATGCAGGTAGACTGAGCTCAGAGATCAAGCACACACCGCAGGTGCCTAATCTTTATCTCGCGATAACTAGTTATTGTCGAACACCACCCATAAACTTATTATTACACCTAAGATCTTTCAATGTTCGATCAATTGCTTCGATATGTGATCTGTGACTCATTGTACACTCATCCCACACAACGAATGAGGTTTCTTGAAGAATTTTTCCAAGAGGGCCATTTTTACGAATCGGACAAACGTATTCTGTATCAAATAATACATTTAACGGTAACTTGAAAGTCGAGTGAGCAGTTCTGCCGCCACTAAGGAGAGTTGCTGCTATACCAGATGAAGCTACTGCTAATGCAACTTTACCTGAGGATCTAATTTGAGCCAACAACAAATTAATTAGGAATGTTTTTCCTGTACCACCCGGAGCATCTAAAAAAAAACTCTTCCTTGATGATTCATTACGCTTTCTGTAATAACATTAAAAGCATATTTTTGATCATTTACTAATTTTGGTAAATTGATTTCTACAAATTCTTGTAATCGGTTATTATCGTAAGAACGCAAAATTGAGAATTCAAAAGGATCAGATGCATTTTCATTTCGAACAGGTGAGTTCATTCCAAATTCAGTTAAATATTTTTCAGACAGACAAACAACTTTATCTTCTATTTCAATCAAACCTCTATTAAATATTTCATCAGAAAAAGTAAATTGCAAGTCATTTAATCGAGTGCGCTCTGTATGAAGAATATCTTCACAAAAATCATTTCTGAACTGTTCCCACAAAGATTGAGGTTCAGACGGTTGGCAGAAAACTATGATTATTGCGAATAATTCTCTTAATTTTGAAGGACTTTCTGAAAGAGTTGCCTCCGCTAGAGTATTTTTCCATTGCTCGTCATTTTCTAAAAGCCCAAGAGCAAAACAGGTAGCTTTAAAAGTCGCGTGAATGACTCCATCAAAGGCCTTTAAGCTTTCAAATGAAGTAGGACCTTGTACATAATTTAGTAACAATCTTAAATGGAAGAACTCACTTTGATTTGGGTGAATCGTGTAAATTCTACCAATGGCAGTGTCCATTTTTATTCCTGGCCAACCTGGAACATCTTTTCCCCGTCTTCTCTTTAACCAGCCTCTGCTATTATCCCAGGTGTAATAAGAAGGAACTTCATGATAGAACAGTGTTTTCGCAAAATCATCATGTGAACACAGTTCAAAAAATGCAGTTAGTGTCGTTTTTCTTGGATTTTCAATAACTTGATGAAGATTATTAGCATTAAAGAAAACACGCTGTCCATTTTCTAGATGAACAGCCAAGTGCTGAACTGTCGGATCTCTATCATGGGTTTAAAAATTGAAAATTCTCCAAAACGCTTCAGAAATACATATGTATCGACCATTCAAATAATTTGTAATCTCATCGTTTTCACGATTAACAGAAAAAGTAGCTCTATCTGATCCTTTATTAATATATTTACATATGTATTTTATCGCTTTAACCGAATGACAGTATTCTACGTTAATATGCGCATTAAAGCACCTAGATAGCACTGGACAATACGGTACAACCCAACGGTTGTCAACCACGATTTCTGTTTGACCACGAACTTTTAATATTGCAGTATAACCTCCATCATCTGGTGATCTCCGTCGGTAAGTCGGATAACCATCATCTCCAGTTTGAGTATCCTTGACCAATTTGTGAGGGTATTTCTTACTACATTTTCCATTATTCATACATGGCGATCTAATATTTAACTCGCCGCATGGGCCATGAATCATATTCTTGCATACTATTTCATAATGTATAGGATCTCTGTCTTTGTTTGGTATCTCGGCAGAAATAATTTTATCAATTTCATCTGGCTGAATTTTCGTTTGTAACCACAAAAGAATGTGGTAGTGTGGCAAACCTCGTTTTTGCCATTCAACACTGTAAACATAACAATTTACATCTCCGAAAATATATTTATTTTTTAATACATGCATAAACTTTTTTAGTTTGAGATGAAAAACTCTAGAGATTATATCGTGTCTATCAAACGACTTTTGGTCTTGAAATAATTCATTTTTTATTTCCGGCCATTCCGGGTTGCATGTAAAAGTAATAAATAAATCTGGACGGCCAAATTTACGAACATAAGTCATGGCATCCTGATTTTTTTCATGCATGTAACGTGGGGAGCCAGTAAAAGAGGAGGGAAGAATTACTTGTTGCCCCACGTTATTAGCATTAATATTTGCATCATTGTTAACAGCATCTCGGAGGTGAACATAATCATCCGCACATAGTTGTTTTTGATGGTTACGAATAAAGTGTAGTCTTTCAGAAATCATTTTTGCCATCATATCTACGGCGAATTGGCTGAATAATGTTTTGTAATAATGTAGATGATTTAGACTTGTTTCTCTAACCATAAACCTATAAGAATAAAATTGCATGCAGGATACAGTTTTTGTTCGATTTTGGTTATTTTCCTGTAATATATTAATGTGATAACCGTCTTCGCCTCTAGTATACATCAATGGATATTGCAGTGCATCATAAGATCTATTCAATTCGGAAACTCGACTCAAGTGTCCACTCCGACCATGCAGAACTATATCTCTGGGACCTTTATCTTCATTAACTAATAATACAGCTACTTCATCGATGGTAGGTGCATTATATTGACCTCTGTGTTCATCTTGAGGAACTCTGTCAGCATGAATAATTAACTTAAAGTTTTGCAACTCATCAAAAGACCTCGACTCCAGATTAGATCTAAAGCTCTGTATGAGGTGATTATTTTCACGCAAAACTGTTTGCAATGATTCAATGAGACCTCTTTTTAAATTTGGAATCATATTTGTTCGAATAGATATTTGATCCGACTCTGACATAAAATATATTTGTAAAAATTTAGCATTATTTCCAATTTCGGGTAATAAACTACCTATTAAATGATGCGCTTGACCCTGAATTTTAAAAGAGGGCATGAAGTTCCCTTCACTTATTTTGTTTGCTCCAAACGATGTCATTTGAAACAGAGTGTTATACCGTCTAGAATTATCAAAGAAATGTTTTGATAGAGGGTGAGAATTATCAATTAAACTTTTAATTAGGTCTGGAAGATCCTCAAATTGGTGTAAAACAACTTTACCGTCAGCGCAGCAAAGTCCATGGGTTTCATCTTTCCATTTTTTTGCATGGCACTTAGGACATAATATAGTCATTCGTCCAATTTGAAGCGCTTTAATATTTAAATAATCAATCTCGGATTGATAATTAAACGCTGATTTCATACTTAAAGCGTTACGTTGGTCCTGTGCAAGTGTTTGAGAACGTGGTGAATTATCTTTTTGCCTTCTGTTATACATTCGCGTGCTCTTGGCGCTCTCGGCATGATGATGAATTGGCCACTTACCCGAAATTTAACTGTATTAGCATGCCCAATATACCTTTATAAGAATAATCAAAAAGTAGGTGAAAAAACTAAGCACAAATTATGCTCGTAATGGGCGTATAGCAAATAACAACACTCGACGCCTACCAAGCTCAGACTGAGCCCGTGATGCCACGTGCGGTGAGCTATGTGCTATTAATGCTAGATAATAGCGATTAACAATGTAGGTATACAAACACATAATAAAAATAGATATACTGACATATAAATATACATACTTGTAAATAATTGTTATTACCAATTGTAATTTGTAACTAATGGCAACAGTTGCCGGGTTGTTATAAAGATCAATAAAAAAAAAATTAGATAAAACACTATGTGTGGAAAAATGCGTATAAAAACTTTTATGAACATTTTTACTGACAAAAGTGTTACTAAAACCTTCAGCAGTGTCAGGTTTCAGCCAAAAAAAATTTCAGCCAAATCGGTCCAGTAGTTTTCTCGGTTAGCGCGGTCGAAGAAAAACCCTTACAATTTTATGTATAGTATAGATTTTAGTATAAGTATATTAATTTTATAAAATAGTACATACGCAGAAACATAATTTTATAATCTTATTTAACACAGAATAAAATATAATAATGGTATCGGTACTAAAAATACTAACATACTAATAATGTAGAATAAGAATTATAATATTTATTTTATAATAATAATAATGATAATAGTACTTGTTGTATAAGCTAATATTGTGATAGATAATATTTTACACACATATTGTAACGTACACACTAAATTTTATTTTCCATAAAAAATTTTACAAAATTGTTTCTTATGTTAATTGCTGTACGCGGAGCATGATTATTAGCTCTACTTCCATGATTCAGTGCTATCATCTGATTCTGAACCATATGTAAATTAGTATCATTAGATACTGGTACATTTTGTATTAACATGTCTTTTTCTAAATCAATAGTGTTATGCAACATACAAATGGCCTTTACAATATGGTATGCATTTTCTTATGTAGTTTCAATTGCCTTTAAAATAATGCGAAATTTCGAAGACATAATACCAAATGCACATTCTATAGTCATTCTAGCTCTGGAAAGCCTATAATTATAATATGCTTTTACATTTTCTTGAGACTGTTTTCTTGGAAACGGGCGCATCAAATAATTTCTCAACGGAAAAGCTTCATCGGCAATAAAAACAAAAGGAGTTGAAATATTTGATTTAGGCAATTTTGTTTCATTTGGAAGTTTCAAAGAACCATTTTCAATACGTGTATAAAAATTCGAATTACTCATAACGCTACCATCACTATCTTTGCCATACGCTCCAACATCTATCATTAAAAATCTGTTATTTGAGTCAGCTATTGCCATCAAAACAATTGAAAAATACTGCTTATAATTAAAGTACATACTTCCTTCCAGAGTTTTTAGGACATCGCATTCTAATATGTTTACCGTCTATACTACCCACGCAGTTAGGAAAGTCCCATTTTTCATAAAATTTTATTGCAGTCTTTTTAAATAGATTAGTATTTGGAGTAGGCATATGCTTACTTTTTAGCGCTATCCAAATAGCTTTACATATCTCAATAACAATTGTTGATACAGCGCTTTTTGATATTCTGAATGAAAATGCAAGTTGTCTGAACGCCAGTCCTGTTGCTAGGTACCTATAAATAGGGTGATTAAATATAATATAGTATAATTATAATATTTTAAACTACAAAATAATTTCCAAATATTCATATTTTGACGAATTTCGTCAATATTTTAACTTCAAACGCTTATAAAGAAAAATGTTTGCCAATTTATTTTGATAATTTTTGAAGCACTCATAGTTTAACTTATGTTAACTTATGAGCTGCCTGGTTATTACACAAAACCCTATATAATTTCATTCTTTATTACATCATTAAACCATCATTAACTAAAATTGGTTTCTAATTAGTATTAAAATTAAAAACCAAATACTTTATAAATTGAGCCTCGTTTTCCATCAAAATTATTATATTATACTATACATTCATGTATTAAAGGGTTCGTCCCGTATTGTAAAATAAAATAAAAATAAAATAAAATTACCATTTCTTACGTTATTATAAATGTGTTTGTAGAAGATGACGCTAAAAAAAAATGGAAGAACCTTCGAGATACGTTTTTGAGGGAAGTAAAAAAAGTAATAAAAAGCCGATCTGGAGATGCACAAGAATCTGCTGAAATATATACAGGGAAATGGATTTATTATAAATCTATGTTGTTCTTAAAAGATACAACGACGCCTAGAGACACAGAAGGAAATGTTTCCGAAGAAGACCAGTCAGAAGTCGATGAAAATAATGACAGTATTGAACATATCCAAAGTCCCGTAAGTCCTTTTTTTTGTAGCTGAAGCCGAAACAGATTCTTATGCCAGTGTTCCAAGTGTTTCGTCAGTATTGGCTTCTAATATTTCAAATGAATCAGATGTTTCAGCTTTAGCTACACAATAAGTTTCTTCAAAAAAAAAGGAGGAAAAAGCAGGAGAACATAAGTTTTGAAGATGAATTGCTAAAACTTGAAACACAAAAACTATCCGCATTATTACAATCAAATAAAGACCAAACTATACCAGACGATGAAGATATGCTGTTTTTAAAATCCCTTCACCCATATTTTCATAACTTAACTAACATACAGAAACTTAAGATCAGAAACCAAATGCAATCAATATTTATCAACGAATTATCTACACAACCGTTGTATATTCATTCAAATTCTAATCAAGCCCATGCGTCAAATGATCCAAATTACTTGTACCAATATTAAGTTAATTTTCTTACTAAAAAAATTTTCAAAAAAAGTTATTTATTTTTATTTTTATTAATTATTTATTATAATATAATACCAAGTTGGTAATTTTTTTCTATGGTTTTTTGTGTGGAACCAATTATTATTTTTTAATAAATACAAAGTTATGAGGTTTATAATGTATATTTATGTATAACTTACCTTATTGTAACCAGTAGTCGTTGTTCGATTGATATCGGTTCTTGGAAATTAGTTGTTTGAAAATCAAATTCAGGTGTTATAGCTTCAAGTATATAATCAAATGTTTTTGTTGACATTCTAGCATATGATTGAAATGACACCTCATTTTCTCTTAATTGAGGATATAGATGATAATATTCACCAAATACCAATCGATCATTGTACAGGGTCCGTCAGAACAAACGCATGTTTTTAAAGTTATTAATACTTCAATTGGGGAAATCTAATCGGTGTGAGAGACGGCTCGTTATAAAGCTGATAACGTGCAGTTTTAGTTGTCATCATGGTGTGGAGTGTGCAACAACGAGTGTTCGCAGTACGGCGGTACTTCGAAAATGGTGATTCTATCATTCAAACACAGCGAGATTTTCGAACTAACTTTGATATTCCGCGTCATGGAACGATTCCTGACCGTAATACCATTTTAAGATGGGTCACAGCGTTCAACACAACAGGTACGGTGTTGATGAAAAGAACCAACAGACGAAATCGGACTATTAGAACACCCGAAAACGTGGACAGAGTAAGGTTGGATACATTACGGAGCCCCAACCGTTCTGTCCGGTTGCGCGCCGTTGCTCTTAGGATCAACGAATCAAGTGTACGTAGAATTTTAAAAATGGATTTAGCGTTTCATCCCTATAAAATCCAAGTTTGCCATCAATTATTGGCCGGTGATTACCAACAGCGCATTAATTTTGCTCAGCTCATGATTGAAATTATTTACAATAATGACAACATGATTTTGTTCATGAGTGACGAGGCTCATTTCCACTTAAATGGTTATGTGAATAGGCAAAATTGTCGCTACTGGTCCCCAGTAAATCCACAACAGTTGCATGAGGAACCTCTGCATACTCCAAAAGTCACAGTTTGGTGTGCAATAGGCGCAACGCAAATTATTGGCCCTTATTTTTTCGAGGACAACGGACAAACGACCACTGTAAATTCAGAACGTTACATCGAAATGCTGACCCAATTTTTTTTTCCTGAGCTTCAACGACGACGTGTCAGTATTAGAAAAGTGTGGTTTCAACAAGACGGGGCAACATCACACACAGCTCGTGCCTCAATGGAGGTTCTTCGCCAAAAATTCCCCGGACGTCTCATTTCACGCTTTGGTGACGTTACGTGGCCCCCTCGCTCCCCTGACTTGTCGTTATGTGATTTTTTTTTGTGGGGTCACTTAAAATCAAAAGTCTATCAATGCAAGCCTCAAACCCTAGATGAATTGAAGGACGAGATCACACGAGTTGTAGGTGAAGTTCCGGGACAGATGCTGACCGACGCGATGGACTCGTTTCGGGAGCGCCTGCATTCCTGCATTGCGGCTCAAGGGCGCCATATGACTGACATTATTTTTAAAACCTAAATTTTGTTACAGTAAAAAAAAATTGCACATGTTCCTACATTTTTTGATGTAATAAAAATGATTTTACAGAAATTACTTTAAGCGTAGTATTATTTCGAAAAACATGCGTTTGTTCTGACGGACCCTGTATATTACATTTGAAGCTGTTCTTTTGTTTTTTTTATATTTTTTATACAATACATATATAATTGCAGAACTTTCAGTAAGAAACAATTTTTGTTTAAAAGTCAACATTTTTATAAACATTAATTAATAAACAGTAATTAAGAACAGTAATTTTAGAAAAAAATAACCAAACGACTGACTACAATTGAGTACGAATACAAAGTGGGTATGTATTGGAATAATAATAACATATTATATGTTACCGTAAATTCGCGTTCATCGCGTTTACATTGGACACTACCGCGACCATCGCATTGACGGACGACAACGCGAATCGCATTGATCGCGCCGCGACGCGAATTTCACGTTCGTCGCGTTCACGTAGGACATAGCGTTAGGTTAGGGAAAAGAAAACTTTGCGCGCGCTTTGTTCCTCATGCGCTAACCACGGAACAACGACAGAGACGTGTTTCTCACGCGAAACATTTGCTTCAAATGGTCACCAACACTCCAAATTTTTTTAAAAATATTATTACGGGTGACGAGAGCTGGTATTTTGCCTATGACCCGGAAACCAAACGGCAAAATGCACAGTGGGTTGGGGATATTCTTTTTCGAGTAAATCTAGTCAGTAAAAGTATGCAAGAAAAAGCAATGGACTTAATAAATGGTTCTAATATGTTAAAAAGTGCTTTAGAGTTTATGAAGAACTATAGAGATCAATTTGATCAGATTTTGATCAAAGCAATAGCAGATGAATTAGGGGCGGATCCTGAAATAAAAGTAGATCGGAAGCGTATAAAAAAAAACACTTTGATTATGAGCGTTCAGATGATGCTGATCATAGACTGCAGTAGAAAAATTTAAACATGCATTTTTTTACACATTAATGGATGTTGTTACTACATCATTGACAGATCGTTTTGAACTTTTAAAGATCCATGTTGATTTATGGAATTTTTTGTATGATTTAAAAAATGCTCCTGAAAATGAAAACGAATTATTAAAACATTGTATGGATCTACACAATCACCTTAAAGATGGATCTGACTCTGATATTGATGGTGTCGAATTACGCACAGAGATTCTGAACATTAAGCAATTATTAATTTCTTGTCTGGACATAAGATCACTCTTAATATTCTTCAATACATTTTTGACTATGAACTCCAAGATATATTTTTCCAAATCTTTGGATTGCTTTAAGATTATTATTGACGTTACCAGTGACAGTAGCTAGTAGTGAGCGGAGATTCTTCAAATTAAAACTTATAAAAACATACTTACGATCTACTATGGCTAATGAACGTTTGGTCTCATTCTCGGTGCTATCCATAGAAAATTAAATAGCTGCGGAAATCGATTTTTCTATAATTATACAAAGTTTTGCCGAGAGAAAATCAAGAAAAGTGTGGATCGATAAGAAATTTAAATAACTAATTTATTTATGTCATGTTTTATTGTGCATCTCTATTATTATTAATTTACAACCA
Source organism: Periphyllus acericola (assembly GCA_949715065.1). Classification (NCBI taxonomy): domain Eukaryota; kingdom Metazoa; phylum Arthropoda; class Insecta; order Hemiptera; family Aphididae; genus Periphyllus; species Periphyllus acericola. The sequence goes on along the minus strand of OX454265.1, from coordinate 43,064,020 downwards.
TTTCTATATTAGTTATTTTTATTATCTAGTTATTATTTATACTATCTCTAGCCGACCCGTCACAGCTTCGCCCGTGATTGGTTGTTTATTTTGCCTTCGGACCATGATATGTAGAATTTTTTATTCAAATATTAATGTTAAAGTGTTTGGCAAGTAAATATAAAAAACGGTTAATGAAAACGGATTGAAATTTTTCTAGCGTTATAAATGATAAAAATAAATACAGATACAAAAGAAATAATTTATGGTTGATAAAGAATTTGATTGAAGTTGATGAAGAAAAAATAAGAATTTTATAAGACTTCTGAGTATATGATGTTTTTTGTTATATTTCCTGTTGAAATTAAAATCATAAGATGATTCGGGTCTCCAGTTCGAGAAAATGCCACGTATAATTGCCCATGTGAAAAGCACTCTGTACGAAGATCTACGCCAACGTACTTGAATGTTTGACCTTGTGCTTTGTTTATGGTAATGGCAAAAGAAACTTTAACCGGGAATTGAAGCCGTTTGAAAGAAAACGGCAAGTCAGAGGGAATCATGGGAATTCTTGGAATAAATGCAATTTCTCCTTTCGCTGGCCCTGTAAGATTTACATCATTATGCTTCTATAATATTATTTCGCAACGATTTTATTTGTAATCTTGTACCGTTACATAAGTTCGGTGGTTGAAGATTACGTAATAATGTAATTGGATCACCAATTTTTAATTTTAGTTTATGAGGAGGAAATCCCGAAGGAGAAAGAGAATTGAGAAATTCTTGTGGATAATGAATAGCATCATCTGTTGATGTAACTGTATCAATAGATAGATATTCACGTGAGTGTCCATCGAATTTTAGAAGGATGATATCATTAATTTCTTCTGCTGTTACATTTCTTGGAGAGATAATAGCTCTTTCACATAACCACTGATAAGATTTATTGGACAGATTAAAAATGTCAGGATAAACTGTAGAAATCAACTCTTCCACGTTATTGACCACCCGTCCAATCGTGTGATTGACAGAAATGTAACCATTTTCATTTTCTAAAGTTCCATTTCCAATTTTCAACAACTGTGCTGGAAAAATATCGTCCCCTCCGCATAAATAAACTCTCATGTTTGTTCGCAAATAAAGTTTTTCAACATAGTTCCATATAGGGGAAGATTTTAAGCAAGCATTAACGACATCAGCTAGAGTACCTTTAGGGATTACTGGTAAGGTTTGACGGAAATCACCAGCGAAAACAAATGTTATGCCACCCATAAACTTATTATTACACCCAAGATCTTTCAATGTTCGATCAATTGCTTCGATATGTGATCTGTGACTCATTGTACACTCATCCCACACAACGAATGAGGTTTCTTGAAGAATTTTTCCAAGAGGGCCATTTTTACGAATCGGACAAACGTATTCTGTATCAAATAATACATTTAACGGTAACTTGAAAGTCGAGTGAGCAGTTCTGCCGCCACTAAGGAGAGTTGCTGCTATACCAGATGAAGCTACTGCTAATGCAACTTTACCTGAGGACCTAATTTGAGCCAACAACAAATTAATTAGGAATGTTTTTCCTGTACCACCCGGAGCATCTAAAAAAAAACTCTTCCTTGATGATTCATTACGCTTTCTGTAATAACATTAAAAGCATATTTTTGATCATTTACGCGTCGGTTTGTCTACTCTAGTTTTCGGTAAGTCACCCATACTTGGTGAATACGTTTTTGGCTGTGCTCTAAAGCACCGTACACAGTTGTGAACCACTTTTTTTACTGTTCCTCGGCCACCTATTGGCCAATATCGTAACCGCACAGCAGCTAGGACCGCTTGTGGGCCCGCATGCAATAGTCTTACATGTTCATGTCGAATAAGTAATACTGAAAAATGACTATTTTTAGGTATTAAAATCGGATGTTTTGTGCTGTAATTTAAATCTGATGCGTTCCTCAGTCGCCCACCAACGCGTAAATTCGTATTCGGAGTTTCATCAGCTACCCGGTCGATGCAACTTATCGCTAAAAAAACAGCAGGAGCTAAGCCGTAGGTGACCGTACATAATTTATGAATTTTCACATCCTCGCGTGGATTCGATCTCCACAATATTCTTTGATAATTGCGATCTTGTTCGTGAAGTAACATTTGTCTATACATTTTCGTGATATCAGCTGAAAATGCGTATTTATAGGTTCTGAAACGCACGACAATGTTTAATAAGTCCGGTTGTATTTTAGGACCGTTCATTAGCGTGTCATTTAATGATAATCCAGTACTGGTTTTGGCCGACCCATCAAATACTACGCGAAGTTTCGTTGTCCTACTATCGTAATTAAGCACGTACGAATGCGGTAGATAGTAACAATCGGTGCGGTCGTTTACACTTTTATCACCGCCGGCATCCCCAATACATTCCATGTGACCAAGATTTTCGTATTCGCTCATAAATGTTTTATATTGATTGTACAAATCAGTGTTTTGTATTAAGCGCTTTTCTAGTGACAAAAATCTACGGTTAGCCGAGGTGAATGATTTGCCCAGTTGATGAATATTTTCCTTGAAGGGTAGTTTGACAATAAATCTACCGCTTTCATTTCGGGTGACGTTCTCGTTGAAGTGCGTGGTACATGCCTCCTCCAGATCCGTAAGGTTGCGCTTCATTGACGGACCCTCCATTCTCCAGAATGCTTCGATTTTATCTTCCGACGATTTCAGCGAACACTCCTTCCTCGTCGTACAATATGCGCCTCGTTTTTCAGTGATTGTATTTGATGTTCGACCGACTATTACCCATCCAAATAATGTTTTTTGTAGGTACGGACCGTCCGCTTGTGGTCTGATTTTATCGCTACACATAATATCCCAATAGGTGTCCGCTCCGATTAAAATATCAACAGTACCCGGATTATTAAACGACGGGTCCGCTAGCTGCATGTTATCGGGAATGTTTATGTTGCGTATAGGTGCGTGTGGCAATGATTCAATGATTTTTGATATAACTAGGAAGTTAATATTTGATATGTACGACGTTGATAATGATTGAATTGCAGCTGTTGCCATGTATTGTATCATGTTTTTTGAATCGCCGATGCCACATATTGGAACGCTTATTTTCGACCGCCGAAGTCCGAGTTTGTTAACCATATTTGTTGTGATGAAATTGCTTTCCGACCCGCTATCTAATAATGCTCGTGCATGCATGTGTCTACCATCTGAGTTTGATACTTTTATTATCGCCGTTGCGAGTAATACCGGATTGAAGGCATTGTTTTCCGTTGCATGCGCAGATAGCAACGGCGGAATTTCCGACACTGTATTCGAATTTTCCTCTTTTGGTGGGTCTAGTTGTTCTTCGCCATCACTGTGTAAAAGAGAGTTGTGCATTTTTTGACACATATGACATTTTCTTGATGAACATTTATTTGAGTAGTGGTCATTTTTTAAACAGTTCCGGCATAATTTGAGTTCATTGACCTTGCTGATTCTTGACTTCACGTCCAGGCCCAAAAACGATTTACATCTATATATAGGATGCGGTTGACTACACATATAGCACTTCATTGTCGTGGTTGATACGAAAGTACCTATTCTTTTTTGAGCAAACCCTTTCGTATTTTTTACTGTTGTAGCCATCTCATTTTGCCTTGAACTAAACATTTTTGCATTTTCTATTGACTCTAAAATATGACACCTTTTTTCTAAAAAATCGAGCATTGACTCAATCGATGGTAATTCTTTTTTAGATATTTCGGATTCCCATTGACGAACCGATCCAATATCTATTTTCGTACACACTACATGTAATAATAACGCACCCCATTGATACGGGTCGTGCTTTAAGGCCTTTAACGCCTGGATATGCGTGTTTAACGTATTTGTTAATTGCCTTAATTTGGTAGCAGATTCTTTATGAATTGGTTCCAGGTCATAAATTTGTTTCGTATGTGATTGGATCAGCATACGCGTATTGTTAAATCGATTTTTCAAAATGGACCATGCCACTTCGTAATTGGAAGCAGATGTTTCCAGATTGTTAATTAATATTTTAGCATCATCCGATAACGAATTTCTTAAATAATAGAACTTTTGAATATTCGTCAAAGTTCCATTAGAGTGTATCATTGCGCAATACATATCTTGAAAGGTGGCCCAGTCTTCAAACTTGCCCGAAAACATGGGCACCTCCAGTGGTTTTAGTTTCACCGCGGGAAACTGGTTGTTACTGTTGTCTGACTCGTTGGACATGTTTGTACTTTGTGCATCTGTATCAATCACTAATTTTTCTTCGGCTTTTGCCATTATCTCAAAGTATAGGTTTTCAAATTATGTACGATATTGAATTTGTTCATCGCTTATATCTTTGGATTCGATATTATTCTGGATTAAATCAAACTCGTGCCATGCTTCACGAATTTTCTCCGCGCGTAATCTTAATTGACTTACGTTATTTGACAAGGCATCATTTAAGAACGTTTGGAATCTCGTTAACTGTGCTTTAATCTGCCCTCGTCTGATAATGTATGCTGCCAACTGATTATCAATTTCGTTTCCTTGACTCATATTGCCAAGCGCGACCAACAATTTAAGAATGTATGATACGATTTAACCTCAAAATATACACACTGCCAAGGAATTTTATTTTTTTTAAGAGCAAGAAAAAAGACTGGAAGGACTGGAATAATTAATTGAGCTTGACTCACTTACCCTGACTTCTGCTGGTATTGAATTCGGTTCGATTGGACCATGTTCAGATCCGCATTGACACGGATGGGGGGTTAATTAATGAATGAATAACCCAATCGTATGATGTAATATGAATGGACTGTATTTAACTATAAAAACTGTAATAATACTAATGACGTAATGACATAAATTAATAATTGCATTAATGAAAAAATGATACGAGCGCGCACGCATAGGAGTACTACATACACACTAGACACTATGCAGGTAGACTGAGCTCAGAGATCAAGCACACACCGCAGGTGCCTAATCTTTATCTCGCGATAACTAGTTATTGTCGAACACCACCCATAAACTTATTATTACACCTAAGATCTTTCAATGTTCGATCAATTGCTTCGATATGTGATCTGTGACTCATTGTACACTCATCCCACACAACGAATGAGGTTTCTTGAAGAATTTTTCCAAGAGGGCCATTTTTACGAATCGGACAAACGTATTCTGTATCAAATAATACATTTAACGGTAACTTGAAAGTCGAGTGAGCAGTTCTGCCGCCACTAAGGAGAGTTGCTGCTATACCAGATGAAGCTACTGCTAATGCAACTTTACCTGAGGATCTAATTTGAGCCAACAACAAATTAATTAGGAATGTTTTTCCTGTACCACCCGGAGCATCTAAAAAAAAACTCTTCCTTGATGATTCATTACGCTTTCTGTAATAACATTAAAAGCATATTTTTGATCATTTACTAATTTTGGTAAATTGATTTCTACAAATTCTTGTAATCGGTTATTATCGTAAGAACGCAAAATTGAGAATTCAAAAGGATCAGATGCATTTTCATTTCGAACAGGTGAGTTCATTCCAAATTCAGTTAAATATTTTTCAGACAGACAAACAACTTTATCTTCTATTTCAATCAAACCTCTATTAAATATTTCATCAGAAAAAGTAAATTGCAAGTCATTTAATCGAGTGCGCTCTGTATGAAGAATATCTTCACAAAAATCATTTCTGAACTGTTCCCACAAAGATTGAGGTTCAGACGGTTGGCAGAAAACTATGATTATTGCGAATAATTCTCTTAATTTTGAAGGATGATATCATTAATTTCTTCTGCTGTTACATTTCTTGGAGAGATAATAGCTCTTTCACATAACCACTGATAAGATTTATTGGACAGATTAAAAATGTCAGGATAAACTGTAGAAATCAACTCTTCCACGTTATTGACCACCCGTCCAATCGTGTGATTGACAGAAATGTAACCATTTTCATTTTCTAAAGTTCCATTTCCAATTTTCAACAACTGTGCTGGAAAAATATATATAGGATGATTTCACGTCGTAGAATAAAAGTATACTTTTCCAAAATATTAGATTGTTTGCAACTGACCTCTGTGCAAAATACTAATGAATTTATTGCTGTTGTGGAAACACAACATTTGTTTAATACAGTTATTATATAATACGCGGTGGCCGGTGACTGTCCTTAGATTTTTCCCTTCTCCTTTGTTTTTTTTATGTGTGTTACCATGGTTACCCATAAGTATACCTATGAACGTTTGGAATTTCTCGCAATATATAGGTTTAGGCAATTTTTTAAATTTTTCTCTCCGTAAGAACCATCCTCGTACTTCAAGGAATATTATAAAAAAAGAATTAGCGAAATCGGTTTAGCTGCTCTCAAGATTTGCGCTTAGCAACACATTCAGCGATTCATTTTTATATTATAGATATAGGTTTGTATTTATATGTGCCTATTAATTATTATACCTATTACATTATATTTTGTCATAATAATATGTTATAAGTTAAGAATAACAATATATTATATAATTTTTCCGTATATCTGTCCATGAACAACATTTTTTTCTGATTATTATGATATTATGGATTGTTGTATGAAAAAGGCGCCATTTGGCATTTTTGCCTGGGCGTCACTTAGGCCGGCCGCACACCAAAAGAGCAAAACTGCGTTAGACAGTGTTAGTCAGCCTAACATAGTTTTGTTAAAAATAGAACATAGGAAATTACATTGCATACGCACACTGATAAGACATAGTCAAAACAAAACATTTTTGCTTTAAAACACAATTAATCATGACTGATACTGTCTGAAGTGTCTCCATTTTCCATTAGTCACAATAAGACAAGAATGTAAAATTGTGTATATTTTGTATATTTATCTAATATATCTAATCTTATTATCTTATATTTTAATTTTAATTTAAATTAAATTAATTAAATTCATATTTTTCTAATATAAAATACATATATTTACATATTTTAAATACATAATTATATATAAATTGTATTATTATTTTAAAATACAATGGCTTGTGATGGTGAACTATTGGTAAGTCTAGTGGAAAAAAGACCATCAATTTATATAGACGTTTCTGATTTAATGGATGAACCCATAATTTTTTTCTCTTTTTTCTCTAACTCTTGTAGAGTGTACCACATACACACTGCAACCTCTTCGTCAGATGACAATTTGGTTACTGTTTGTATATTTTTATTCTTGTGTGTATTTTTTTTATGCTTGTCTTGTCTTGTCTTGCCTTGACCTGACTAACTGATATGCGCATATATAAAACAAATTGTTTTTAGTTGAGTCAACACAAAAATGACTAACACTGTCTAACACAATTTTGCTCTTTTGGTGTGCGGCCGGCCTTAGCCTTGCGCTGGGCCTGACTAAAACTAACCAGTTTTAATCCAGATATTGACTTTCTCGTGAAGAACAAGCAATGTCAAAAATCACATTAAATTGTTTATCTTGTGATAAAGTTAAATTAAGTTTTTTTTTAATAAACAACTGGTTTTTTTTAAATTTTTTATTCCTAATACTATATAATATATAGTATTAGGAATAAAAAAATTTACATATATATATTAAATATTTTAATTTTATGAAAACGTATAATATAGGTATGCTATGGGTGGTCGAATGCTCATTTTATTGCAGTATAGAACTAAAATGTTTAAGAAAAATTTACCAATAACAGCCAAAGATAATCTGTATCTCAGCTTTTTTACTTACCTATTATTTTTTTATAGGTTTGGTATGCCATCAGAAAAACAAAAGACAGATTTTACAAGATCGATTGTTGAAATGATAACTGAGGATAATGCAACCACTATCGTTTGTTGAAAATAGTGGATTTCAAAACGTTATTCGATTGCTTGGTGCAAGGTACTTGGAGCTTTTACCCAGTCGCCGAACACTAACTATACTCTATTCAGAATAAGAAACACAGTCGGTGGCCGACTACTGCGCATGGGCGTGGTTTCATAGAAAACACGATACTAGACCAACGCCGCCGGCTAGAGCATCGCATTAGTCTATTGTCGACCAGCATTGTGAAACAATAACTTAAAATACACTGTTGTACACTACTTTGATCACATCACATACGTTGCGTCGGTCGTCGTCGGTTCAGCAGCCGAACAGATGTTTGATTAAGTGGGGGTAATAATAGGCGTTGTCTGACCGCCGCCGACGAAAACTGGTCGCCGCCGACTGTGTTTCTTATTCTGAACAGAGTATAGAAGCATCTTACCTGATCTATACTCTTCGACCAAAAATAAATTGCTAGATATTTTCAACAAATCAAATTATATTTCCATTACCTTGGATAGTTGGACATCATTAAATACTGATTCGTTTATGACTATTACAGTTCACACATTTGACAGTGCTTCCAATCTTAAAACATATGTATTAAGTACTGAAAAACTAGAAAATAATCATACAGGTGAATATGTTAGTGAAACATTGAAAAATGTATTTTATGAATGGGAAATTATGCACAAAATTGTAGCAATTGTAACAGATTCAGGGGCTAATATTAAATCGGCTGTAAACAAATTACAAATACCACACATACCTTGTACAGCACACATATTAAATTTAATTGTTACCCAAGCAATAACATTTAGAAGTCCGCCAGGTGAGAATAATGAAGTAGGACTTAATGAACTTCAACATCTATATGATTTATTGAAGAAGTGTCGTTCAATTGTGACATATTTAAAAAAAAGTGAAGTTGCAAATCGGAAATTGGCTGACAAATTATTACAGTTAGGAGCTACAAAACTGAAACTAATACAAGACGTGTCAACAAGATGGAACAGTAGCCTATATATGTTAGAAAGACTGGTCAAATTAAAAGAACCATTGACCTATGATATGCTTTCCTTAAAAGATGGACCTGTAATGTTAAATGCACAAGAATGGGAAGTAAAGGTCTATTTACACACAGCAGTGACGTAACAGTGCCGTGACCTTTCCGGGATTCCCGGGTTTATAATATTCTTAAAGGAAAGATAAGCATGACGTTTTCACACGTCCGGCGCGTGACCGTACCGACGCAAACAGTGTTGTCGCCGTCATCGCACCGTGCTCGTCCGGTTACTTGCCGACGATATTTTTCATATTTCACGGCCGTGATTTTTGTTGTAATTCATTGACTCTCTCAATTTTTGTAAAAATGAACGACGAAAAACTTATAGAATTAGTGCGGAAATATCCCGTATTGCATGATTTATCTCCAGCGTGTGTCTCGTTTTTTTAGATGAATTTCTAATTTGCTTAACAGTAAGTTGAATGAATTTTCCGACATTCTAAAGTATTCAAAATTCATTGTTACAACATTCAACAATTCCTTATATAGAGTAGAAAATTCCCCTTCTGTTAGCCTTTTCTTCCAATGCCTGATGAACCCATATCGGTTTTTTTTTACTACTTTTTCTTCCTCTTCTTCGCCCAAAATCAAAGCAATCATCAAAAGTTCATTTTCCGAAAACTAAGACATCATGGCAGATACGATGCACATTACTCAACGACGGATGAATCACCGACCCATGTGAATAGAAATCACGGCTGGTAGAATCCCGGAACGGGTACGGCACGGTAACGTCACTGTCACGTCACTGCTGTGTGTAAATAGACCTTAATAGAAGATGTTATTCCCATATTAAAACCGTTTGAAGTAATGACTACTGAGTTATCATTAATATTATTCCATTAGTAAAAGGTAAGTAAGAAATCTGGAAAACTAGTTGATCCAGATGGAAAAATAATAGTCACTATTGATGAGAAAAAGCATATATGGAAGACGTATCTAGAAAACCTATTTTATGATGTTAGGACAGAACAGGAACCTAAAATTGGAGACCAAACGGGTCCAGACATATTATTAGATGAGGTGAAATCAGCTATTAAACAACTCAAAGAAGGCAAAGCACCCGGTCCTGATCAAATACATTCCGAATTCATCAGATTACTGGATGATGAGAAAATTAAATGGATCACAGAAATATTCAATTCAGTTTATAAGTCAGGTATAATTCCTGAGGACTGGATAAAATCCGAGTTCATTGCCTTACTTAAAAAATCGAGCGCAAAAACATGTGGGGATTATAGAACGATCAGCCTGATGAACCATCTCCTAAAATTGTTTTTAAAGATTATTCATAAGAGAATATATAGGGCATAGGCAATGTGAAGACCAAATAGCACCTAATCAGTTTGGATTTTTGAATGCGGTTGGCACAAGAGAAGCGCTGTTCAGTGTACAGGTCCTATTCCAAAGATGCAGAGATGTAAATTGCAGTGTATTTGTCTGTTTGGTTGATTACCAGAAGGCTTTCGATCGTGTTAGACATGATATAATGATCAGCATTTTAGAAGAAATAGGAATAGATGAAAAAGACCTTAGAATAATTGCCAACTTATATTGGAATCAAACAGCGGTTCTCAAAATGGAAGGCGAAACAACAGATCTGATTGAAATTTGACGTGGAGTAAGACAGGGTTGTATTCTGTCACCTATCTTGTTTAATCTTTACTCTGAATATATCTTTAGAGAAGCTCTAAATGAGATAGAAGAAGGAATATCTATTAACGGCACAAGATTAAACAACTTACGTTATGCCGATGACACCATAGTTTTTTGCGGACACTATTGAGGGCCTACAATTACTTATGGATAGAATAACAGAGTCTAGCATGAGATACGGACTGGATATAAATACAAACAAAACTCAATTCATGATTATAAGCAAAGAAGACATTACAGGAGTTCGCTGAAGCATAAATCAATCCAGAATAGAAAGAGTACATAAATACCAATATCTTGGCACCATCATTAACGATCAATGGGACAACGCAGAAGAAATAAAGTGTCGAATTGGAAAAACCAGAAATGTATTTAATTCAATGAGTGCGTCATTTAAGAGCCACAACCTATCTATACAATTAAAAATACGACTACTGAGATGCTACGTGTTCTCAACTCTGTTATATGGTGCAGAAACTTGGACTCTAACCAAAGTCACTTCGAATAAGTTAGAAGCATTCGAACTATGGTTATACAGAAGAATTTTGAAAATATCATGGACCGAGAAAATTACCAATATTGAAGTACTGCGTAGAATGATAAAGGAGAAAGAATTAATGATAACAGTAAAATGCAGAAAACTCCAGTACTTAGGACATATTATGCGGAACAAGAGTAGATATGAACTTCTCCAATGTATCCTACAAGGGAAAATAAATAGCAAAAGATCACCTGGAAGAAGAAGAACATCATGGCTAGCCAACCTCAGAACATGGTTCGAAAAAAGTTCAGTAGAACTATTCCGGAGCGCAACTAATAGAACTCGTATATCAATGATGATCGACAACATCCGAAACGGATCGGCACACTAAGAAGAAGAAGTAAGAAATACAAATTTTGTATAGATCAATAAATAATTAAACATTTTTTTTAGGTTTACAAGCAGCTCTGAAATCAAAACAAATGAGAACATATTTAGGTAAGCTACTTCAGAAAAAATTGCTGGAAAACTTAAACAGTCGGTTTAAACACATTGAAGAACAAAATCCTAAGCCTGCATTTTCAAGAGCAACTCTACTTGACCCTCGTTTTAAGAAATTGGTATTTCAGAATATAACGAATGCTGAAAATGTAGTAAAGAGTATTAGAGATGAACTCTCCTTACTTATCAGTGAAATTTTGATTGGTAAGAAATAATAATGTTAATACATTTTTTTTAACAATACAAATTTTAATTAAATATTACATGTTGTTGTTTTGCAACATCACAGAAGACAATTCTTATAAGACTCCTGAAACTCCTGAAATACAAACCAATTCTTCAAATGAGACCATAGATTTATGGAGCTTCTTGGATGATAAATTAAACACAGAGTTACATCAGTTAGCAGTGCAGATAATATTTTAAAACAATATTTCAGTCTACCAAACTCCAATAGAAAATCAAAGCCAATTGATTTTTGGGTCAAACATAAAATTTTGCTGGGTGAATTATTCAACTTAGCATTGAAGTATTTAGTGATCCCTGCTATCTCAGTACCCTCTGAGAGAATTTTTTCAAAAGCTGGTGAAATTATGTGTCAAAAAAGAAACAGATTAAGACCAAAAAATTTAGATATGATAATATTTTTAAATAAAAAATTTAAAAAACTTGTAAATATAATACGAATGGTAATAATATTACCATTATTATATATATAATTATTTATTTTGAAGTAAAAATGTTATTTAATTTATTATATTTTATAACGTATGATTTTTGTAATATTACCATTATTAATTATTTATTTTGAAGTGAAAATGTTATTTTATACATTTAATAGGGTGTGAAAAAAAAATAAGTCGAATAAAAAATTAGTCATAAAAAAATAAGTCGGATATTAGTCGAATAAAAAAATTAGTCGACTAGTTATAATTATGAGTTAACTAATTTAGTCACACGGTACTACCGACTTAGTCGGTAGTAATAAGTCACTCCTGCCCATCCCTAGTAGTCAGTAATATCACAGACAACGATTCATTAACAATGTATGTAACTTATTTTTTATCAAATTAATTTGTCATAGATTCATCGCTAATTCAAATAGTTTTATAACTTTTAGTAAATAATACGATTCAGACATCTAATTACAGTTCAATCGTGTTATTATTTGGGGTTAACCGTTAGCAAAACAAACTCATAACAATAACCTTACATAATATGTCATATTAACATGATCATTTAATTTAATATTTAAGACTTCAAAAACGTTGGTAGAATATGTTTAATGTTACAACTTACAACATAAATCTAATCATTTACATTTATTTTTTAAACTATCATTTACTTTAAAGTAGAAAAATGTTAGGCGAAGAAGAAACTTCAAAAACTTACAATCTCAATCTGAAACAAACACATCTGAAAAATCTAATGAACAAAGCTTGCTTGAAGGTGATCCTAATGCCAGTGCATTAGTTGTAGCTTCTGAAAAAAAGCATCATCTCCAGATGAGTTTATTACTTTACGTGTAATCACCAACGATTTGACCAATAAGTAAATTCTCAAATCAAATACGTAGCAACTTTTGGTCGTCTCTAACGCTCATTTTCTAACAGAAATGGTATTTCAATTGACTATTTGCACGTTTAGTATTTGATAGACATCAAATTGCAGATGGTGATACAACCAAAATAAAAGGTATGATCGAAAAAGCTCATTAAGTAAGGGCAATTATTTAGAGCTATTAGAACTACTATTCGCAAGAAGAACAAATACTAACTCTTTATTTAAAGGAACGTCTAGTGATGTACAAAATTATTTGATTGCCAGTATTACAGATGTTGTAAATACAAAAACAATGAATCATTTAAAAAACGCTTTAATTTACTTTAAAGTAGAAAAATGTTAGGCGAAGAAGAAACTTCAAAAACTTACAATCTCAATCTGAAACAAACACATCTGAAAAATCTAATGAACAAAGCTTGCTTGAAGGTGATCCTAATGCCAGTGCATTAGTTGTAGCTTCTGAAAAAAAGCATCATCTCCAGATGAGTTTATTACTTTACGTGGAATCACCAACGATTTGACCAATAAGTAAATTCTCAAATCAAATACGTAGCAACTTTTGGTCGTCTCTAACGCTCATTTTCTAACAGAAATGGTATTTCAATTGACTATTTGCACGTTTAGTATTTGATAGACATCAAATTGCAGATGGTGATACAACCAAAATAAAAGGTATGATCGAAAAAGCTCATTAAGTAAGGGCAATTATTTAGAGCTATTAGAACTACTATTCGCAAGAAGAACAAATACTAACTCTTTATTTAAAGGAACGTCTAGTGATGTACAAAATTATTTGATTGCCAGTATTACAGATGTTGTAAATACAAAAACAATGAATCATTTAAAAAACGCTAAGTTTGTATCTATACAAGCCGATGAAACCACCGATGTATCGTACAAATCACAAATGAGTATTATTTTAAGATTTTTATTTGTATGAATATTAATTTAATTAACTTACCTCAAAAGCAACAATAAGTTTTTCTTGTCGTGAAATACAATATCTTACAGCTTGTTCATTTGCTTCCAGGTCGTTTTTAAGTATATCCAACAGGTCATCAAATCATTAAATTGACATTCGAAAATAATTAAAAAAATTTTCGTCTTAATCCCTAAGCTTCGGATACAATGTCATATAATGGCTTGAGGAAAGACTTGTTTTTAAAATAGGATGAACCCAATATTTTCTTTCTCATCCTTCGGTGGACGGCCCACAAACACACAGCATCTATCGACTATCACATCCATTTTCCATCCAGTCTGAATTGTACTATGTAATTAATATAGCTTTTGACTAAAACATTCCGTACGACGCGGGTAACCCGCAACCATCTGAAATTTTGAACGGTCATACCATTAATTATAAATACTATTTAGTATTTAGTATTTACTATTTAGTATTTATAATCAATGGTCATACGCGCGTACATGTGAACCTATAGCCTAGGGGTTAGCCCATTCCTCCCGCTGAGATAAGAATTTCCCAAATCATTTTCGCCAGCATCGAAAAACAAAATTCCCACCAATCTATCCTCCATTTCGTTACCAACGTTATAACGAAAAATTCCCTTATTTATTTTCAAATTCATTCCCGCGCGGACAGTCGTACTGTACGCACACGCTGTTAACCGTCCCGAGTTATGTTCGAATGTTTCGTCAAATCCGTGCCGAATTATTTCGTTTCTTCTACCATTCGACGTGGTTGTTGAGCACCTAAACCCTACGTCATCAGCTCAACTCGTAAACCCCCGTGTTACAGTGAGTACACAATTTTACCTATTCTTAAACGTTTAACTCCATATGTATTTGTAACCAATATACTCCCGTCTTCACAATTCGGTTTCAGAGCTAAACATAGTACAATACATCAAGCGCATAGAGTAGTTGATGCTATTAGCACGTCTCTCGAAAAAAAATGTTACTGCACAGCCGCTT
Organism: Periphyllus acericola; assembly: GCA_949715065.1. Taxonomy (NCBI): domain Eukaryota; kingdom Metazoa; phylum Arthropoda; class Insecta; order Hemiptera; family Aphididae; genus Periphyllus; species Periphyllus acericola. The sequence continues at coordinate 43,049,020 of OX454265.1, read as the reverse complement.
TCTTAGACATATCTCAGGCCTTTGATTGAGTATGGCACGAGGGCCTACTTTATAAACTTCGACAATTTTTACCCTCACCGCTCTTTCTTTTAATTGAGTCCTACCTTACAGATCGACACTTTCAAATACGTTGCGGATCATCTGCATCAGATATAGCTCCAATTACCGCCGGTGTTCCGCAAGGAGCTATCCTGTCACCATTACTATTTAACATATATGCTTCTGATCAGCCCACAACTCCGAACACCACAATTGCCGACTATGCAGATGATAAAGTAATCTTATCAGTTCATAACGATCCAATTATAGCTTCTGCTAACTTACAGTTGCATTTAAATTTACAACCGAACGGTATGAAAAATGGCGCGTAAAAGTGAATCACAGCAAATCAGTCCATACAACCTTTACCCTTAGACACGGTCACTGTCCAAATGTTTCAATCAATAACATACCTATCCCACCACTCAATGCCGTTAAATATTTAGGTTTAATTCTTGACCAAAGATTAACCTGGTACAAACATATAAAAGCCAAAAGATTGACCCTTAACGCTCGATCCAGATCACTAAAAACATTATTATCTAATAATAAGTTCACTAACCTAGGAACTAAGCTGCTAATGTATAAAACTCTCCTGTAGCCGATATGGACATATGGAATTCAACTCTGGGGATCGGCAAAAAAGTCCAACCTCAATAAAATTCAAGCATTTCAAAACATTACCTTAAGAAAGCTCACTGACGCTCCCCTCTATGTTTCTAATTTAACCCTCCACCAAGATTTAGGTATCCAACCTATTTCAACGGAAGCAGAATTATTCTACAAACGGTTTTTTGCCAAATTAGAAAATCACCCTAACCCTCTAATCAAAAAATTACATACCATCACACTCCCTGAGAATCCACAACGCCGACTCAAAAGGAAATGGTGTCGTGATCATCTGAATTAAAAAATACCCCTCTCCAAGCTAAGTGTCACTAATGTGTGGCTCCTTAATCAAGTAAATCATGTTTTGTAAACTCTTATCCTATGACCTATATACTTATTGTGCATTAATGTACAGATTGTGTATGTACTCTTAAATAATAAAAAAAATAAAAATTTCAAATTCAAATTTATTTAGTCTCCAATTAAAATTAAAAAATCAATATTTTTGAAAATTTAAAACGGTTACCGCTATATAATTCCAAGTAGATCAATTCGACCTCAGTATAAAATGGTCTTAGGATCAATAAGTGATCAATAAAACGTGAATGAAAATGGAAAATTTCGATTTTTTTTAAAAAAAAACCCAAATACGATTGGTTTTCCGGAAAAATGGTTGGAGTTAGGGCGAGCTCAGTGTGTCAGGGCTTCAATTATTTCACGTAATCAGCTAAATAAAATTATTAGAATTATATTCGTTTAATCGCAAGCTTGATATTAAAGGTTTTTGGAAAATAGATTTAGGTTCGAGGACTTTTGCAAATCCAAAATTCTTAATATTAACATTTTGGAAAAATTAAAAAGGATAGAAATAGAAGAACTCTACATAAATCAATTGAACCTCAATTAAAATTGTTGATAAGGCCATCAGGTGATCGTCAAAACGCAAGTGAGAATAGTAAATTTTGAATTTTTTTAACCCCTCGTATGAATTGTGACCAAATATACTCTGAATACCTTTTATTAGAAAAAGTGTCCAAATAAAGATCAAGTGTGAGAGAAAATTGTTAAAATATATTAAATTACCTCATTTATTATTTATTTCTGCTGACCAACATTATAATAAGTAATTAAAATTATTGAGTGAAATACACTAATGTTTTCATTTAATGCAATAAATGGTGAATAAGTTATTAAAACCAATGACTTTATTATTCATAATAGGTACGAACCATGTAAATATTTCAATTACACCACAGATTATTTTAATAATAAACAATTTTCAAATAACAAAAAAAAGTATAATTTTTATAAGTCAACAGTCAAACAAATTATATAAAATAAACAATTTTCAAATTATTCAAACATTTAAAAATAGAACATATTTAAATTAGCTAGAAAATTACATAATGTATTTAGTTTCTCAAATTACGTAAGCTTTTCTGCAACATTTCAGAAACCATGATAAATCGAAATCCAAAACTTAATTTGGAGACAATCAATCACTATTAAAACTGAAAACTGATGGGATCCTGTGTGTTTAACAATTTTGCATGATAACATTTTAATGTATCAAATGGTTTACGAGAGAATCGCAGAAATATTGAATTGCAGTAAAATTGCCTATACAAAACGCCTTTAGAACTGTACGTGCCAACAATTAATATAATGAAATATGTAATGTATTCATTATTGTCTGCTGAATAATAAAAATAATGTTATTTTTTCCTTATTTAAGTCTGCTCGGGGGGGGGGGGGGGTAGTGATGATGGAATTACGAAAATAGTTATGTTATTTTACAATGTGTAAAATTGAAATCACTATATTAGTTTTCAGATTATCGGGCATCGATAACAATTATATACGAGTATTAGGTATTTTTGTTTTATATTCAATATTTTTATCTTATACTTAATACTATTACTTCGTAAGTTGATTAATAATACATTTTTAAAATTATGAAAATAATAAAAGTAAATAGTTGTATATTGTATGTTTCCGAATGGTTGATCATGATCAACCATTTGCGGAACAATATGTCTTAATGACACTTGTTGTAAACCAAAATTTGTTGTTGCGCCGTGATTCCTGGGAATATGCAACCCAATGTATACCACTCCCAATCGCGGTGTCACGAGCACGAAAGCGGTGGCTGCATACAACACGCCGACGGCGACGACGTTATGGATAGGACACAGTGAAGACACAACGGAATGTAGGAAATTGAGTTTAACATTAAAGGGGGGGATGCTCTACTGGTCGGATCGGTTTGGTGCAATGACCAGCAGAGTTCACATAAAATCGGATGTAATACTTAATACTAAACGTTCAGGGCACAACTTAACTTAAATTTACGACACCGAATGAATGGTACTACTGACGATGATGACGAGCAGATGGACACGAACGACGAAGAAAGCAAATAAATCACGAACTTGTTGATGGAACGGTTCACCGCAGTTGAATTGACAATGCCATGGACTGAGCAACGTTGAAAAGTATTTGTTTGATGGCGGAGTAATAAAAAAAAATAGATTTGATTGATTTCCGCCGCAATGGCGAGAAAAAAGCGAAACAACGATGTGAAAAAGAAAATGTGGTGTTACAAAAACGACCGACGTTCACAGAATGAATAAGGTTAATACAGGCAAAATATACATTGATAAAACTGTAATATAACACATGCATGCGAATAAAGCTAGTACATAGTTGATTTAAATATTTACAATACAATTTAAAAACACTGATTACACCACACGGACAATTTGGATGGGAAAGCGGGAAACTGATAAGGAACGTCGCCGCAATCGACATGCAATTTACGCAGATTTGCGTAAACATTGTATAATATATAGTTATTTTGTATGTTTTATTTGTACTGCTCACGAAAAAAAAAATTCGCCTAAACTCTAATTTAAGAGGGGAATGAGATTTTAGTAAATTTACAAGGGGGGCGTAGAATGAAAAAGGTTGGGAACCGCTGTACTAGAAGGTGAAAAAATACTGTTAAGGGGGTTGGAAGCGCATACATTTTTCGTCAAAACGACCTAAACGCCTGACAAAAATTTAGGTACTTCTCGTTGTATGATTTTGAAAATTTAAAGATTTTTAAAATCCTTAAAAACCTTACTTTGTATCGGTCGAAACACATTTTTCATATTGAATATTGTTACTTAATAAATTACAATTGAAAATTGACAAATTAATAAAAATTGTAAATTGTTTTTTGTATGAATATCTTGATAAAATTGAAAAATTACTCCGACCGATACAAAGTAAACTTGTCTATAAATCTAAGCCTAACTTTTTTTTTTAAATCGGATGGTTGGAAGTACCTTAATTTTTGTCAGGCGTATAGCTCTTTTGGCTATGAATATTTGATCTAATAATGTAATATTTGTTTATGTGCATGCGCGTGCGTACGATGTCTACTATATGTATCGCCGGCGCCCAGCGCGGCATATCCGCGGTAATTGCTTCCGATAAGATAACGGATTTAGTGGAATGACGATTGTAATTTCTTTTTCTCTTTTTGGTTGAAAATCTAATTTAGTTTTGTATTCATACTTCATAGTTCATACACGAGACAGACACGAACGTAAATTATTTTTATAATAAATTTTTTTTCTTTATTGTGACAAATGCCTCGGCAACTATGGGCCATTGGCTACAAAATTATAATAAATTATTTCCCCATTTAGCCTTCAATAGCCAATAGACTTAGTTAGTTTTTAAAGTTTGACATATATACTTTTGTATAGTATATATTGTCATACTGTATTGTTCCTGTGTAATATCATACAAATATCTAAAAATGGACAAAAATTATCGTTATGGAAATAAACGCATGCCATATTTATGTAAAAAAAAAAGAAATAAAGGCAATATATCAGCGTTCCGTAAATCAATAAATGAACAAGTAATTAGAAAATTATTGATTCAAGATTTGATCAGGGGTTACCAATAAGGTCTGGCATTTTGGATGAGCAAGTATAAGATACAGAAGATATTATAAATTATTTGTAATAATTATAATATCTATATTTTGTAATGTTATTTGAATATATTTGTACTTTTTTTGTATTTTTATTGTATCCTCAGATCCTCTTACTATTTTAGTGTTTATCATTATTAATTAAGTTCCTACCAATAACTAAGAGTACAATTAATTGCACCTAGACCAAAATGTCACTTATAAATATTCCTCAATTATTTTTTTATTTTTACAATTTTACTATTATCGTTGAATAACCTGTATCACGATTTATAGGACGGTTATCTGAAATTATTCTGTGGTCTCAACTCTCAACACTTCTATTAATTATGGTATCTAATATCTAATAGCCGTTAATCTGACTACTCGGAATCTATAATCGTTATGGCCGGGCAAGTCAACACTAATACTAATGATCGTTTACTACGCACACATGCATACGGCTCGCACGCACGCACTTATAAAATCTGTGTATTATTGCCTATTCTGAACCCCTTAGAAATGACCCACTTGCAATCCCCTTAATCATTTTCTAATTGTATAATAAGTTATAAGTCTAACAAGAAATGTAAAGCTGTGTATCTGTAATCTGTATGTCATATTATGTGTAATGCATATAGGTACGTATAGAATTGGTACAGCGTTTTTCGTACATGTAAATATGTCATTATTATTATTTAATTGTTTCGATTAATATTGAACTACGGCTACGGTGAGATCAAAATTATGTTTTAAGAAAATATAGATACAATTTTACTGCTTTTTATTTTTTAATACAGCGAGTGTCCTACAAATGTTATATGCATTGCCCTGTACCCTGTACCGGAACAATATATTTGTTTTCAATGTATATGTAACTGTTATATTATTGATTTGTATTATCTAGAACGCTAGCACTGATCCAGCAGGACAACTCCGTGCCAATAATAAAATTGATAATAAAATTGACTTTACACCACGACTCTAGATGAAAGGGAATATAAAATTTCAATATTTATCATTTGAATTGACTTGAAAAGAAACAACGATAAAGTACAAAATAAAATTCAGCAAACCTTCGAAGTAATTATTAGGTATATAACTGAACTACATGAAATAAGCATAATTACTCACTATTACTCACTATATCACTTTTATACCACTTTTTGTTCTCCCGAATAAATTTAAAATAATTATGTACAGACAAATAACGTCAATGATGTGTATTTTTATTACAGATACAGAAACTCTAGTCATAAAACCGTATCTAAATAACTTTTAATAATTAGTACAGGTCATGTAAGGTTCGATGGTAAATAAACAATTAAATAATCACCGATAATTAAATTTTTTCTCTTTTTTCGAGTAATCAAGAATCAGTGCATGTTTGAGAATTATTTCCGTGGGAGACATATTATATGTATAATATTGTAATAATTCATTCGTATCTATACTGCCCTCTAGAGTCTAGTCTCTACGTCTTGCTACGCCTCCGCCAGGTTTTTCATTCATGTGTATGTAAAGAAGTCTATATTGTAGTATAACACAGGTTCAGAGTGTTGAAGACGAATTGCATTTGTATTGAAGAAGTTTAAGTGGTACTACTGCCCACTGGGTAGTGGGTAATATAAGTGTCGAGTAAAATTTATATTTTATGTATAGAAATTAATTTTCAAATAGTATAATAAAAGGCCGGTATTGTAGACTCTCGTTTTAAAATCCTATACATTTTCCTGTCAAAATAACCACAAAGTGATAAAATAAAATAAGATAACTTGTTTTTGTAAATTCAATTTTTATCTACCAGCACAACAAACAGTTTCGAATTACGACCGTTAGAAACTAGAATATGAAAACGAAAACGATAAACCAATAGACATTTCACGATCACAAATATTATTGATAGTGTGAAGATTGTGAATTCATTATAACAGTCGAACATTTTGACTTCGACAGTGCACATCGAATACTGCACATCAAGTCCAAGTGCTATTATTTCAGTTGGACGAAAATCGCTTTGTAAAGAAACGACGAATGAAATAGTGATAAACAAATGGACGAAAATGTTAGTAATTTAACAAACCATTTAGCTTATCCGACTGAATTCCAATTCCCTGCTAAATAATATTTGAACTTCTGTACGGGAATATAGACAATAAATTGTATTCTTCAAGCTTATGAGTTATAACTCCTAAGGTTATAATGTTAACATATCAATAATCCGGTGCAACATATAACATAATAATATACGTATTACGTATACACATCACTCAATGACCGGGACTGTAAATCTTACGTCGTCGCGTTGATAATCTGGTGATCATTTGTTCGTGTATTGTTTCTTCGTTCAACTTAAACTATACCCAAGCGTCCCAAAACTATTACTTAAGCATTAAACTATTAAAGTAACTATGAGCGTGTGAATATAATTAACACTGTACCTTCAAGATATAGTTAACAAATACGGTCAAACCACGATATGACCTAATAATGACTTGGACGGTCAACTGACTAACTACTGACTATAATGTTGTACTAGACATACTCTCCAAGACACTTTCCAGTTATAACTGTGTTGTACTTGTTATCCTGTCCCGGTTCTCTCGAAATCGAAATGTTTTCCGGAAAAATGATGCTGCAGCTGTTCCATTGCACGTACGTTTTCGGCGGTTACGAGGGAATACCAATCATTCGAAACTTTCCGAAACGATGAAAACCACGTGTCTCGACGAACACGAAATTACAACGCATCGATGATTCGGATTAGTGAATACTGAATGGTAGTACTACCGAACTCGTAGGGTACCACCAGCGGTGGACGACGGCGTGAACGAACGCGAATTTTTTTATTTAACGGCAGTCGATAAAAACGCGAATTTTTCCCGACTAACAAATACCCCGGTCGGCCGCATATCTCATTACACGTGCGAGTAAGTGTTGTAGTCTACTCCGCGTCGAAGCGGGGGCACGAAATTCACGGATTTGACAATGGTTTCCAATCGATATAATCGAAAAGTAACGGCGAACACGAGTTTACCGGACTATACGAAACTTGTCACTCGGACAAGACCGCGTTCGTATGTAAACGTAGGGGGTAGGAGGGGTATTGTGTATAAAAAAAAACTATTAGTAGGTGAAATGTGAATTTTTGAAAGGTTGCGACATTCGGCAGACCAATGTTTATAAGTTCGCCCGTTCTTAAACTCACGACAACATTTAAACGGATATTGTAACACACACACACACACACATACCGATCACCGTGAACGACATGTAATAATAATAACAATAAAAATAATAATAATAATAATGGATAGTATTGGCAGAGTGTTGCGACACGCAATTTTTTTTTTCTATCGGCTATACGCGTTTCGATTACACAAAAATACTGCAAGCACAAACAACACGACTCCGAAGAGTATACCTACAACTACTGGCGCGTGAATATATGAGTGTAAATAATCGCATACTGTTAAGAAATCTGTACGCAAGTCGTGTTCGGTCTACACGCTTCATCGTCGATTCCAAAACGCTTCAAGTCAAGTCCGCGCGAAACGTCGGAAGACCACGGCCGAGTGTAGGAAGACAATTGTAAAGCAAAGTTCGATCCTGGATTGAATTTTTTCTTTCGAATTGGTACCTACGTCACGCGAACGGAGCCAGTGTCCCCGGGAAAAATTCGTCGTGAAAATTCTACGCGATCTGCCGAGACACAAGATACAACTGCGATTCGTGTTAAAAATGGCTACATACGAATTGGGTACCAAAAAACCATTTAGATCAAGTTGAGTCTCGGGTTGTTTGAGATATATACTAATTGCGTCCCGCAAGATTTAAGTTGTAATACCAATTGACTATTGGGTCCATCTTTATATATCAACTGAGCCCGACCGACTTTTGAGAAAAAAAAATTTTCAAATCTGTATTTGCCTTGGGATTAAAATTAATAAGAGCAGTGTTTAAATCTGGTATGTTTTTCGGTAGTTGAGGCATTATGGAAGTTCTAGCACAATGTACATTTTTTCGAATTAATTTTATATCATGAGTGGTTAATTTTGTGTAATTTTGTGTAATTTTGTGTAAGATCTCTATGAATAATTGTTGAAGGTCTCTCAACTGAATTATCTAATGCTTGCGTTTTAATTTATTACTAAATTCTGCCTGTTTATTAAAGCTTCACTATGTTGTTCATGATCATGATTGATTAATTTATATACTATTGGATGAAATTAATTTAATTTAAGAAATTACTTACAATTATTTTCGCACAAGTCCAGTTGGAGATTATTCGATAAGCTTTTATGATGACGGAATTTATAAATGTATTGCCGTAAATTAAAGATATTAAATATATTTGTCTCTTTCACTATTCATCACCTCTTTTACGTTCATGTTGCTTGGCGTCACTATTTAACTTAATTAAATTGGATGCACGATAGTAATATCGACACTTGACAGTTCAAGTGAAGTCTAAATTCCCCAAAAATAATAGGTATGCGATTCGTTAATTAAGTAGAATATTCTATAGTATAGAACTATAGAATATAGATTATAGAATCTATACGATCGAAATTATTATCGAGTTAAAGTCAAAAAAAAGATAGTAAATTTGATATCTTGATATCTCGAGTTATCGCTTCGTAAATTAGTCATCTAGTTAGACGCTTAATGTACAAATTCCGAGTTAAATATAATATTTTCAAATCGTATAGTTGACTTATCCTACAATACTTTTATATACTACAGGATTTTTCAACGCGGAGAACAGAACGAAAAAAATTATCATATTATAATACCTATATAATATAATATATTATTTGCTTTGAAATTGCTCAACGATCAGCATTTAGAATTCTAGTCTCTAGAATCTAGATGAACCTAAATAATTTATATTACATAAAATATTTTCATAAATGTAACGAATAACTCGTTATATTATTGTTAGCGTTTGCACGGACTGCTGGTGGGAAAAAAATGTACCCCGATGTTATTCCCCTTCGTTTAAAAATGTACCACGTTTAAAAGTCTGCCACCCATGGCTATGGTCCTTGCCAGCCCTTAGGGCTTAGGGTATCGGTTAAGTTTTGAGAGTTTTATATTTATAAAAGTATAATCGCGATTATGATGAAATATTTATTCATTATTTTTAACGGATTCGTGGAAAAAAAAAATCCGGCAATCGGCCACATCGTATTCAAATATTTTTTTTTCACTACGATAAAAACTAGACAATACCCTCGTCTCCGAGTCGTACAACATTTGTTGGAGGTGCTAGTCAGTAGTCGTACAATTCTTCTCTTCCCCACCATCAACCAAGGTTTCTTCAACGCCCTTCTTAACGACCAAATGGCAGAATACACGCGTGTGCTACAAACGTTGACAAAGCATCTGCAAATGCTGGCCGTTTTTCGGAGAAGACTAATCACCCCAATATACTATTATATCTTTCACGACCATAATGGTTTCTCCATGTGTATACAAACTACAAAATATCATATGTACATGATGTGAACAAATTAACACAAAATATACTATTACACACATGGGTACCTGTCGATCCCGGACACTACATATGGACTAATAATACGATAATAGACGAATATACCACAGCGGCACAGTCGTAGCCACGGGGGAGGATCGCAGGGGCTTCGGGGGATTCTTCGAAAAGTCGGAACAATTGTCTTCGTTAAAAGTGTATAAAATATAAAATTACATTTCAATACGATACCTAACCAAAAGACATGTTGCTGCGTTAGGGAACACGACACAGAGTTATTGTTATCAATATTATTACTGTGTTTAAATGTATAGGAAACACGAATTGTAAAAATGATGTACAGACATTCGAAAAATAATGTTGTTTATGGCACTGACTTACCTGCCTGCCACACAAAGGCGTGGGGCCTATTTTCCGGAAAGACGATCGCACGCCGTCGTGAATAATAATAATAATAACAATGTGGCCATGGTATATAATGTGCGGTATATAACGCGCAAAATATGTTATTGCCGGTACAACAGGCTCGGTCGGCACGCACCGGATATAATACGATAAATATTATTATATAGGTGCCCATGGCCCATAGAGCAGGTTAGGTAGGTTAGGCGGGTACGAAGACCAGTGTAGTAGTGTACCACTCGCCGCGTTCCACGTTGTTGTGCGTAAAACGTATTATAGTAGGCGAGTGCAGTATATACACGTGGACGACCGGGCGATAACCATTTTCTCTCCGCGGGTGGGAAAAAAATAAAATTCGCATCTCTCTCGGCGTCTCTGTCTTACACGCTCGCATTGTATTTGTCCGTATAACTACTCGCTGTCTCTCGGCACACACGCGCGCACACGAACACACGAACACTAACACGCACCGCGTCCTCTCGGCCATATTTGTGTTTGTGTGTTCGTAGTAATGTGTATACGGTATATGGCATTCCGTAAACCAGGTCAGCGGTCGCATTAAAGATGCAAAATACGTCGTGGTCCGCTTTAATGCGTATACAATATGTATGTGTTTGTAATGATATTGTTGTCGTAGTGCACGCGCTACGAGATTTCGCGCGAATTCACGAACCCTCAGCACGCGATTTTTATCATTGTTTTGTCATCATATTATGGATGTCCGCCTGATCGTGGGCCGCCCAGGGACGGATCCAAGGGACGGCAGAGGATCCGTGCCCCCCGCCCCGCCCAGAACGATAAAGAATTTAGTATTCACGTGCGTTGAAAACGCAGAATGCGCAAATGCTCCACTTGAGAGAATTCTAATAATTAATTAATCATGAGTAATAACCTCGTAATATATAAACATGCTTTTCCCGTAAACCAACGCAGGTATACATTACGTATATAAGTTTATAAATAGGCACCGAAGAACGAGATCGGTTAAACGCGTGACGGAGAAACCTCCCCGGAGAGACGCGCGGAGGGTCGTATTCGATTTATACCCCTATATATACATACATGTACGTATTTAATATAACGTCCTATGGGTACACGATATGCTTGTAGTGGAAGGGGTGGATGGTTGGAAAGAAAAAAATCAGTCGCAAACAAAAGAAAACGACCCGTAATAAACTTACACGTGCGTGCATATATAGTTATATTATAATACGTATAGGTACTATACATACGTATATACTTTTGGCGCGCTTGTAATATTACACATTATTTGTTATACGTACCATAATAGTAAATATACGTGCATGCATCGCTCGAAAACGCTGTCGGGGAGGTAACCGCCCCGTTTTCTTTATGTACGGCCGAGACCATTTCTCCAACGCTGCAGCGCGAACGACGAACGATTACGTTCGTATTCTCGGCTTTTTTTTTCACTAGTTTTGTTTTCAAACGTTTTGGAAACGGTTGTTTCGTCAACGGCTGCCGCAGTACCTCCAGTAACATTTACAACAACGTGTTAAGGTTGTGAAACAAGCGTCGTTTGTCATACTGTACGTACATGATACATAAATGCTAAAGCAAAGCCAGAATGCCGTGAAAATGATTTGCGACTATCATTACATAGGCGTAAGCAACTATAATATATATATATATAAATATTAACCAGGTATTCATGTCGGGGGAAGGCTATAGTCCCAATTATAATATTAATATGTTCGCGTGGAGATCAGGAGAAACGAATCACTTACATAATTTGTTTATAGATTTGTTTTACTATTATACCTGTACCAGGCCCGTGCGAAGGATTTCAGAATGGGGGGTGTTTTGAAAAAAAAATGTATAACGCAGATACATCAATAATTAGCAAATAGTATTATAACATATTTATATTTATTATTAATTTTGTTAGTATCTATATTAAAAATGTTTTTTAACAATACTATAAAATACAAATTTTATTGTCATTATATTTTATCGATAACGGCAACTATGATGAAAGTCGATAAATAGCAAACGTGAAGACAACACTATATTCAATTATTATAGTATTGTACTATTATGCTATGCATTATAATTTATTACAAATAAGATTAGAAAATATTACATATAAGTGATAAATCAATAATGAAAAACACGATTTTTTCGATCACGGGGGGGTTTGAACCCCCGACCCCCCCCCCCCTTGCGCACGGGCCTGACCTGTACAGGCCAGTAAAGTGTAACGCATATTTGTTAATGATTTTGTTGTAAATGTGCATTTTCCGTTGAAATGTTTAACAAAATTATAGCATTTTTAAAACATCGAACCGTCATTAGTATTCTTACTTTTCGAAGAATTCTCATGTTTTTCTTTTCATCTATTATACGGCAAGGCATTAAGGCATCAGTATTATTGACAATCGATTATAATAAAATTTTAGAAAAATGTGTGTTCAAACATCACGAGTATCACGACTCACGTAAGTAAATGTATGTTAGCACACGTTAATGTGCAAGTGATACTATCAATATTGTAATCTACGAAATACATGTGGACGTGCGCACGGCATGTTACATACTATATTCAGTGTCTCTGCAGTCCAAACATATTCAGTCCCTGTCACATACGATTATATGTATAGCTGTGCATAATTAATTTTTTAGCGTCATAATCATCCCTAAGCGGGCGCGTTTCGACTGCACCCGCCACCCTGATAAGGGACCCGCACACAATATATAGTATGTGTACGTATATATAATAATATAATGGTATACGATGTTTAAAACGCGTGTCGCCGTGTCAGTGAATAGGTTGGCGCCTCGGAGGGTCGCGATTTTCACACGCAATTCTGTAGTCCCTTTGGAAAAGTTTCACATACGTACAGATTGGGCGATTAAAACTTATTACATTTTAGTCTTGTATAAATAAATACACGCCCATATCAAATCAACCATTTCATACTATACGTTCATATAGTTTATTCTTTTTTTTTGTTGTAATAAAAAACATTTGAATTTTTTTATAATATTATTGCAATACTATTAAATATTGTAATCATAGACACATGACATTCATGTGGTATTAAAATTAGTTCGTCAATTATATTTTTGTAAACAAAATAACCCGGTTTTCAGCACGATGATTATTTAAATTTACAACCCGACAGTCGTTGTGACTTGTAACAATATCCCTAATGGACGAAGTTGATATACGTATACGTCTATGGTCAACGATTTTCAACAAACATATAAGTGAGGGTATATATTTTTTTAAATATATTCACAAGGAGTAAATAAGCTTATATAGCAAATAGCTGAAACCAATTTTTTTTTCATAACGATGTAATTTATGAACCATAATTATAAAAACAATTTTGGTACATGAAATAAATCTACGGTCAAAACATTGATAGCGCATGTGTCCCGGCAATTATAATTTAAATTTTAAACTGTAATTCTATAATGTGTATTGTGTTTAAAGAAATGGATTGTGAGACTTATTAGTATTTTATATTTATCGATAAATATACCTATGGTAAAATGTTGTACATTTTATTTTAATTCCGGATCAAATCGAGCAGAAAACAATTGATTTTATATTGATTTGTTTTGTTAACCGTGCTTTTATAAATGTTATTCCTTATTATAATATATTTCGATATAATCGATTATTATATATATATATATAAGTCGTATTATTGCTGATAAGTTACAAATTATATTCGAAATTAAAATTTGTTTAGGTTGAAAATACAATATTTTCATATTATTCAAAAAAAATCCAAATAAAACAGAAAATTATGAGTATTAGAATATTTATTTTCTTTTTGAGTTATATAATATCAATTATACCGCAATTATATCAATGACGTCGTATGTTCGGTGTAAACTTAAAAATATGCTTTAATTTTTCGAATTTCTAAGTAATTCACAATATTCAATATATTATATTATACGTGATACGTAATTAATATTTGAACAACATTTTTTAATTGTTACTTGAGGAGAATAGCTATACGTCTATACGTGAACTTCAAATAAAATATAAATTGAATATAATATAATATATAAGATTAAAAGAAACACTCGAGCATTGTTATTGAGTTATAAAGTAAATTTTGTATTCTAGCTCGAGCCAAAGGCATACCGTCTTTAGTAGAAAACTCTGTACACCTAAAATACGGTCAATTCAATTTAGGTCTACTGCGACTGGAAAAAAATTATTGATCGCATTTCGACCACCTTTAAAACAAAAAAATATGTACTTTAATCTTTACACATAATTGAAAAATATTTTTAAGTTAATTTCCAAACATATCGGCCTTGGATATAAAACAACATTTTCATTTCCCACACATAAAATATTTACTAGCGAATATTTTCGAATTGTACTTCTGTTTATTATATATAACTCTAGAAATAATCGGGTGCCTGAGTATGCTTGTTTTACACATAGACATAACATATGTAGAGAAATATTTTTCGAAAATTAAAGAATATTTTGATTGTTTCGCAAGTTCCTTTTAAACTTGAATCTGAAAAATTGCAACTAGGTTACACACAAAACCACAAATTAAAAAAAAAATTAAAACCACTGTTAATCCTTGGAAACAAAAATAATCAACGGCAAATTTATGTAATATTCATTCCGAAATAATCATAGAATAACAATATAATTAAGTTGTTGGACAAAAATTGGTATAAGAACGATTGTGTATATTGAAGTATATACAATACACATGCATTGACAAATTATTTTATGGGATTTCGATAAACTTGTCAGTTGTTAGTTGCGGTATGTTTAAACGGTCATAGACGTTTATTTTCCTTTTATAAAACCGTCGAGGTGTTCAAGTATAGAAATACTCGATACATCATATTGCATCATTTTTATTTTATACATAGTATAAATATGTAATACAATATAGATTATAGTCATAGTGATCTTAATTTTTCTTTCTCATTTCAGAATACAGTTCATATACGCGGAAAAATAATATGACAACAGTTAACAAATAGGTAGTATTCTGTATAAAAATCATTATTATTATTTATTATTAATTATTGTTACCAGTTGATACCTGAATATTATATGACTTCAAAGTACATTTTACTAATTGAGCAACAATAAATTTAACTAATTATTCTTTTTTTTTTTAATTTATTATAATTATAAAATGTTTCAGCTCATTTAGTGCTATTACAACTTTTCAATTTTTTACAATTAATTATTCTTAAAAAACGAAGTACTTCAATGAGCCCCAATTTATATACCAACAAAGCTGTAAATTAAAATATAATCATATATTAGTTGGTCTCGTTGTTATTCTTCCAAGTAGCAAGACGCACTTATCTGTTATAACACTACACAGTTTATAATAACACTAAATAATATGGTAACAATAAAATCATAATAATAATGATAATCACAACAATATTTCTCAACTGCCATAAAATTTGCATTCTTGATGATTTATCCGTCGCAACGCACACTCTTCCTTTCATCGTAGTTTGACGACAACGCGTGTAGACTATCCGACTATCCGACCTTGATGGTTAATTTCTTTTTCGACTAATCTGCAATATTCTCGCGGCGCGTGCGCACGCAGACTTCGAGTCGGCTACACGCATGATAATATATGGGTATAATAATAATACCAATGACATTAATAATAATAATAATAATAATCATAAAAAAGTTGACATTAGAATATATTCTAAGATCAATGATATTTGTATAGTGCCAAACTGCCAAGTACGTTCTCCTGACTAATACGGTTCAAAAATGTACAACAAAATGTTTACTCGACTATTAATTATTTTTTCGACCATCGTCATGATTAAACATCGCGTGCAGCTCATAGTGTGCCACTAGAATTGATTATTAATTTTTTTCGCCAAATTACAGCGATAACACGAGTCGCTTACGTTAAATACTAGTATACCTACGAGTTATAATGGTTAAAAGTAGAAAATCTTTTTCGATAAACATAGAACGGTTTTTATTGTTTCGTGCGTGCGAACCTTTAGGCATCGTCAGCCGTTGGCGTTGTTCGTTACGCGTTTGCGCACTCTAGTTATGCGTTATTTTTATACATATACATACGCGTTATTATGTAAATAATAATATTTAATAATAATATGTTCGATAGGCAAGTTCAAAATTCAAATAATAACAAATTACGATAATACAATTTTTTTGTATACAGTTTGCATACATATTATGTCACTATCCGTATACCAGCGCGTCCATTTATTTTCGAGAGTCTGGTCGAGGATTTTGAAGCGGAACATAATACTTGGTATGGTTATTCGTATTGGTATACATATACATATTATGTAAAAACGACGACACAATCACATAATACAAGTTTGTATAGATGCATACAAAGGGTCAATAATTGAAATCTTCCAACGAGCTAGACAGTTTGAGTACAATTCATTGTATACAGAATACACAACAGGCAACAGCTGTTGTACTAATTACTTATATCTTTAATTTGCTCTCACTACGAAATAATTCATAACTGTTTAACTGATGTTACAACTACAAAATACCGATTTCATATAATCCTATAAATCATCAATAACTTATCATTTATATAAAAATTTTAGATCCATCCATTGGTATGACGACGTACAGTGTACCTACCACCTACTATACTACCTGTGTAGATATACAAGATGCAACTACACACAACCCACATTATTATTATTATTATTATTATTTTTAAACATAAATATATAGTACATATTATTATAGTGTCAGATTAAAAATTATTTTATTAAAATTTAGTACAATATAATATATTCTACTATTATAAGTACTCGTTAACTATACATGCTAAAGATAAATAAAGACAAACTTAATAATATTATTTGTTTAATTTTATGGCTGTTTTATTTTTTGTAGAGCGATTGTAAGCATTTTCAATCGTAATGAACCTTGAACACAATATAACAGTTTAATTATTTAACATTAATACGTATTATCACCAAAAGTCCAAAACAGCTGTATATTGATTTAGAAATACCAAAAGATTAATTAAATAATACTGAGATAGACACAGTTTACCCATACCTATACAGTGTATACAATATATATACATATTTACCATGTAAGGTTTTTAAATTTATTTTATGTAATATGTCAAGGTATTTTCAGTTGTAAAATATGTTTTCATAATTTTCACACAAATTTTAAGCCGTGCAAAAAAGTTTCGATATAGGTATACAATTAAAACTTAAAAGTAAATTGTTAAAAATCGGTAGCAGTTGTGTTATCGTTTTATATTAAATATAATATATATACAGTAAATTAATTAACTATCACTTAAATAATAAATCGAAATTTAAATCAATACTTAAGGGAAATAAGTGTAAAAATATTATAATAATCTCTAAATAAGGTAAAATATAATAGACTTTTCATTTTTAATGAAATAAAAATCATTTATTTCACAAGCTCAAAAAATCCTACATTTATTTTCTACCCTGGACCACACGCAGTTTTTAAACAATAAATTCCACAATTTACATTTTGACCGTTTGACTGTTTGGTGTGTACATAGTTATTATTATTATTTGTATCGAAACAGTCTATCAAACTATACGTTTATTATACACACCTAAGGATTTGTTTACATTTTAATAATAATAACTAACTATTTATAAGAATTAAGAACACAGTTTTGTCATGATCAACCCGCTAAAGCTTACATTTTTAAGACGTACGTATTTTCCTAGTAATTTAGACTATTGTTTTCAGTCATAATTTTGACGGATCTATAGTTGTATATCAACAGTACATTTAAAAACGATTAAATATTAAAAAAATGAATCTTATCATATATAGGCGTAATATACGCGTCCACGTACGAAATTCTGTTCGAAGAAAAAAAAAATTGCGAAATATTAAGTTACACACTCGAATTCTAAAGTAGGTACAGATTTATGTTCCTATACATTATGATTTACGAATGAAAACGAAATAGTCAATTTACTTTAACATATAAACATTATAAATCACCACATTCTCATAGTTTTTATAATAATTAATCTACTCTTCAATAAAAATCAAATAATTAACTTTTTATCAAAAAGATAACAGCTATATTTATGTTATGTAAATATTTAATATAATATAGTATATAAATATATATTATTATCAGATTAATATTAGGTTTTAAAAAATGTGTTCAATTTTAAATACAAACGTTTTCATTTTAATACTCTCAGGTTATTTTCTCATACAAATGTCGTGCTCTGAAAACAATGAACGGTTTCAGAGAAACGTAAAAGTTAAGCATAAAAATTTCACGATTATTATAATATTTGAATACAGTTTTTATATTTTAAACATTTCTTCAAAGACTAATTTCAAATTTGTAAAGTATTACGTAATAATTGTTAATTTCCAATTGAGTGAGCCTACTACGTGTATAGAGTAACAACAAAGGTCAAAATTTTCTCTCGGTCTACAGGGCCAACCGGTTTTATTAGAATACACCTACGTAGTTTAACTTTTGTTATAAAGGTATAATGTTATTTTGCTGCCCAACTTCAAACGATTGAATATTCTTTACTTCAGTTCAACAATATATTAACTGCACTACTCGGCAGTAATATAATACATGTTGAATGGAATATGAGGTATTAATATATGAGTGTCGTAACTTAAAAATTATAATAATAGTACACATTGTGTCAATATATCGTCGTAACTTATATTATAAATAAATAAAAATGGGTAGGATTTTATCGGATATTCAGGAGTTCAGGACTGTTCAAGACGTTTATACGCGACTAATCAAGTTAATACGTTTAAGGTAAAGTCTTGCGAGAAAAGTATGTAAATAGATTCAGCCCATTGATTATAATATTATGTATATTTAATCAATGTTCAGGAACATAGTGTACCGTATACCGGGCATACGTAGTACGTACCTATAACAAACGGCATTCTTTGCATGATTTCTAAACGTAGGACCTTTGGTCTTATAAGTGACTTATGGTTCGTGATTTTCAACCATGTAATCAATCTTTAATGCGTAGTCAGGTTTTGACAGAAGGAACACGCGGTGCAAAAAGAAGTATTTCTAGGCCGTTTCAAATGTCGAGATTTAAATTTTTTAGTCGCCAATCGATGATTTCATGCGACTTGATATATGGTAATCGGGCAATTAAAAACTGTAGGTTATACACTATACTCTGTAATGTAGCCGATTAAAATCCATTGACTTCGTAGATTAAATAGTGGGTAATCGATATTAAAAATGTCCAAAACTATATTTTTGTAGACTTGTCGAATAGTCAATTTTTAACATTCAATTTATTATTTCGTCACGCCATCAAAACTACATCCAATCAACAAATTGTATTTTAAGTATTAACTTGTTGTATAATACTATGAATACGATTGGATTCCTTATTTGTAATTGTGCAAATGGGTAAATTAGATTGGAATATATTCAACCCAATTGGATGGATCAATGTTAACTAATTGATTATCGAATACATACATTTTAAAACGAGACGAATCGTTTATAATTTCGCCAGTCTCCAGAGATGTCGTTATTATTAAATAAACAAATAAGTAGATAAATATAGTCAATTAAAGGATATTATTTTTCAGTTCAAATAGGCTTTCATTAGGTTCACTGCTAATTACTATACACTAAACAATATAACTATAAACTTTACCAACATATTATGTATTTAATAAAAGGTAACTTTAAAATATTAGTCCCATACAAACACATCTATTTTTGTTCCTGTATAATAAATCAATAAATGTGCATATGACTAATATTTTGTAATTAGTTTGATTGGATTTATCTAAAATCATTTCGTTCAACCACTACAACCGGCATGATTACTTTAATGACGATATTATAACTTATTAGTTCGTATATCGTTACTATAGCAATAAAGGCGTCATAAGTAACAATTGGTATAAATTTGAGAACAGTCCTTAACTATTTTTTTTTTTTAAGATTTACATTTTTCGGACATTTGTTAAATTGTATTTTTATTTCCATAATTTATTCGAAAACACATGCATGTATGGTTAAAATTTAGAATATTGTAGATAGAAGTTTATTATACGTAAACATTTTTAATTTTTCCTCGCTCGAGATAAAAATAAGAATTGAATTTATTTTCAAACTGTATGAATTTCTGTAGCTTTGTTTCAAATACAATAAAACACTGTTGTATTTTCGTATTAATTTAAAATATACAATTTGACACGTGTAGTATTTAAACGGAAGTCTGAAATGTTTAACTATACATTGCTATATAAATTAAAACTAAATTACCTATACTACATATTTTTTTTATCTTTCCTTATTGTACACGAGTGTTTTAGATTATTATTTGTATTATCGTTTACCGACATAATTTTATTTATTTGAATTAAATAGTTAGTAAAAAAAATTATTTTATTATAAATAAAACACCTTAATATTTAAGCCATTTAATTTGTGTTAAAGTTGAAACTGAAAAAAAAATATGCCTTAAGGGTGTAGTGTATTTTAGGATACGACAAAATAACGCAAAAATAGACACATTATAATTTATAGTCACTCTAGTGACTATAGCTCTACGGCTGAACGCTGAAGTCTTAAATATCGGAAACCTGACGTATTTATAACCATCCAGACTCCTCAAAAATAGTCGTTATAGGTCTGACTGATATGTATATTAGTATATTAATAGCTTAAAAGCATCTAAAAATATTCGTTATTTAGCAGATTGCAATTAAAATTTTACCAATGAAAAATGTAAAATAACATTTTTACAATATTTGATATTACATTATTTTTTTGATTTTTTTATGTTTTTATTATTTTACTTACACGTATAGGTATGAATGCGAATTCCTTTTCTTTCATAGATTAATAAAAGTCAAAGCATACTAAATAATTAAAAATGTCTTTGTGGTTCTAATGATAAGTGTCCTTAAAACTTACAACCATTCTTCATACTCATTAAATAAACATTATTCGATTGTCCGAATGAGTCGATACTCCTACTAGCATCACAAATTAACGAATACAAAATAGATTTAACGAATTTATTGAAGACGAATTAGCTCACAATTTCACTGGTGATTCTACTAATTAATGTAATCAATTTAATGAAAAATTCCTTAGTACAATATGTTCACCACAGTCAACAATAAGTACAGAGAATATTTAGATTGTTATATGTATGAAAATTATTCTTTTCTTAAACCAAGCTGTAAAACAAATACTTATATAATATATTTATCGAGCTGTATTCAATTCGTGTACAATATTGATGTTCCACTAAGTGTTTTAGTCTGCAGTTAAGCATACGTAATTAATAAGCAACAATTGTGAAATAAAGAGATTTAAAAATTAATTTTAATTTGAATTACGATCTGTTTGATAATATAAATATTAAAATAAAATGGTAAATTAGACATTACAATAACGGGTAATACAAATCAGGTACAAAATGATAATATGATCCTGTTCATTAAAACAGATGCACCATTTGAATTATACACCGAACAGCAATACCGTGGTGGTTACACAATTAGGAATGGGAAATAATATGCCTGGGTTTGAATATTATAATGTACAATATAATAGTTTTAATCGAAAATTATATTTGAAATTCGAAAATACCAAGTATTAAAATACTTATACAAAGACGAATATTTAGGTTGGCAGAATTGTAGGTATTTTTCAGTAGGTTCCTTATAGCATAGGTCCAGGTAGACAATGTTCTCGTATATAATATAGTAAAAGGAAACCGATATATTATAACCCTCGTCAAAACGGCCGGTCGGTTCTGGGTTTACAACCCCTCCCCCAACTACAGCTCACGGCCCGGAGAAGAAAGGAAAGAAGAGGAAAAAAATAGTTTCTTTATTATTATTATTATTATTATTATTATTATTATCAAACGACTAAAGGGAAACTCGACAACCCTCTGAAAAGCACAGCTGCAAATAGCATTCTTTCATCCTCATCCAAGACCGTTGCCGCGTATAAATGGTATAATAATACACACACACACACACACACACACACACACACACACACACACACACACACACACACACACACACACACACACACACACACGCACCTTCATACAGAACCGTGTACTAAATATACACGCATATATACAATATAGTCTGTAGATTAGTCAACTTCGTATGAAAGGATGGGATACAATATTGTAAAATTGTGATGAGCTAAACATGATATTTTCACAATTTCCGTATAGTACACGTACCAATATCATCGATAAACGACTAATGGTAATTCGGTTAATTTCTAAAAATAATTTTAAAGAACATAATGTACGTGAATATTAATAAGAATAAGAAACGAAAAATAATTGAATGAAAAACATTAAAGTATATATAACTATGCAAGGAATTTTAGTCAGTACATTTCAAATATACAAAAGGAATTATTTAATGTAAAATATAAATGTTTGCTCATAGACATGATATCAACGTGTAGTGACAATATTCATAATTCACAACAATCATAGCTAATGTACGGATATAGACGGTATAGTCTATGGCTATACACAGGACCATTAGCATTGGTGTAAAAGGAACTTTTTCTCCAGGGCGATAAATTAATAGGGGTGGCATATAAGTTGCGATGTTAAATTTCTTTTCAGTGTTAAATCGAGTAGTATATTTAAGTTTAGTTATTGAAAATGCCATACTTTTATTTTAAGGAACAAATACCTAGTCAGGGTTAATAATATACTTTCTTATTTTTAAAATATAACTTTATAGCTCTGAATAAAATATATTATGAATATGGACTTTATAGCTCATAGTACATATTGTCGTGAATCGTTATTATAGTGGTGTTGTTCACAGTTTACGGAAAATATTGGAAAATAGTGGTATAAAGACACAAAGTATAAATAAACGATTTTTGTGGTTTCGTCTAATCAATTTTCTGCGCCGCCGACGTAACGTTATCTCATCGTATCCTATTAATTGTTTAGTGTGTCGTAAAATAATTAAATTAAACTGATGAATACTGTAAAAAGGCAATCGAAATAAATAAAAAAGATAAATATATATTGAACAATGCCAAAAATCGGACAGTTTTTTAAAGGTACAGGTAAGCTGTTACTCGTTTTAGAAGTACCTATTTAAAACTGGAGAGTTAATCAAATTATGAACTTTTATGGTATTGTATTTTTATTCAATTGTTTCACATATTCATAAAGTATTACAAGAAATATATGTTCTTTTAATAGTGCTTTGATCAGAATTCGGAATTATCAAATTATATTATTTTATATTATATAATAATTATTATTATATTTATAAGTCCAGGGCTGCTCTGGTTGAACATATTATATAACTTACAAAATTTAAGAATTAGTTTGTAAAATAAAAACGTTAATTTATGAGATTTTTGATTATAATGTTAAAAATGAATACATTGAAATAATGTTTGTACTTAGTATTATTCATTTTTACATCAAAATAATAACACTGCATATCTAAATAATATAATTATTAGCATTTATAGAAAAAAATAAGCCAAAAAAAATTACAATATTTTTTTTAAATTACATAATGTTCTTGGAATACCAAAGAAGTTAAATAAAAAAAGCTGCAACCACAGCGACAAGATAAAATAAATATACAAAAATTATTAATTTAAAATGATTATAAATGCTTACATAATACTGCGTATGAGTTTCAAAATCTTGTTCGAGAGTCTAGAGAATTATATTTTATTCAGATTAAGTACGAACAAGGAAAAATGTGTATAAATATAAATACACCTAGTCAGTGTAACAAGTACGATAGGTATGTACGCGCACAAAAACAGCGAGTCTGTAACTCTACAATGAAATTAAAATAATTGACATTCAGTTTATCATTTTGAAATGAAAGTCAAATGATTTGTATGGCGTGTTAATAACATACTAATATGCAAAACAAAATAGTTCGTTCTAGTATCTGGTCTGTAAATTGTGATTGGATCATCGGTTTTTCATTAGCGACGTATTGAACAACTAACATTTTTTTTAGCCCTTGTCAAAACATATAAATCAATCGAATTTCAAATTTAAACAACTATTAACTTGATAGGAGTTATAACTAATAGTTATAGTTTCATAATTGTCTAACAATATATCATGTATACATTTTAAAATTGTATGAACGTTTCTATGCGAACATTTCCGACGAAGCAATATAGACATGTAAAAAAAATGAATCTATTTTTTTCAATTGCATTAGCGATAAATCCCATATTAATATACTTCATATGCATGTAAAAAAATAAAATACTAATTATTTATTTGAATTTCAATTGCGTCGCAAAAAAATTAGAGTGCTACTCGTAGTATAATAATAAATGTATAATAATAAATTCGTCGTTTTTGTATTATACCGGAGATTAATTTGAATTTAATGAGGGTAACATTATAATAAACTAAGTATAAGACAGTACATTTCAAATGAGTTTTACTAGTAGATAATAGTAAAGTAAACATTTATATTTTAAAATATTCCAAGTATTGAGTTTGTTATGTAAATGTCTATTCAATGATCGATATTAACAATTAATGATTGAGTGAAGTTTTCAAAATAATTATTGTCATTGACTATTATACCTGTGTCAACATAATTCAATACAATAGGATTGAACAAATAATAAAAAGTTTAAAGCAGAATGTTATTCGAATGTCTTACAAGTCGGCCATGTACAGATATTAATATTCCAATATTATTACAAAACGAATTTGTACACGTTCAGAGTAGTACGTCGCACGTAAAATTATAGTTCCTGCGCGATATTGTAGGTGTAGGTAGTGTAGGGTACCCCTCGATGACGTGGCCGACAAGACGAGGCGACCCGTACCCCGGCGCGTTTTAAATTATATTTTTCAACGCGCAACACCGAAATGGAAGTGTCTCGAAAATGTCACGTTGCCCCATAAAACCTTTTGAGCTAGTACACTGTGCACATCTACAAGGGTTCTGGCGCCGAGGCGCGTTCTGCCAAAGACTTTAGAGGCACATGTTGATCATTCGCGACATCAAGATATGTCGCGTATATAACGTGTTATTAATGTTACGAAAAAAGTAAAGAAGAGAGAGAAAAAAGGGAGGTATTGGCAAACGTTCATGCATAGGGTTGCCACATTTGGCTAGGGTCTTGTCGGGACGTTGTAGAAATTTTAGGATAGAGCGTCTAAAAATACTCAATTTTGTAAGAAACATCTGAGTTCATTGTTTTAGAAAAAATTATTTGTATATTTATTAAGGTTACATTAAATTTTTTTTACTCTATCGCAGAAGTACTTGGATGGCCATACTTTTCAGAAGACTGGTTTTTTCAACAGATTTTTTCTAACATATTTGTAGAATACTGCGCAAGTCATATTATAATTAACTTGACACTGTAAAATCGACTCCATAGTCTCTGGATGCCCAGAGCCGGATTAAGTACTTTGGGGGCCGTAAGCAAATTATTTAGATGGGCCTAATTAATTACTTAATAAATATAGGTAATAAACAGGTATATATATGAGTATATGAAGAATATTGTTTTCTATTAGATATATAATAGTCTTTCACCAAATTTAGGGGGGGGGATGATGAGTGAATTCTACAAATAACAAAATATTATTATATTATATTACAAATGAATATAAAAAGATTTAACTCAAAACTATGATAAACTGAAAATTTTTATTTATAAAATATATTTTTAAACTATAAGTAAATACATAAATTATTATAACATTAGTCGCTGCTGTCATCGTCGCAACTATCAACTTGTTTATCAAAACATAATTCTTTTTTTCTGGATTTCTCATTTGCAAAATTTTGGATCACATCTTCGAAGTTTAGAGATTTTACAAATTCACTTTCAATACTTAAAATTCCAAGATTTTGTAGGTTATTTTGTGATAATGAAGATCTTAAAACGTTTTTTAATAATTTTAATCGGCTAAATGATCTTTCTCCTGTACAGTTGGTACACATAAGAGAAAGATATAAACGTAACAACCGTTCAATATTTGGAAAACTCTCGGTCACATTTAAATCAATTATCATCTTATACATGTTAAGCAAAATATTTTTATTCTTATTTTCGTTCGTTGTAATTAATGATAAAGACGTTGACGAAAAACTTAAAAACTATCTAAACTCATTTGTGAAATCATATGAAATTTTTTCGTATAATTGTTGTAAGAAGATAATGAGAACTAACGTTCGGATTTATTTGATAATTTATTTTATATTGGAAAACAACGTTTGCCGGGTTGGCTAGTAATATAATTAATTTTTAAAAACTAGACATTTTACGGGCCGAATTTTTTCGATGGCCGTAAGCAATGCTTATTTTGCTTGTAGGTAAATCCGGCCCTGTGGATGCCCGTGTCCTACGTAATTTGTAAATACCATGAATCCGATAATCGCTGTACGAGCCGACCGATACGATTCTGAGGACGAACGAGTGTCCGACGTAAACAAGCGATACCTAAAGATAATAAATTATATTATCGATATGACCGTTTTAATTGGATTTTAATCGCATACGTTTGGTCGTACAAGAACATGTACAAGTTTAAAAATAACATTTTTTTGTTTTCGATCATGTCATGCATATTTGTATGCAATAAAGCGAAATTTGCAATGCACAGTTTTAATCGGGACATTTTGGTCTTTTGTCGGGACAGAGAGCTCAATATCGGTGACAGTCCCGATATATCGGCACGAATGGCAACCCTATTCATGCATAACCGTACCAACGTCACGCGACACTTGTACTTATATAATATGTTTTGCTCGTCCCTCGAAAAGAAAATTTCCCACATGGTTACAGTACAACTATCACTGCATCTATATACATCTCTGTACAACAACAACAAAAACAACGTAGCGTTAGCATCATTTGCGCCCGAAACAAGAGAGATGGAGAGAGTTGGAGGAATAAAAATAATCGTTCTAACCCGCGTACAACGTAACATACATGGTTTACGTATTTTTCCCCTCGAACCCACAGACGTTGACGTATTATTTCTTATTATAATAATTGTTATATTTTTTTTTTTCTTCCAATAGGCACGGAGATGATGAGTGCGGCGGCAGCGGAGGAGACGACCACGGGCGCGCGAGCGTCGTCATTATTATTTTCTACCACTTCCCGACGCGCGTACCCACAAGAGAGGACGACGGTGTATATAATTTCATAGACGTATTATTATTTTTTTCCTTCTTCCATTCCGTTTCGACGCACACGCCGAGTTGTTGTGCACACGCGCACGCGCACGGTGCGGCGAATAAGTTGTCTGGGTCAGCTCCCCCCCCGAGTCTACCCGCCCGCAAACCGTAAACAACGACGCACAACGCAGGACGTCCAGGTGGCGGTGTCGGCGGCGGCGACGGCGGAGTGGAACTACGGGGAACCGGTTTTCGCCCTACCGGCCCACCGACCCGCCCGCCCATCGATTTCGGTTGTCTAAAAACCACCGCCGTCTTTTTCCCCTCTTCCGGCACGCCGTGCCGTCCCGCCCCGCGTTCGTCGTCTCCTTAGCTTCTCGCTCTCTTCGTCGTCCGTCGTTTTCTCGCGCGCAGTAGTTTCTGTAACCGAAAAAAAACAAACACTGTGCACGCGGGGAGAAGAGAGACGGGGGGGGGGGGGGAAAAACGCCCTTTGTAACCACCATTACCGCCACCATAGCAGCGGCAGCAATAACCGCACATACATATAGGTAGCGAGCTAGCACCACCGTCGTCAACGGTCGAAAACGTATAATATCGTTTCTCGGGTTTCTCTCTCTCTTTCAGCGTTCGCATTTCAGATTATCATGGTGGACGGGACAACGATTCAAAATGGTTCCACCCGGTAGGGTTCCAAGTGGACTACGGCGGCATGCGTGCGTTTTCGTCTTTTCGAGGGACCGTGCGCCGTGCATTGATTCCTCCGGAGAGTATAGCAACCCACCAGCGGAACGAATCTGAACGATCGACGATTGATTTAACGGAATCAAAGCCGGTCGGAGTGGTTTATTCTCGCCGGTGGTTCGTTAAAAATTTTAAATTCGACTGCATCGCAATTCGAAACGTCACGCCGTGTACAAAATAATCATAATTTCTACGATTGAAATGTTTGATAAAATGCGAGCGATTAGTCGGTCGGCGTGATGAAATTATTATCGGTGTATGAAGACGATTCGAATGTCATTTTTAATGCGGAATGGATAGCAATCAACGCAAAACAATGTATCAAAAATACACACATTTTGAGGAAAATCCGTGAATGCGGTTTAAACTTTAAATATTACATTTATAATTTTCGATAAAAGTCAATAAAAGAAAAAGAATCATATTCTTTCATAATCCACATTGCAATCAAAAATATTTTTAAAAACTTATAATACATCACTCATATACGAATGAGTCAACGGTTTTCCTACAAAGAAAAGATTTGTTATAAACCCATAATGTATAATAGACGTTAATAATAAAATTAATTATATTTTATTATAAAATGGAAAAATCTGAAAAAAAGTTACCTGGTTCCACGTAAAATGAAGTTACTACGAGTACAATTTATATGTATGTTTTTACGTAATTTTTAATAATATCAATTTTATTTTATTTAACATTATTTTATAGTTAAGCTATTTAATAATAGTAAACGTAAGAGAAGATTATAATACCACATAAACCACAAAAAAAAATAAGGATAGTAGGAACATTTATTATAGAATAAACATTCTTGTTTATTCTATAACAATAATCAATGATAGGACTAAATACAAAGTTAAAACATAATAGTCTTACTTGGAGCGTAAGCCAAACAAATTGAACTGAATAATTATTCATTGTGTATATTTCTCTAATCTCTAAGAATAAAAATAACAGTTTATAACAAATATCTTGAAAAAAATTGTTGATAGAGTTCTATATGTTAATCTCATTTATATGTATAACAGCTATGCTCTAATGTAGTAATCAGTAGGATAAAAGCAAATATAAAAAAAATAATAAAAAAGAAATCTTTGATAACACTAACAAAGAAAAGTCATTGAAACTTATAAAGTTATTATTATTATAATATATAGACATATTATAGTAATATAAAAAAGGGCAAAACTCTTAGGTCAGGTGAGATATTATAATATGATGGGTGAATGATATTGTTGTCTTTAGAACTTGAAACAAATGCATATTATGTTCACAAAAAATGATTCTGACTTCTGAGGGAAAGAGGTCGGGGTTGTCAGATTATATTTCTAAACATGGTCGATATAGTGGTAGAACCAAATTTCTTATTATTGTAGGTTCAAGGTTGTACTTTGCAAAAAAAAATGTTTCAAAAATTATGAACTATCTATTAAGTGCTAAAATAAGTACTCAGTAATGTTTTTAGTCGCTACAATTAATGTATATAGAAAAAAGACCAAATAATTTTTTTGAAATAACCAATACCGTGTAATCAAAATTCGATGAAACACACAATTTCGTCAAATTTCATTTTCTAATGCTTATACAATTTGCTTGCGACTTTCTGGTGAAAATTTTTTTTTAATGGCTTCAAAGAAAATTTTATGAAAAATCTTGTATCCGTGAAATATAAACAAGTTGATTCTCGATCTTAGTTGAATTTTTTGCAGTATTTTCTCTGTTTTTCTGAATTGTTCGGAAAAATTTTAAAAATGAACCCCCAAAGTACCAACAAGACGAAATTTTCTATCAAAAAAGTACCAGGTTTATTGTGTTCATCAGAGCAATCTTTCTGGTCAAAATCATGTACCCACACAGACACACAAAAAATAACTAAGCATACATCATGGTAAAACCAATAGGTACCTACATTCCTTGTTTCACTCAATACATGAAATATTATCTTTACGTGTTAAAAATTATAGCTGAGTAAACGGATAAATAAATAAATATAACTTACGACTACTTAGTACTTAATCCGTCTCTCTTCTCGAACAAATATTGTCATAATTATAATTAGTTGTTATATTATTATTATCAATGTCTCTATCAAACGGCAATGGTACACAAAAGCGAACAATTAAATGCCTAAGCTTCATGATTAAGAGTAACAATTTTTTTAAGGGATTTTATTTGTATGCGGGCGATGATTAATAATTAACAATTATTATTATTGAAGGGAAAAAGGGGCTTCGCTCACAGCATTTTTCCAATGCGGGTTGAAATGACGACCACGAGAGGGACCAGGTTTGTGTCCATGCCCCCCGGTCATATAGGTGCAGCAGCACGCGTGTCACCCGCATACTCGACAGCTGGAGGGGAAATAAAAGCTAGCAACCCTCCCACCGATTTCAGACAAATACGTATTAACCCCAATTGACCCAGCACACGGAATAAAAAAGTTTTATCATTATACAATTCGATCCAGTCGATTGGGTGGCAATGAGTTTCGGCAGAAGAAAAATATAATCTGTTTGAGTTGAAAACAAAAAAAAATACGAAATTAATTATAATGATTTCGGTGTCGTCGTGTCTGATATTAAAAAATAAAATCATGCGTTGTCAATCGTCAATAAGTACTCGAAAAACAGAGCCACAGTTGCTAGTTTAGGTTGAGTAACAAGACAACGGGCAATTTACTGTTCATAAAAGCCTGTTGGTTATTTTTCGATAAGCACAAAACCTGCATCGCGAATGGATAATATTGGTTTCGCCAGACAGACTGACCCAGTAATTGGTAACCTTGAGAATTAAACAATAAAGAGGCACTAAGTTAAACATTAACAAATTCTATTACTGAACCTGAATCAATCACAACTGTGGTCATCATTCGGCAATTAAGTTGAAGAAATATGTAAAATATGTTTTTGAATATTGTTTTGGTTATTATAAGTTTTAATCTGGAGCATAAATAATTGTAATTATGAGTATATGTTATGAATAAAAATTAGACAATATAAAATTACGAACTGTAAAAAAAAATGTAATACTCTTATAATATACAATAGACCAACGTTGAAACTGGTTGTTATATAAAAAAATTTAAATACTCTCTACATTATGCTATATTTATACTTTTCAATTTAATTTGTTTTTTATTCTACTAATTATGAGTTGATGACTAAAAAGTATATATGAAAACAAGACAGAATTTAAATCTGGATATTCATTCAATTTTTTACCACTTATCAAAAATCATTATTCTATAGCAGTATGTACAAATAACTAGTTAGTTACTTTAGTTATGGTTGCACTAATTTTTTAGTGTAATACTTTATGATGTGCACTATTTAACAGTTACCATTCACATTGATGGAGATATAAAGTACACTAAATATACATTGATAATTAGTTTTTTGTTTACTTATTTGTTATTACTATTATCATTAATGATTTAAGATTAATCACATATTATGATTTACCGCTAACAGATATTGTGTTTTATTTCAATTTTATTTAAATACCCATTGCTATTATTTCATTTTGAATACATTTTTAAAATATAAGCCTATACATGAAAAAAATAATCAAGAATCTGCCAGCGATACCATTATAAATAAATTAACCGTTTTTATATTATATTTAACTTGAACAATTTCCCACTTACAATTAAATACTAATAACCAAACATAAATAATATTTTTAAAATAAATATATGTACACATAGGTTAGAGGCCCATGATAAGGATTCTCATAATGGTAGTAAAATATAACTAAATTAAACTGGAAGATTCTTAGAAGTATTTCATATAATAAACCTATTTTATATTTTATAGTCTATAACTTGGGCTTATATATTAGTATTTTCATAACTGAAACATTTCTCCCCATTTACTTTATATGCTGTCATACAAGTTTTTGATTTTTAAATGACAAATTACAATTTTACTTAAAACATTCTAAAAGTTAATTAATTGTAGAACACTGACAAATATAGAAAAAAAAACATTAAATCTTTATTCCAAAAGTTTTAATTGTTATTAACTTATAACAAAGAATTAACTGGTCTGCTACAGCGATATTAAGTCGAGTTGATAGAAATATATTATAGATGGGTAGTTAAATTGAAGTGGTACATTTAAAAAAAAAGAATACTTCTTATGCTTTCATAGTGAACTGAAAAATAATTAATTCAATTTATATCGTCTATTCAAATAACTTCTGGTTAATGGCCACAGAATCATTCAGTTGACTTATCATTTAAATAACTTAAACACAACTTTAAACTAGTCATAACTGTTATGTGTGAAATGATGTTTAAATATTATTTGTCAACTAGTTCAATATGCTAAGATCGAAAATTATTAATATTTAATAATTTCTTCTAGTATAAATCAATAATTAAAATCACAAGAACTTATTTGTGTAGTTATGTACTAGTTACAATTTGAAAAAAAAAACATAACAGTAATAATTTGATTTTGCTAATCTTAATATTTCAATAAATTATAACTTTTGATTGTAGGACCTAAAAGGAAACGGTTACTCAGAATAATTAAAATAGAAAACATAATTGCAGTGATATTCTTACAATAAATTGCAATCAAATAAAATCAAAACGTACAAACCACATTCAAGACAAGTATAGAATAAATTATCTAAGATAAATATACCATATTATCTTATATGTATATAATTACTATATAACATGGTTATTACTGATAAGTTATGTAGATTATCCGGGAAAATTGATTAAAAACAAAATATGTAAATGATAAAATGTTTTTGTTTGAAAGAAGTAAAATATTATCAAATATCAGAAAATCTATGTATATAAAAAAAAAAAAACGTTAACCTGAATGTAGACGCATGTGTCATCAACTCTTATTATTTTAACATGGAAAATGCTGTCTCAACTGTTTTAACAACTACAGAGAGAAAATCAACCAACATGAAAAAGGCTGTTCAGCGAATAAAATACATTTATTAAGATGGTTCAATGGTTGTAGAAGTAAAAACAAATCAAAGCTATAAATTAAGCAACTCGCGGTTTAATCGGAAGGCAAAATGTGAACAATATTATATACGTACAATACGGGTTTAACACAAACTTGATATTTTCGGCGGCAAGAGTATTTTTGGACACATTAAATCACATTTACAGGTAAATAACAATAATAAGACAATAAAGGGATAAATTAACAATAGTAGTATTAACGTGACGAGCAAGAGCGAAAATTACCGTTACACGATGCTGTACACACTTAACTCGGGACAGGGACGTCTGCGAAACGTACCACGAACACGTCCCTGTGTTGTGCGCGCACTTCGCACACGTACGAACACTTGTTGCGCGTCGTCCGACGTGCCGCCGCCTACATGACCGTTGAACAGACCCGGGGATATGGATGAGTGTGGATCTAGTCATGTCGAATAAACAATATGCATGTTACGAGACACACACCCATCGACAATCCCGTCCTATACGGAGCAGTGGCGACGGCGGCGAATCACTTGTGTCCGTTGCTGTTCGGACTTCTGGACGGTGGACGCGTGCAAAACGTCGATCGAAAAAATTGTAAAAAAAAAAAAAAACCGAAAACAAATTGAAATTAAAAAAAAAAAAAAAACACGAGCCCCGGCCGCGTACGAAGACCGGGACGGATTAGACAGTACAGAGAGAAAGGTCGATTGGTAAAATAAAAATAATGGTATAGAGAAAAAAAAAAAATTACAAGAGCGTTGAGTAAAAAAAAATAATACATTTAAAACGGAGTTTCGACGGTGCGCACGTTATACTCACGGCGGCCGCGGCAGTAAGATTTCCGTAAGAATAATTTTTCGTGCGCGAAAAAAAAAATAAAAATAAAATATCGGACGTTCCCTCCGCCGGTTATGCGTCTTGGTCCGACGATGGGTGGCGGTGGTGGTGGGGGCGATTGGGTTTTTCGAGAGTGCCGCGATGTTGTACGGAGCAGCAGCTGGCGGCGGCGATGGTGGTGGCGAGACTGCGACGATGGCGCGCAAACGTGAGGGGCCGCGCGAACGTCGGCGCTCACGTGACGCGCGTACGAACAACGGCGGTCGAGTGACATGGCGCGCGGCGCGCTCAGACGGCCGTGGCGATGACCGCTAGACGCGCGCGCCGCAGTGGGAATTTCGGGAAACACGAATTTCAACCGCACTCGTTCCCTCCCACCCCCCGACCGGTCATCATGCTCGGCCGCGCCGCCCCCACCGCGCGCGTTCGATCGTGGCGGCGCCGCGACGGGGTGACCGGAGCCGAAAATCGCCGGCCGACGGAACACGTTTACGCGGTTTCATCGCTCGTCGTCATCGTCGCGCTGATAATGTTGCATATTATTATTTCCCGTGTACGCGGAGGAAGGTGCCGCGCAGTGTGTTGTTTGCTTTATTATTATTTTATTATTATTTATTGCTCGGGTGTGTGTGAACTATTTCCAACGCGTCCCCACGTTTGGCGCCCATCCGGCCACGTGACCGTGCACGTTGTGTTGCGTGCGCCACTCGTTTCGGGAGCGCCTGCGCAACTACCCCGCCGACCGCGGGTGGAACCGCGATACCCACTACGCGGCACTTCAACAAATTTTGCGCGGCCCGTACTAAAACTAAATTTACATTCAAAATTAAATACGTATTTTTCGGTTTTGGTCTGGTATCCAAATGTTATAACTTCTAGTTAGATGATCTTGTTATTCTTGTTTATTCATCGTTTCTACTTTTATTGAAAGGTTATTCCCACCGTGCGTCGTAATATTGCCGCATAGCGTTGCGCCTGTACTGTAGTTCGTCCTTATTGTTCAACTATAAGCTATTCAGTTATAATTCATTAATACATAACATTTACATTGTTTAATCATTACCATTCAAAATGTATGTGGCCCGCAAGTAATTTTTAAAGTTACTATTTGGCCATTTCTAAAATCCTAGTGGGGACCGCTGCTCTAGGACTACCGTGTCTTTTCTATGCTCTAGGTTTACGGTGTACCATAGTATTCTTTATCGTTCAACGATTTCATTGCACACATTTCCGGCTTTACTACAAGTTTTGCTCTAAATCGTTCATGTGCATGTGTCGACGAGTCTGGGATGTCTTGGGAACATAGGGTTACTTATAATATAGGTTATATGCTTACTGTTTGAGAGTCAATAGATCATTATTCACGTATGATGTTCGCCGCAAAAGAGGTTCTCGCAGTTTCGCATAGCTTTCGAAGTACATATTGACAAAATGTGATGAATCCCGTATGGTTTTTACTCCTTTTTAAGGTACCTAGACTTGTCGTGTTTAATTCCTTTCTCAGTTCACGAAAATAAGCTAGTTATGCATATTCCTGACCGTCGGCTCCACACGCGTCACGCAGTCGAATAACAATTATTTCTTCGCGTTATTTGACTTTCAAAAATATCCACCAGCAGATACTTGATGTATGATGAATTCAACTGACACAATTGAACGAATGAACGATTGTTTTGGAGACTATAATTATTATAGGAAATGGGTACCTAATTGTTTACTCATTTTGTTTGCAACAATGAATGCGTGAATGGAAAATAATTAATCTATAATATTTTTAAACTAAGTATTATAACAAACCCACGTGGCCACGTATTCAACCAAATTATCATTCTGGTGTATTAAAGTAAATTATTTTCTAATTCTTAAACAATTTACCATAAGAATATTTTGAAACGTAATATTTCGAGCTCATGAAAATACGATTTTAAAAATTTTAAAAATAATATATTTAATTAAGAAACTAGACTCTCCAAACATATTTTTAATAATATAAAGTGTCATTAAAATTTTAGGTTTTTAGATGAGGTTCACAACATTTTTATAATTTTTAGTAAAAAAAATAAAAATGATTTTAATAATATTTACATTGATCATTATGAAAGGATAAATATTAAGGTAAAATAATAATTATCATATCTGTAAATTAAAATAATTATAAAAGTTACTGTACTGTACTGTGGCAGTATAATTATTTATTTATTTACAATGCACTACTTGAAAGTTGAACATTTTATGTAAAAAGGTTTATTTATGGTTTGAATAATTAAAGTCATATAAAATAGCATTTGAACTAGCTAGTATAGCTATAGCAAGTACCTATTAAAAATATAAGTACCTATTTAATTAATTTTACTGACATAGTTAAATAATATTGTAAAATTAGTTTTCATTGAAATACTAAATTTAACCTTTTACTATATTCATTTCTTATTTGTAATTGTAAATTATCAAAGTTCTTCTAATGTATATAATCCTTTATAATATTTACTCAAATTACAGTTATTTAGTACAAATTTTATTCTAACAAACTACTAAATATATACCAATGATACTGTACACAAGTAACAAACATGATCCATGTAATATACTAAATTAGACACCCAATAAACATTTTAATAATTTGGTTTTTAAAAAAGTTCTATTGATTTTTGATTTGTAAATCACCATGTGTCAGAATTATAAATAGTCAATAAATAATTTATTACTATTTACTTAAATTCTAAGTTCTTAATAAATAATAAGTAAATAATCTACTACAGTAATATTCATTTCATTGATTAAAAAATTATAAATCTTACATATTTAAAATTAGTTTACAAAAATTAAATTAAATTAAATGTTGTCATTGATAAAATTATGTATATATTTTTACTAAAATTTTAGCTCGAAAGTTCAAAACGGCTTATTATGATACAGTGTCATTGACATTATTTTGTTTTAATAAGTAAATCAGTGTTAATTACACTAATGTTAAAAATTATGCAAATATATGCAAATTAGATATCATATCAACTAAATGAATAGATAGTTTTAACTGTCACTAAATATAGATAATTTCATATAGACTTAAAATTGTGGACATTGAAACAAAAGTACTAGGTATTGTCATAGAAACTGCTAAGGCAGTTGTTTTTGGGTGGTACTATAAATTATAATGATCATTGTTCAATTGTCATAGAAAAAAATATAAAACAACAGTATAGCACATTTATTAGGCAAAAATTAAGAGTATATTTAATACAAGTAATTTAAATATCAGCATCATGAGCTTATAATACATGCAATTTACTTGAAAATTAAAAAAGTATAAAATTAACCTTTGACTGCTGAACATTCGCTATGTATTGTTTGATACTACGCACATTTAAATACATATTATAAGATATAAATATTATAAATGCAGACAAATCAGTTGTTGGAATCAACAATAATTTATTAACTCAACAACTCTAGTAAAAAATAAAAATAAAATTTCAAAGAATTACCTATTTGTTCTTTAAATATAACTAGGCACATTTAAAATAATTTAAAAAATTGAAATAACTTAATCGATTATTATTAATAGTGGTTCTGAAGACTAATTATTTTATCACTTCTAAAGACAATTTTCATAATATAAAAGTGTACAGTGGCGATAATAAAAATGTAGTTATTTTAAGAGACAATTTTCTTTTATACAGACTCTTACACTTTATAGAAATTCTCCATTGCTATATAGTATTTAAGTTTTATACTGTATAATCATAATGGATCACACCTAAAGTGCCTTTTCAGCTTTGGTGAAGTTCCTCTTCTGATATGTGCCTATAATTACTTTATTATTACTGTCCAATTAAGTGTTAAGTCAGCTATGTGAACTGGTTGCTATATTTAATAAACATAACTATAAGACCGATAGTATAGGTAGTAAAAACATGAAATCATTTTTATATCATGACAAAATATAGTCTAAAATACAATAATAATAACTACCTGTATGAGGTATTAAAGAGCAGTGTGTCAATAACATATGCCTTATTATTTTAAGAAAATAATCAATCATTGAAAAGTAGTTTAGTTTCATATCATACACTTTTGTAAAATTATTTTCAAAATAAACTATGAAATAGGTTTCTAAAATAAAATAATATCATAATATTATTATAGGCTACAAGAAACATTTTTTGAATAAAGTTGAATTAATATATATATTTATCAAACGATAAAACATTTTGCTATAAGTAAAGTATAAAAACACTAAATACTATATTGTTCAAAACAATATTAATGTGATGGAACTTTTAATTTGTATTTTAAAAAGAAAAAAACAACAATTTTCAAGTATAGAGGATTTTTATTCTTTAAATAGTAAATTTTAAAATATAAAAGGATAACAGGTGAAAAAAAATTTAAGAAAAAGTTAAAAAAAAAGTAGTTTTTAAAAAATATTTGTTTAATAATTAATAATAGTTACTTAGTTTTCATCATAGTAATAATAACAGTTTACATTAGAATGTATTAAGTGTTTATATAACATATTCAGTTATAGATATTTATGGATAGATCTTACCAGTAATTGAATAACAATTAAAATATTACCAAATGCATTATAAACATAAATGACATATATTCTAACATAAATAAAATAAAAAATTATACAGTTAACAAAAATAAATAAAAAATATTTATTTGTTAGCTGAAATATATCATTACTACAATTATAAGAATTGTAATAGCCATTCCACCATATAATATATACCTATCTTCTTTTAATCTTTTTTCAATATATTTCATAGTTGTATTTGACAGTCTGAGGGAGCCAAAAATGCCTGCTAAACGGTTACGCGTTGCAGTTAATCGATCACGTTGTTCACGTAAACTTTGTAGCATACTGGCACCAGATCCTAATAAGTCGTCTACTCCTCGATGTGCTCCCTGAAATAGACAGTAAAATTAATTTATATTCACATGCATAGATAAATCAAGATACCTGAAGTGAATTTTGATGTTGTATGGAACTATCAATGAATATTGTTGTATCTGCGTTTCTGGTAAACCTGCGATTCAATAGTTCTTCACGTTCCTGTTCAACTCTCAGTCTTTTCAGCTGATTTTGTTGATGCGTTTTCAATGCAGACTAGAACATTAAGTGTAATACACATACAAACAACAGCAGCGATTTTATTCCTAAATAGTAATGGACAATATTCTCCCGTAAAACATGTCTGTTTGAAGCTACTTTTCCAAAAATTGGTCACAGATAAACCCCGAGATGAGTACCACCAGGCACCGATGCACGTGAGCTCTGATGGACATAAAAAATTGTACCGTTTCATTAAGCACCTAGCCAGTTGCCGGGTATTGTTTACCTGTAAATGCTGGTAATCGTACTTGAGTTGATCCACTCGTAGTTTGGCATTATGACGTCTGGAAACAGGCTCTTTGTGCACGAGTATATCGAGATGTCCACAGTTCCTAATAAAAACGCATTGTACAAATTGATCAGAGTACGGCCAGGGGAAAAACAGCAGTTCCACTATAATAACAATATAATATGTATGTATTGATTACTGTGAAATGGTCAATATTTTGGACTGCACGTCGGCCTCGACCAGTTCAGATCTCGAGCTCTCCAAGCTGTGGAACAGTTCTTGTGTTTCCAGTATCAACCTGTTCGTCTGGTGGTATAAATTGTCCATCGTATCCGCGGTTCGTCGACACGATGTCAAGGCGAGAACGCTTATCGTGCACGTATGGTTTAGTAATACTACGGACTCATCAGCCGGATACCGGCCCGGAAAAAAATGAAACCGTTTTGTTTATCGATCGTACCGAACAGCGTTACGAATTTACGATTGTCGTCGGAAAAACCGTGAGATCACTGTTTCTGGTTTCCTGTGGGCGGTATAGTCGCGAACCGTCGAGGCACGGACGGACGATATGTTTTTTTTTTGAAATATTGATAACAGCTAACAGACACGTAGCCACGAACGGATCCGACCGGTGGGGGCGGTGGTTCACGGTCAGTGTGTTAACAGCTGCTACAAAACGAAAAGTAATTAGTAATAATTACTCTATGGCCAAAACTATAAGGGAATATATAACCACGCACCAATATTGCCCTGTTCGCAGACGATACGGCTATTTATAGTGAATCCCGTAACATAGAGGCGTTAACTCATAACCTACAAGACCACTTAAATGTACTTTCAGCATGGTGTAAAAACTGGAAGATTCAGATAAACGCATCAAAAAGTACAGCAATAATTTTCAGCCTTCGTCGTTACACCACACCACCTCCCTTAAAATTCGACAATGTGCCCATACCTTGGAAACCGACAGTCAAATACCTTGGTGTCACACTTGATAAGAGGCTGACCTGGGGGCCGCATTTATCGTCAAAACTACAACTAGCATATCAACGTCTATCACTGCTATTTCCAATAATAAACAAAAAATCAGACATTCAAAAAAAATGCTCAATCTTAATATACAAGCAACTACTATAATTGCCACTAATTACTTATGAATGTCCAATCTGGGGAAATTGTTCAGCCACACATCTTAAGAAAATCCAGATATACCAAAATAAAGTATCAAGAATTATTACAAATGCTCCATGGTTCGTTCGTAATGAAAATATTCATAAAGACCTCCAAATTGTTAAAATTGCCGACCACATTCGCACCTTATCACGAAATTTCCATAACTCACTACCCAACTCAACAGGCGCGCTACACTTCAATCTCCATATACAACCACCACTTCAACGACGTCTAAAACGCGGCTGCCCTCACGATCTCATTAATTAAATTCTATTTACAATCCGTTAAGTTATGTTGTTATAAAAATTTGCTTCTCCCTAGTAGGGAGTAATTACTCTACGGCCCAAACCAGAAAGCATAAGTATATGTAATATAGACTCTCTAGCTCAAATTATATGTACGTACGCTGTGAGCATTGATCATAGATTGCATTTATTATTATTTTATTCGATAACCAATGCTATTATTTTAGGACCATTCTAAAATCAATTAATCTATTCTGTGGTGCTACACATTTATTGTTGTTGCAATAGTTTTATGTTTTAAGGAATTAGGTTCAGATGACACTGTACGCGGACTCTGTATTTACCAGTTTTTTTTTACAATATTTGTTTCCCAGTGGATTTTGATAAGTAAAATATTTTTCTCAACAAGTCCTACACATAACATTTTTAGCACTTTTGTAAAATTGAAATATGTCTACTTTAAACATATCAAGCACAGTAGTTTAAGAGAAATGTACATACGTTAATTTCATTATACATTTTTATTTAATTAATTAGGTAATTTAAAATTTCAGTACAAAATGAGTAGTGTTTTTATTTATTTTAGAATAATAATATAGTTTCATCAAAATCAAATTTCTTAGTTCTTACGGACATTTTTGCGGAGTGATTATCAAGAACATGGGAAGAGGAGATAAAATTAATTCTAAATCAGGCGCCGATACAAGGAGGGCCTGGGAGCGATGTCCCCTTCCAAATCTCAAAAAAAAAACCAGGTGTAATTTATTTTAACTGCAATAGAAGTAATAGAACAAACAACACTTGCAACGGTAAAAAATTAGATTTTTAATGTACTTGTCTGTGGTTTTACCAGACAATTATATTTATTACATAGTTCTGTAATTTATTGATTGTTATAGTAGTCGCTGCAGTAGTGCAGTAAGTACGTCAGAATTAAGTACGATGTACAATACATTACATTGTTTTGTGGAGTTCTATTTATAATTCAGTAATTTCTAATCGCACCGACTCTGGCGTGACGGTAATAAGTAATAACGCTTTCCTTCGAAAAACACTCGAATGCTTTAATCTTTCAGACATACTTTCGGACAAGTTTTTATGAAAGCACAACTTCAAAGTCAGTCAATAAACCAGACGATATCGTAAAAGCCATATCAAACGGTTTTCTAATTCTTCTTTCGAAAGATTAAGACATGGCATTTCAATTATTATCTACGTTGCGAGTTCATATAATGGAAACAAAAATGGAATCGTGAAAAACTTCTATGTGCGTTACAGACATTTTTAATCATTGTGACGAAGAAATATTTATGTTAATTAACCATCTATTGAAAGTTTTGATAACACTGCTCATAAGTAATGCAAGTGCTGAGAGGATGTTTTCTACATTACGAAGACCCAAAACATGGCTGTGATCAACTGTCGCAGACAAGTTAACTGGACTGGCTCTTTCAAACATTCACTGAGATATTAACATATACGTCAACAATGTATAATTGACAGATTTGCAAAAACTAAAAGAAAATTAGATTTTGCGTTATAATTTTTTTAAAAATTGCTCATCAGTCATTAGTTTTTTATCTGTATTACCAATTAATATTTAAATAAAGCGTTTTATTTTAAGTACATGATATTGTTTTAATTGTTGGTCGAAAGTTTAATTACAATGTAAACTGTAAAAATTATGTATTATAATACATTAATTCAATCATATTTTATGTAATATAATATTTTCATAATATAAAATAGCCTCCCCCTCCCTAATAAATATCCTGGATTCACGCCTGTTCTTGCTTAATTATTTGAATATTATTATAAATTGAGTTATCTCTGTTGTTTGTACAGTTTCAAAGTTTTGAACCAACAAAATATAGCCTAATATAAAAAATGTATCATTTCCCAGCGGTATTTATAAACCGTTTGTTAACTTTTAACACAAATAACAATGATATTATTCTTTGAAATCCATTAATATAAATAATGAAAAAACAATTTAACTTTTAGATCGTGATATTTTAAAACAGTTAACAAAAGCTGGTGAGAAAAAGTATAAATTAACATATTATAAGCTTTGAACCGTATTCTTTTTGATATTTTGGCAATGGGGAAAACAATCATGTTCATATACAGTTGATATTATAATATAATATTATTAAAACAATTGATACAATATCCTTTGATTACCAATATACAAACCATTTATTTATACAAAATAAAATATATGATCAAATGATTTTCATAATTCTAGTCGTTCTACAGTTTACTTTCAAAATTATGTTCAAGATGACAATTGGTATACAGAAAAATGCATCTAATTTTATGATTTCTTTTCAGAGTCCAAAAATAAATGCTTAAGTATTAAATTTAAATTAAATGTATGCTTAATTAATAAGTTAACAAAAATAATAACTTATAATTAAAATTATGCTATGGCTTTTTAATTTTGTACTTTGTATAAGGCCGACATACACTCTGTTTTGCACAATATTATACAATTGATACAATTCACACATCATGATAATCAAATAATAATATTACGTTATTGAGAGCCTATTAAAATGGGTCATCATTTTAACTATAATTATTGGTGTTTAACTACAACAGTATTGGTTTAGTATCCTAAGTAATATGATGTATATTAGTACATTACAAATAATTAAATATTTAACAATAATGATTAAATAAAAAAATAAGTTATTGTAATTCTATGTATCTAGTTAGTTAAAAATATGTAGATGTAGAGGCAAAATGATTGATAAAAAAAAAACAAATACTATAATTTATGTATTTAAAAACAATTTCTATACATTTCTTCTTTCAAGAAAACAATAACAATTGAAAATATTTTTTAGACAAAATATAATATTTGTTTTACACATTATTATATGCTTAACACTTTACAAATCATTAACTATAACATAAAAATTAAAACATTTACAATGTAGTATGCCTCTAAAGTTATGATACTGAAATGGTGGTATATATAATACCCAGGCATTTAAAACAGGTTTTAAAATTGGAATGGGGTAAATTGAGACTTATAGAAAATAGATTCATTGGAAAAAATATAAATACCTATAGGCTAGAATGATAGTCTAATAACTATAAACAGTGAACAATTAATGTGGAGTAATAATAATTAAGAAAAAATCTTTTTACAGATTCATAGAATATTATTACAAATAATAAATTATTTAGGTTAGTAAAGCAAAATTAATACAAAGGCATATTAAAAATTTGGTGAGGGTTGGACTTAATAACACATACAAATACATTTATATTTATTATAATATAGGTAATTGGGAGTTCATATAGTATGGAAATATAAATTTATTGCTTTGAAATAATTGCACTAATAATACAAATATATGTAATATGTACGTATAACAATAGTCATTCAATTATTAGCATCAGTCACTTAAGGCTTAACTATCCAAAAAGCTTCTCAAAACATGAATGGCAGTATGGTTTGTCATTTTGTTCTTTGAAAGTCCCCTTGTTGAGCTGTTTCAGGCAAAAAGCGCACACAAAATGCTCTGGATGGAATTTCTTGAACATTGCAGTAATACAACGGCCAGCAATCGGCTTATGACATCCAGCACATAAAGACCCACGTTTAGCATGGTAATGTGTTTCACAATAGGGTTGGCCTTCGTGGTCAAAGAACTGGCCACTAGCAAATGGTATACGGCAGTCCTGCAAATACAGATG
Source organism: Periphyllus acericola (assembly GCA_949715065.1). Lineage (NCBI taxonomy): Eukaryota > Metazoa > Arthropoda > Insecta > Hemiptera > Aphididae > Periphyllus > Periphyllus acericola. Next base: position 43,004,291 of record OX454265.1, on the reverse strand, counting down.
CCGGTCAGTATACAGATAAACACACAGAGACAGATTTGAAACTGGGTTGTGCTATGTACCACAATAAGAATAAATTGTCGATATCAAATCGACAGTAGATAACTTTCTTTTTTTTAAATTTCAGGTTTTCTTTTTCAACCGACAATAATAAGGATCAAAATTCAACAAATTTATGGATTTAATAATATTGAAGTTATTCAAGGACTGTCCACATGAGACATTATTCCAATTATGGCACAATAGAAATCACAACAACTTATTTCATAATAAAGACATAGTATAATAATATATTTATTTTGTTTATTTAACATGCAACAAAGTAAGAGTTATATTAAGATTGTACAATAGTATGTAATAAAGAATATGATAGACATTCTACATTGATAATGTTGTAGAATCAAATAGTATCAATCTTCCTCATCGACACCGACACATTTTGCACATGCTGGTTTTCCTTCGATTGCATAAAACGACTTGCCGGTGACCGGCTCCTTGCAGTCCTACAATGCACATAATTTTGCAGCCGACGGTTAGATGGCTGTTTACATTGTTCATTGAGTTAAGAAGAAAAATTAGTAGAAACATTTAATGTTATGCTATATGACTTTACGTTTTGAGGAAGAAAGTTAATGAGCATTTATCAAACAACATTAAGACCGCACTCGAGGTTATAAGAAAATGAAACGGGTTTTAAAATGTTAAGTTGATAAGCAAACTTTCTTTTTAAAAGCAACGCGTCGATCTTTTCGTTCTACAGAACCGTAAACAAACATATGGTTCGTTCGCGATGCAAATGGTTAGTGATTAAACAGATGGAATCAGCAAAATGGCAAGTTAGTTTTGATTCGCCTACACAGCAATAGATCTTATAAATAGCAGCGATGAATTTTGGAGCTTACTGGTCCAATGCCAGGCACGTTTTAAGTGAAAATAATACGCATCTGTAAATCTTTACGACCTAGAAACGATAGCTAAAAATACACTCACACATCCGCAAATTAAAAACAAACTTTACTGACGAATTACTGAAAACATTAAAAAAACACAGTGATACAATGGTGTTTAAGTGGCGATCGTAGCTTACCCGGCAGACGAAACAGCTGGAATGCCACTGAGTGGATAGGGCTGACACGTAGTTCTCCATTATTGGCCGGGTGCATCCACCGCACTTGGGAGCGAACATGTCGAAGTAGTCGTCCTTGCAGTACGGGCGTCCCTCCCGCTCGTGAAATCCTTCCTCGCCGAACTGTTTGCCGCACTGGGCGCAGAAAAAGTGTTCCGTGTGCCATGTCTTCTCCAAGGCCGTTACACATTTCTAAAACGAGCGGAAAAATATTATATAATACACACACGAGAACGGTATTATTATGCAAATCCGTTCGCGCTGCAGCTGAGTTATCAGGATGAAACCCTTACGTCCAATATGGGCCCGTTGCAGTACGCGCATCTGGGCGAGAACAGGTTGTGATAGTCCGGTTCGCAGTACGGCCGTCCCTCGCGTTCGAAGAAGTTGCGCGTGCCCAGCTCTTGGTTGCAGTGGTTGCAGATAAAGTGCTCCGGGTGCCACGTCTTGCCCAGAGCAGTTATGACTTGGCCAACGATGGCTTTGTCGCATGCAGTGCAACAGCCTTTCTGCGTCGTGTTCACGCCTTGTCTGTTCATCTCGGCGGTCAGACTTCCTAGCATGCAATCCAATGGTGCGGCTGCGTCCACCGACTCAGTAGCGTAACTCGCTTGCACTGGGCTGGATACCTGTTAACGAAACACAGACTTTGTAACAAGTGGTCGGACAAAACAATAATGGTGTATTTTTTTTTGTTTAATTTTTTTTTTTTTAATAGTAAAAAATATAGTTTACTGCGTTTGTAATATTATGATAGTCACTGACAAAATTGTTTAGATTATGAAGCGTCTATGGGAAGAACATCGGTATATAAAACTTAGTTGTTTTGCCAGTAGCTGCCAAACTCCGCCCGCATGACGTGAGAAGGGACAAAATGAAAAGTCTCGTTAAAAAGTTATTTCTGTAAACTGCCAATAATGGGTAAAACAACAAAAAGTGGTCTTCTGGTCTGCACAAGGCACTACAGTTCCCTTTCTACTGTTGAAAATAAAATTGCATTAAGTCATGTTGACAGTGACTAACCAGTCAACTGTGGTTGGCGCATGTCCTAAAGCCGTGTTTGCTTTAGAATCTACAGACTTCTACAAACGATTTACACTATCAAAGATTGAAGGTCCTTTACAAATGTTTAATATTTTTTTTTATATTGTGTACCTACTAGAATTTGTTTTATTTTGTTTGAAAAATAGACATGATAGTCAGTGTACACGATTAATGACTTTTTATAGATCACTTTGCATATAAATTAGATACGGTTGTCACCGTTTGTCGGTTGATGGTATATTTTTTTTTTTTTGGGATAGTTTCGAAATAAAGACCGCATGCGAGACGCTGGTACAATAACAAGGCATTTGTACCGTATTTTAAGCGTACAAAATAGTTAACATACATCCTAGGGTAATCAAAAAAAAATGAAGACATTTTAAAATAATGTGTCTTAAAAAAACGATATTCTGGAGTAAATTCAATGTTAATTATAAGTATAAAAACAAATAAATTGAATGATAAACATTCAGTGTTAAGTAGTTCAGAAGAATTGTTATCATAAAATTGACTGATTGTTTTATACAGTCAAAATTAATTGTCAAAATTAATACAAAATACATACATTTATTTTGAATGGTTGATAAATTACTAGAAAATTATAAATCACTTAATTCATTGCATTTTGGCACTATGACTAATTTTATTATTTTGGTCGTCGAAGAATCAATGAAAATAGCATCCATCAATAACTGCCATTGCATGACCTTAGCTCCATTCCTTTATATGGAATTGATTTGTTACTCATTTAAAATTATTTAAAATTGTACTGTAATTTTAATAATATATACTCTTATATTACAACTGAAATTATGATCAATACACGTTTGATTCTACTTCTATTTTCACTTCGCTTACAAAATAATTAGTCAATAATTAAAAGCTAACGGTATTTTAAAAGTTTTGAAATAAGTATTAACAGTGGCAAAAGTAAACGTAAAATGATTTATTAATATTTGATATAATTTTAAACTTCAAAATAACTCGACTCGTTCTGTTTCGATGAACATTTTTATTAAGATTAGAAAATCATTTTCGAAATGTTTTAGCAAACTTATACATATTAAATGTGTTATGTGTATTGTGATTTGTGTATTCCTAGAAGTTATAACTGTGAAACAGAAAGTGAGATAATAAGTAATAAAACAAGTTTCTCATACCTTGTCACAATGTAAACAGTTGTCTTTACCGTTATTACTAATTATTTTACAATGCGGTTCTGCCTATTTATATTCGAGATAGAACTACTAAAACTTTTACGATTAATTAAAATATTATAAAATTGTTATGTCCTTCGGAAAATAATGAAAATTAAAAATTATTCTATAGAAATTGTTTTTAAACTAAATAAACTGTCTAATTTATGTACAATTATAATTTATATAAATTTACATAAAGTTGTGAGAAATTCCTACAAGTTAAACTTGACATTTTAACCTACTATCATTCAAATTATGTTTAAGTTTTATTTATAAAGGTTTGAACATTTTTGTTCAAAGCATTATATCTTTATTTTAGAATTCACTATCATTTAAATAATTTCGGATGAGTTTTGAGTAATGAACAAAAAATTAAATTGTTCATTTAAAAGTAGTAGGTACCTACACACGTAATGACGAAAAAATAATTTGAATAAATTACACAATAAAAGATAAACCCTGAACAAAAACCAGCAAAACTGTAACAAAAATAAATATTCGGAAATGTAATTCAATGGTATGGGACCGAAACTCTGTGAAGTAGGGTGTGTCAATGTTTTAGACCAACTGCGCAAACTGATTTCAAGTCTGTAATAGTTTACTAGAATATGTGACCTAATTTTACGGACTTCCATTTTATATATAAATACACTTTATTAAATCAAAGTTTGAATATGAACATTTTCAAGGTAAAAAGTTTACAGGTTTACACATAAGGAATTTGGCAAGAATCTTCTAAAAATTAATTTTACCAGATAATTTTGTTCATTTAATGTAATTTGTATGTAACTAATACATGCCAAATAATAAAATCCTACATTAAGTTTATTGTCTATTAACCCAGTAATAAAATTAGGATAAAATTTATTGCACATGTAATGAAAACTTTTTTCGGCCAAAAAATAACTTTTCATTTAAAAATAATAGGTCTGTACAATAATTAAAAGAAATAAGACGCATTTAATAAAATTGATCGATTTAAAAAGATCTGGTAAGACACCCATTGAGTATTAAGTCTTTGATAGTAGTATTAATTTGAATTCGTCAGAAAGAAATTAAAATAAATTTATAACACAACATGAATAACATTTTTGAGGTAAGTAATATTTAGTAAAACGGTTGAAAAATAGGCTTTGAAATTTAGTTGATGTGATTAGGTGTTTTACAGTATTTTACAAACAAAAATTAACCCATATTAAATATAAACTATATAGTAATATACATCTATAATTTATGTATAATATCTAGGAATTGTATGGGACTATATGGATCGCTCAAAATGATTTTGGGCTTAGAGTAACCAAAGGGTTAAAGTAAACGCTTTTTGTCACTTTAAGCCCTGAGTGTATACGTGATAATGTGATATGTACTACCTAAATATACAAGTTTTATTTTCATTACATCTGTGAGTTTTTGTTTTAAAATAATACATTGGCCAAGTTATGAAAACAGAAATACTTAAATACGTACTACATATTGACAATTTTGACATACAAATGTGTAAGAATAATAAACACGTCGAAATTGATCTAAGCTTGTAAGATAAAGTAAATATCCTTTGGGCTTTAGACACAAAAATACAAAATGTCATGCCAAAGTTTAAACTATGAAAATACAAAGATATTTTTTATATATTATCCTACCTTGAAATCTGATAGTGAAGCCATTAAATCATCTAGTTCACGCGTAGCCGACGAAGCAGTTGGACAGACGGTACGAGTAGTTGTTGTTGTAGTTTCTTCCATCATCAGCTTGGAAATCATTTGGCCATTGTTACTATTACTAGAGAAATTTAATTGGTAATTATTACACTAATACAACATAAAAACCGTACAAGAAATATTAATTTATCCAAAATAATATAAGCATAGCATTTTGGATTCGGATATTCAGATATTTTTTTAGCTAGTTTAATATATCTAGAAGACCAAATTATCTATCTGAGACAATAACTCAGATAACCAATATCCCAACATTTATCTTAATAAGATTAACGATAAAAACAGCACTGAAATAATAATAAAAGAAAATGGATATTTTTGTAACATGTATCTTTTATTAGGATTTAGTACTAAGAATAGATAGATAATACTTTTTCTGTCATTTTGTTCATGATTTAGTTATTTATTAAAATTTGATTACAATTATAGTTACGACAATATTTTTAAATTAAATTTCACATGATTCTACATGAAAAATGATATCGAATAAATTCGGCTTACTGGGCCAAGATCTCTACATTTTTCAGTTTTTTGTGTTTTTTTTTGAAAATTGTTGAGAATTTTTAATTCGAAGCTTAACTTAAATGTTGTTGATAAAATACACGCTTAACAAACATAAATTGGTACCACAATAGCATTGTAGTGTCGATCAGAGTTTAAAATAATAATATAAGCAGAAAACAAAATTTTCGTACGAATTTGTACGAATCAACAAATACATTTTATTTATTAAAGGTTAAGTTTTGTTAAGGGCGGGCCACCCTTAACACCTAGGGGTTTTTAAAATAGCTTATGACCTATTCTCAGACCTACTTAATATACACAAAAAATTTAATGAAAATCGGTTAATCCGTTTCGGAGGAGTTCGAGGACAAACAATGGAGAATTTTATATATATTATTTATCGTTAATACAACAATTAAAAATTAATTTACCTTTTTGAAGAAATTGATGTGTCCAACTCGTCCAAAAGAGAGTCAACCGATGGACGGGTTGGAATATTGCTCGTTTTTTTCGGAATGGAATAAGAATCTCCGTTAATCACTGTAAACAAATGAATAAGCAAAATAGTCAATGAGTAATTTATAAATAAATAATATTAATATACTTATTTGATAATTTATTGTACCACGTGTACAATCAGTAAACTATAGTATTATGTTATTAGTGGTTGTTTTATAGTCTATTGGACTTAAGTAAATTAATGATAAAATATTCTAATACATAGATAAAGACATCAACTATGTTCCAGTAGAAAGTTATTTTATATTTTAAATAATAACTAGTTTCATTAGTTTCAAAATGGTAAGTTCTAACATGATGCTAGGGCACATGATAATATTTTTGCACCAATTAGTTTAATAATAGATCAATTTATTTTAGTATTAATTATAAAAAAACTAAATCTATTTTCGAAATTTACAAAAAATATAAAATAAAAAGTTAATTTTTAACTTCTTTAATAATACTCTTATATTTACCAAACTATTCTTAACAAAATGGTCTTTGCCAAAAGATGCTCTTAAAAAAAACAAAATCTGATTATCTCTATTAGCACGTGAAATATTGCTCTGTGTAAAACCCGGTGGGACACCCTGTATAGCTAAAGTACAATTCATTACAATTTTCTTCATGCAAATAGTTTTTCTATACTTTAGAGCAGCGTTTCCCAACTGGTGTTCCGCGGAACCTAAGGGTTCCGTAAAAAATTTGGGAAATATTATATATTAATTAAAAATATTTTTAATTTGAATTACGATTCGAACATAGAATAGGCGAATCGCGAATAGCTCCTCTTCTCGTTAGGACGTTTCCTTATCTTATGATAAAATATTCGTTATAACGTTAATAACACCATAACAATATTGAAGGTTGTCGATCCATATATATTTATATTTTATATTACCAGGTATTCATTTATATTTTCTGCAGTCATTAGCTAGCAGTTGGCCAGAGGGTCTCTTTATTACAAGATACTTGTTGTCAGTTTTAATTCTGCCTTGACAATATGAGAATTGATTTCTTTTCTTGTGATAATAATACATTCATCAATCACATAAGTTTAGTTGTTTATTTTCAAAATATAAATTAAACATTTATGGAAAAACTGTTTTTTTTACAGTGAATTTTAGTGTTCAATTATTACTATCACGAATAACTCTCATTTTCGGATAATTTGTACTTTTAATTATGTAGAAATGGTTTAAAATCAGGGATTAAAAACGTTTTTAACATGCGTTATTTAATTACATTATTTAAATTAAATCGTTAACTCATTATAATTTTGATATCATTTTTTAAAAATAACGTTTACGTTTTCGTTATGTTTAACGTTATGAGCATTTTTTTCGTTTTTTCCGTTTTAAAAAATTAATACAAATTAATAATACATTTTTAGCTTTTGTATATACATTAAAAATATTGTAATAGTTATAAACAAAATAATATGTTTAAATCGTCTTTACTTAATTTTTTTTTTATATTAATGACACTCTTTTGTCGGAAGTGTCCGACAACCCACTCATTTAAGTGTACAAAACATATGTATGCACTACTAATATAGAAAAAATATGGGGGGTTCCACAAAACGTTCAAACTCCTACAAAGGTTCCGCGAGTATAAGAAGTTGGGAAACGCTGCTTTAGAGTTTAGATTCTATATACAGAATGATTTCTGAGACATGCTCACCCTCTCCCTTTTTTCCGATGTCCAAGTTTACCATAAATCCTATATTTTCCCTTATTTTTTTTCGCGCCACTTTAAGTATGTCCTGTGGCAATACAAAATTTTGTTTTTCAAATAGAAACACCATATTTTTACGCAAAATATTATCCGGTTAACTTTTCTGGAATTTCTAATGTAACGAAATCAAAATGTGGATCAATACTTTCGGAGTTATTCAAATTTAAAATTGCGTATGAAAAGTGTAAAATTCGCGTTATCACGAATTAGTAGCAATAGAGATTACATGCAATTACAAATTATATCATAATATAAGGTATTATAATTCCTTAATACTTAAATACAAATAATTCAAAAACTAATTCGAACTAACTCGAACTTTGATTTTGATACATCAAAATTCACAGAAAATTCCCTCAAAATACCGTAGTAAAAAAAGGGTGTTCCTATTTGAAAAAAAAGAGATTGTGCCACCACTAAAAAATTATAGTGGATAACACAGTTTTTGTGGTAATTTAAACATTGAAGAAGAAATTAAAATTTAAGTAGTTTTAATGCCAAAAAAGAGGGTGAGCATGTCTATAAAATTACCTTCAATATTATCCTGCATATAAATTATTCTTTTTTTTTTACAATTTAAATCGAAGAAAGCAGATAGTATACCAGCAATATCAATTCATAAATTATTAACATAATAGGTTCATTATATATTCATAACATACAAAGTGAAGTATAATAGGTATTGAGTAAAGTATTTTTAAAACTAAGTACAAACTAGAAATTATTATTGCGGTCGACTGTAAAGCATACATTTATTTATTATTCAGTGTGGATCAAGGCTGTAGATAAATTATCTATAGTGTGATATGGACCCAAGAAAAGAAATAATAAAATCTATAATACGAGTAGTTAAATCTATAATTTATTTAACTAACAAAATTGTATTTAACAGTACAAATTATAATTATTTGTCACGAAATTCTATAGTTGACTATTTGTAAATTCTTATGCCACATACTTTGCATTACAAATTTTCTACTAAAGTTTTATAAATTATTAGAACAAATATAATACAAATTATTTTTAGAATACAATACTATAGATAAATGTATAAGCTTATATGATAAATTGTCAAAGAATTATTAATTTTCAATTACAAATATTTGCAATCCAAAACGATAATATTATTAAAATTAATTATAATAATAGTACATGCATTTTATATTGATTAACTAAAATTTAAATTTAATTTACTTACTCTTTATAGTTCATTGAATATCATATTTTACTACGTGAATTAAATTAATAATTTTCACTGATTATCATACTTACACTTTTTATCAGCATAGCGAGAGTTGCTAAGATCTTGAAGTAATGTATCGAGTTCCGAAAGATTGTTATTCAAAGAAGATGTCATTTTTGATGATTTAAATTCGTTCTTCGGTTGTGATGACTAAAAAAAATTGAATTGAATAAGAAATAATTATTTTTATAAGTGCGGTTACAATAATTCCAAAAGTAAAAAAATTATTATTTTTAAAGTTGTCTATTGACTTTCGATCACGATGATACTGAAATTATTTGAAAACGTATTTGTATGACTTAAGGTTCTAATGTTATAACTAGTGTAAGGAGGCAAGTCGTAACCACTACACTCGTTAAGACTCGTTAAAAAAGTATATGGTTATAAATATAGGAACATAATAATTGAAAATTCGAATATTTTTTATGCATATTTAAAACTAACATTTTTAAATAGAAATCGATAATCCACATTATTTTAATAGAAGAAACTACAGATATTTTAATTAAATTGCACAACCAGGCTGAATCAAATTTATAAATAAATTATACTGCATAATATTATGTACATAAAAAAAGGTAAGATCTAGACTTTATACTTGGGAAGAAAACAAAACTTCACAAGTCTTCCAACCAATACACATTTTTCATATTTTTTAGGATTTGGGAAATGAAGAATAAGACAATAAAATATGTAAATTAATTTAAAACTATCAATAAATATCATAAAAAAATATGAAAATTGATTTAGGAGGGCTAATGCTTCCCAATCGGGTTAGTAAGAAAAATTTCAAAATAAACAAAAATCTCAAGATGTTTAGAAAATAAATATTATAATAGTAATAACTAATAAGTTATGAGCAACAAATAATTTTTAGTTTCATAATTACGACAAAATACCTGAAATTGTTTTTTTTAAACAAAATTACATGTATTATAAAAAAATAATATACCGATAATTCCTGTCGAACTGCAGGATTTGAAGTTGACCGTTCAATCTTGTGAGATCGTACCGTAGCATATTCAGGAGGTTGAACTGGACTTAATGGAGCCGGTGAACCGGCAGAAGGCAATCGGGATCGAACACCATTAATACTTCCATATCCTCCATTGACACTGCCATTCAATTTGTTGGTCTGTTGTATTGTGCTTTGTAAATCCGCAAGCAATGCGTCTAAACAAAAAAAAAATAACTTTTTATTTAAACATATACAAGAAAAAAAAGAAAAAAAAACGGTAATATTCATTAAAACGATAGTTGTGCCAGCTGTTCTAACTTTATGTAGGAGTAAGTATAAAAACGAGTTTATCCTCCACACATTTGGTATTTATGTTTTATTCTACCACACTAAATTAATGACCGGATGAAAATGTCCAAGTTTAGTATTTGTTCCATATAAGCGGGTCTAATGTGATGATTCATATTTTAAATAGCAAATAAGAAATTTTATTTTGTTGAACTCATTCATTATACCAATATGAATAGGATAACTTGTGTGTGCGGCCGAGGTGCATTCAATTCGACCATATTAAGAGACACTACGACATTTCCATATTCATTATATTAATTATAAAATAATTATAAATTAAAATGTTCATGAAAATTATAAAGGTTGTTTTTAAAATATGTTATATGTAGTTAGATTTACAACATACAAATAAGCTTGTATTCAGCTTCTCTAAATAAAAATTGTAACTAAAATTCGAAATTCACCTCATAAGTATTACATTTTGAATTGTTGATAAATTTAACTTTTTAACAAAATTAACATAAATTCAATAAAAAGCATAATAAAGCTCTACAATTAAAAAAATATCTTGTTCAGTGTCGCATTTTATAATTATCTAATCAGTATAAATATTGCAGTATAAAATTTTAAAAACTTTCTTTATACTCAAATAGATAAGATATAATGTAGGTAGGTATCAAACTAACAAAAACATAGTTATTAAATTAATATTTTTTTGTTTTAATAAAAATCAACATTTTTTAAATAACTTGTATATTTTTGTATGTTTTAAGACTTAAAGTTTCCGTTTATTTACAGTCCACATAACACAAAACCAATTAATTTCTCCGCGTTGTTTTAAGTGTTTAGACTATATTGTAATATATTCAATAAAATAGAACTTTGTACTATAAAGACGTGAATGAAAATGAGAGCACAAAACAGAAATTATTTTATCGTAATATTACTCATTAATTTACGGTACCTATTATTATCAGACTTCATTTCAAATATTTTAAATTTATTGGAAACAATTTAAGAACATTATTCATTGCGTCATTATATATTTTTTTCAAAACGTATTGTACATGGTTATACATATATTTATAACACATTACTCATATGCATTTTTTAGATGTATATTCAAAACATTTGTACAGTTGGTCTTTTAAACTTGGGATTTTTATCACAAGGTTAATCATTTTATTTTAATTACTTATATTAAATACTTTCCAAAATTCTCGTAAATGATTTTTATGTGCTCTATTTCAAAAATTAACTAAGTTATGATAACTAAAAATAGCTAAGATCTGAATACTTTTATTTCTTCCTATTCATTTTAAACAGTTCAACTATAAATATGTTTATTTGTAATTATTTATAATATTACAGTTATGTCAACAGTCTAATCTATAAATTTTATTATAAGAATAATATTTTAATGATATGTAACTACGTAAGTATTGTGTTGTGGAGACTTTTTTTTATTAATTATCGTTTATAATTCACAACATTTTTATAAATATTTTTGTATAATTGATTTGGCCAATCAAAAGATTTAATCAATTGAAAATTTATGTTTATAGAGTAAATTATTATAAAATCTAACATGAAAATTGGCTTAGAGATTAAATTAAAAAATAGACGCTTATTTGAAATTATTTAAACAACGTATTTACATTAACAAATATATTTTAATCTGAAAGTATAAATATATTTTTATGTTATAATTTAAGTCTTACTCAAGCTTAAGTCATAGCATTTATGATTACTAACTCAATGTTATGACCTAGCCAAAACTTGATATAAAAAAAAAACTTATTACATTAATTTACGCAAATTACAAACTTGTGCATGTATTCAAGAACAGTATAACAAAATAGATACATATTATAACTTATGAGTATAGGCTTTTACAAAAACTTTAATGTAAATATTTATAAACTATTAAATAATTTAATCACTCCGTTTTATAGAAAGTAATAACTATAAATTATATGATATATTTTTCATAATTCAAAATTGTATATAATAAATTAAGTATGCGCAACTGTATTAGTAAATATTATAATATGATTTACCTATATAAGATGTAATGTCGTTCGGAGATGAAGTAATTCGATTAGCTATTTCCACTCCCATAATATAATATTCAAATTCGAATTAATATATGTATAGGTATTACAGAATAAAAATGTTCAATGTCATGTACTTATGAAATCACTCGAGCTCTAAAACTAGACTAAAAACAAGCCATTGCGTATATAAGTTATACTAGACCAAAAACAAAAAAACTATTATGACACGGAAAAAAACGTGCGTAAGGTGTGGTGGGTTTACTACGCATTATCGACTGCGAATTTATGAGATTACGAATAAAACCCACGTTTTTGACGGATTCAAAGAGCTGCACGTAGAAAACTGGCTAATTTAAATCGAGGCCAATAGGTCCGAATGGATTAGTTTCTAAAATAGAAATAGAACCAAACACCTTTTTGGATCTATACGTTACCCACGTAGGCGTGTTTAAGCTACTAAATAAACTTAGGCTGATATTATTTAAAGAACTTTTTTTAAAATATTAAATTTGGAACAATCCCAAAGTTTTAAAAAAAACTTAAAAAAATTGTTTTTAAAAATTAAATACTTTTGGAGTATAAAGCAAAATCGAAGTTCCAAATTTACAATTTTTTTTAACAATATTCAAATACCACGAGGCCATGTTAGAAATCTACACGTATATTTAAATTTGCTGTAAAAATTAGTGAGAATAACTTTTTTTGTTGTTAAAATTGGTCACCCATAATTACTCGAATTTGGAGTTTCTAACAGGTACTAAAATGAAAAACTAATAAATATTTTCATTTGAGCAATAACAATTTATCGTGACTAAGCTTGTAAGACCTTCAATGTAAGAATATGCCTGTCTAGTACACAGAAAAATGATTGATAGTTTATGAAACAGAAACATTTGCTGAATATTTATTAGATAGCTTTTTAATTATTTTATTTTTAGTTTTTAGTATTATGTATAGATGATTTCTAATATTAGACTTTGAAAGGGAGTAAAAGTTTAAGATCATGCGTAACTCCGGTTAACATTTTTGGAATAAAATTATATGACTAACCAGTAAACAGTACCATATAAAATATTGAAAATGTTAAAATTGGAAATTGTTCAAAATTATTAAATTGATGTTTATAAATTTACAATTATGAAAATATATTTTAATACCTATTCGGGCATGTTTTTCGGGTACAATAGTTAATGTATATAAATTAAACATAACACATTATTTTACTGTATTTAATGTAATTAGAAAAATGAAATATTGAAATGAGTTCCAAGTATTATTCTGACAGGATCAATTGCCTTTACCGACGAGTACATATATTGACCTACTTAATGTTCATTATTTAAAACAAGATAATAATTACTATTATGACTGATTAATTTTTTTTATAAATACACAATTAATAAGATGAATAACCGATTTTTTTTATAGAAAATATAAATTAAGACTGTATTCAAAATAATATTCGACAATAATATAATTATTGTTCGTGTTACACTGAAAACAAATCAATTTTAATGACTCGCTCTTTCTTATAATTTATTCAGGGAATGGGAATTTCAAATATTTATTCTATATAGAATACCTAATTGTAATACATTTTTAGTTTATAGTACATATAGTATATTAGTTGATAATCTTGATTCATATAATATATTTAAAATAAAAAGTTTAAATTCTATATTATGATTATGTTTCATTAAATTAGTGTTATACAAGACCTATTTGTAATTATATTAAAATAAATAATTGTACTTCATTTAAGCCTATAAAATTAATATTAATGCATTATGTTTCATAAAAATGTTAATATAATAATTTTACAAACCATTCATTTTAATTATTATTAAAGGTAACACTCAACAAATTTTCTAAAGTAGAATTATTATAATCTTCCACGATATAAAGAAACTCAATAGACCAAACAACATGTATTCATAACACCAACTGGTTGGTTAAAAAAAGACATCTTGACTAAATCGAGACCATCCTACACAGAATTGTATTTTTTACAATGATAATACGGCAATATTGTTAAAAAAGGAGGAGTCAGTGGGCGTCAAGGTATTTCGCCAAAGGTGTTGCATTTTTACCGATACTTCAGCCAAGATAGTAGATTCAATATGACAAGTTCTTTCACTAAGATAAATTACCAAGAGCAGATCAATATGATAATAAATATAGTTGTAGTAAGCATTTAAAAACATATTATGTATACTAAATTACTATGAATAATATACTGTACAATGTGCAATAGTCAGTAGTCACTATGATACTTTATAATTTATTTTAGAATATACACTATACACATAGTACAGAATTAATATTACGAATGATGTATTTATAGAATCAATATATTTATATAATATTAATATATTTGTATGGTTAAATTTACCTAGGGGTTCAAATAAATGTGATTGGGAAAAATGAATATTGATTAATGCATTTATGATTTATATAATACATTATGATATTAAAACTTATGAAGAGATAACATTTTCAACGCGATTCCATATCTTGTGATTAATTTATTACAAATTAATGTGGATCATTTATTAATGTAAGTGCTCAAGTGTTCCTAACACACCATAATATCATGTTAACGTTTTTGATTTTGTAAATTAGGAATGTCTTTGAGAATAAGTATTATATCATCGCGAAAAAGGAAGTAGTGAAGCATATCATCTGTAATTCTGTCATAACTCTAGTGAGTTGTGATATCAAATAAATGTATTATATAGGTTTCATTTTTAGTACACATAAGTTGGTACGAAATAAGTACCAACTATCTGCATGGTAATTGGTATCGGATACCATACTAGTATTATACATTTTTGTAAAATAATACGAATTTAAAATAAATAGTACACAATAAAAGACAATATTATACAATGTACGGTGATTAAATCAAGAAATAACATATCAAAGTAATTTTGGTACATATATTACACATTTCGTATTCTAAAAATGATAAAATTATAATTCGATTAGGTATGTTTATTTCACCTACAAATTTTAAATCATACACCGAATATATAATTATAATTAGTACTCGTAAGATGGATTTAAAGTAACTCTAATGTTAATATATTTAAAATTTTACACTGTTAAACGTGGGAAGTAGGCACACGTGACAAATAAGTCTTAGAAACTACAGTATAGGTAATTAATAATTTGTACAAAGAAGTTTGTATTATAATTAAAAATTGTTGTAACTGCCAAGAACAATAAACGTAAAGGACATTAACCTCCAGCTTCTCCAGGTTCACTATTTATGCTAAAAATAGTAATCGTGCAGACAAGTTATAAGTTATTTCAATTTTTACTTTCATAAATTACTCTACAAGATGACTTTAAAATGTTTGAAACTATTCAAGTTTTTTTAAATTACAATTAAATTACGTTAGTGTAGATTTGCCAGAAAATTATTCTCTGATCATTTGAAATTACTGGAAATTGAATATTTCACATGGTAAAAAATTATGTATTAGAACTACATTAAATTGGTAGCATACCATTTATTTTAGAATTATAATTTGTATTTATGTATTTTTAATAATAATTAATAATATATTTATATGATTACTAAGGCAAGTTTAATATTATATTTTATTTTATTTTGAATATATTATAATAATATGCTTGTAAATTATAATCATTGTTATACCTAGTACCTACCATAATAAATATTAATATTAATTTCGATAAAATAATAGTGTTTAAATGATAGGTATTAATCATTTTCTGTATAATTAGTTTTTCATTTAAAAATTAAATTAAAAAAAGGATAATAATCGTGACTAATTTTGACAGGTAAGTAAAGTTGATGACACATTTAATTATTTTAGACGGACATAACCTACAATTTTTTGGAATAAATAAGGTTTTTTGAAGGTAATAGCTTACAGCTATTTATTAAAAATACTGTATAATTTATAAAAAATGAATGGATCTTTCATGTAAGATGCTACAATCAAATTTGGTTTCACAATAGCGTCAGTAAAATTATATTTAATTCTTTTCCAAAAGATTACGTACCTATACTCAAACGTACTTTCTACTATACGAGTATGTACAGTCAGTTCTGCATTCAATTTTAATAGGTGCCTTATTTGGTGACTACTTTATATGGCTTTGGCCTACTTTAATGCGCTTCACAAATGTCAAACCATATGCACTAAATATATGTTAATTATAAAATTTAAATGTTTTATAAAATTGTATAAAAATATAAATTATTTAGATTTGATCGAAATTATGTTTAAAATTAAGTAATTAACATATCATTCATAACTATTATTATATTAATAATAAGCTATTAACAATGCTATGATAATCTCATGATGTAGAAAACCCAAACATAACACATGGATTGTATTACATATTGTATATAAATAACATAATAATTTGTATACCTATAACCAGTATAACCTATCGGTATAGGCTAGAACATAGTATAGCTGGGTCACTTTATATTTAGATTCAAATAAACAGATAACTTATTTTTACGTCAAAATAATATAAAATTATGTTGCCATAAATATTAATATCTGTGATGAAAACGAAATCATAATTTTGGCATATATTATATTGCATATTATGTTTATGTAGGTTCAGTTTCGGTCGTAATAAGAACGAATATATTCAGAAAAAAGTAAACAAATAGTTTTAAGATTTCAATTAAAAAGGTAATATAAAGTAATGTAAATAAACAAACTCACATCCAGGTTTTGAACCATTTTTTCTTGTACATCTATATGGTTGATATGTACCATGATATTGTTGAGGTTGTAATTTCCCATAAATGTTTTTATCCATATCGGTTAAATTTTGAAACGCAGTAAATAAATTATAGAAGTACACTCGTAAAAAAATTAACAATTTGAAAAATATGAACAAAAAAACATAACAATACGACCACCAACGGATAACATAGAACTGCAGATACTGATTGAACTAAGGGTCCTGATTTCCGGGATTTATTTTTATCAAATAGGAATCATGCCAGATTCACTCTACCCATGTCTCCGCTGAACACTTCATTAAAAAAAAATAAGAAAATTAAAAGTAAAACAACTCAGCAAATGAACGGAATAACACAACGTGTGTCAACCGGCACCAGACAAACTGTTATGGGAGATACTTATTACTATCCTGAAGGCCGGTGTGAGAATCGGCAAATAAAAAGCTAAACCGCTAAGTAATATACAGCGATCTAAACAGGATAGTTTTTTTTACGAATAACATTATGAAGCCATGCGGTCAATTTAAACGTGAACGGTTGACTGGTTTTATATTACATTAACTTAATTCGAATATAATTAGTATTTAATCATCAATAGTATAGGAAATAAATAATTCTTAAGTACAAACTAAAATTACAAATAATTTACTATACTACAACAATGTTTATACCCTAAATCCACGAGCGCATTTAAATATGAACGATATCAAACTCTAAGTATATTGTGTTACAACAATTTTACACAGTTTATAAAGAAAATAATAATCAGTTTTAACTTATTACCAATACTATTTTAAAGAAGTATTCATTCTCTACGCTATATTATGTAGAACATAAAATACTACATAGTACATACATGTGATATTATGTTAATAATATACAATATCTATATATATATATATATACATATGAATAGGATTCAATTTAATGTATTATGTAATTTATTAATAGAAATACCATTTCCATTACATATTATATATACATATATGTACAATGTACATATTATATATACATATATATACATATATATATATTAATGTCATAAGTCAATATTGTATTTTAACATCGAATATTTAAAAAAACATTGGAATTTTAATTATGTCAAAGACAGAAAAATTGTTGAATAAAAATCGAAATTTTAATTATAAAATTATACAGACATATCACTCAGTTAAGGTACAAATTTAAAAAAGGGGGCGAGATTCAACGGTAGGGTTAGTAACAGGGATAAGTGAATTATACTGCTGCGTTAGTCTTTTAAAATTGAAACCAATTTACTATGGCTTCAGAAAACACTATTCTGAGTGAAAAAAGTCGGGAGTATCAGTTAATTATGTTTATATTTAACAAAAAGCAAAAACACAACTTTTTAAGCTGAAATCCCTCTAAAAAAGTGATATTCTTAATTGTCATTTTAACTATTTTATTTAAATTTCAAATACCTATAAATAGCATACAATTTGTTGAAATCTTTTAAAATGTACACCATCTTTAGAAAATATTTATACAAGTGTTCTGTAAAAAAATTATATAAAACATTATATTAAAATCTCGAAGTATAAAAACCAACAAAAATTTTTTATTGATATTTTACGAAAAAAAACTAAGAAAACTCGCAAATTTCAAATGGCTATTAATAACACAAAAAAATCCAAAACAGTTTGAAATTTATATTATTTCTAAAAAATAGCCATATAAATATTTAGTGAAAATTTCAAGTCCCTGCGATTAATACTTTTTGAATTACATTGAAAAAAAAAATAAAATTTGGCATTCCGTAAATTTTGCCGTATTTTTGCAATTTTGTCCAGGATAACGGCGTAAGGAAAAATAGTGATGACATACACAAAAAAAAAAATAAAAAAACACACATCAATACATTCCTCATTTCACTCAGAATCTAAAATATATAAGAACAAGATTTGAAACTGGGTGTTGTATGCGTATTTGTTTTTATTCAACTCTGTATCAACAAATATTTTCTTTATCATTAAGATTTTAAATTATCGTTTTGAAGTTTATAACTGAGAAGTAAATGAATTATTTTCTAAAATACAGTTCTTGTTTAATTTGTAATTAATTGATAATGTTATTGCCTATTCTTCTCAAAAACAACTAGTATAATGTACATAATCGACAATCAATATTGCCCATCGCTTCTCTTACAAAAGAAAAATGAATAAATAATTGTTATATTTTGAAGAAAACGTTATTTTTATTTTCCATCGGTTTTCATTGACATAATGACTACTCAGTACATGCTGGATAGAATGCGTATTATTTTTGATATACATTTGCATCAAGAAGAATTAAGATTATATAATGTACACCTTCACTGTTTATTTATTTATAATCTCCCGAAGCTCGAGAGTTTAAGGTAGATGTTCTAGACTTCTAGTTATAATTATAATTTATTTGATGTATCTATGTAATCTTCTTAGTTTTTACCAACAATACGAACTGATAACATATTTATATATACATGTTTAATGGTACAAGAAATTACAAAATAAATAATTTACAAGTCGACTATTAAATAATACCACAAGTAAAATATTAATAACAGATTATTATAAATTATAATTTTACTTTTAGGCATTACATAGTATGCAAGTTATGTAAGAATTTATTATTCTTTCGTATAGGTACAATTTTTAAATAAAAACGAAACACAATTTGGCAAGTAATAGATAAACACAAACGTAATACATTCCTAAACATAGTGAGAGAGTGTGAAGAAGGTTGTATTTTTTAAGGTCGTCATACCCATGAACTAGTACAAACGCATTTTAAGGTCATATGATGTACGAGTAAAATATTTGAATTAAACGAGAATTTAAAAGGACATTTTTGTCACTGAAACCAACGTTGAATATATTAAATAAATCAAATATTAGAAAACTAAAGGTAATTTTATTTAAAAAACATTTTCCAATATTATAGAATGCCATATTTTCAATCAGTATTCAACCTTTTTAAAATTTAGAGATTAAGCTCGAATAACTGTGTACCGATAGTAATAGAATCAATCGTAAAATAGTACTGTTATAGGAAATTAATGATATAGCATTATAGCCTATTGTAGTAGACTGATAGGAATGTAGAAAACAAAGGTACATATAGTATAAATCAGTGGTTCTTAACCTTTTATAACTCATGGACCCCTTTAAGGTATAAAGTATAGCCTCGTTATAATTTTTTAACATTTTTATGTTAACTTCAAACTGCGTTCTGTCATTATCTAACTATTGCACAAATTACAGATTGTTTGTAGCCAAATAATTACTTGTAAAATGTAATTTTCATGTTATTTGAATAAACATTTCAGAGCCATTTCGCGGACCCCCGAGTTACCATCTACGGACCCCTTAAGGATTCGTGGACCACTGGTTAAGAAACCTCGGAATGAATGGTTATAAATCATCGGAATCAAAAGAAGACACCAAATAAGGAATAAGATAATTTCGGGCAATTGATTTTAATATTATTTTTAATAAATAAAATGATTACAAATTCATTGTTTCGTTGCGTATCTATGCTAAACATAATTAATCATTACTTTTTGTTAATTATAAAAAATAAATCGTATATATTACAATAGTAAATAAACCTATGATTTATGAACTAATTATATAAACAATTTATTTTGATGACAAATATATCATTTGTCATCCAACTGTCAACATGTTTCGAAGTCCACTGACCACTCATTTGTACTTTCGAATATTGTATTATAGGAAGTAGATAGGTACAATTATTAGAGTATTAAAATGTGGTAACATATAAAATATGAATAAAAATGTTTTTCATACGATCGTAAATTATAAATTTTACAATTTATAAAATATGGTTCAAAATTTAACTTTATATTACCACAACCACATATTATTACATGTTTGTTCGGGTAAAACTGGTAAAAGAATATTTTTTTCTTAAAAACCAAGTGTACCAAAATTGAAAAACGTGTTATAAGGTTGATACGCTTGTATCATAGGATTACCCGTGTAAGAGGATCTGAATTATTATTTTAATCTACATGGCTGAAAATTTGAAATGATAGTTTTCGTATTAATAATACGGTTTATATTATTTCTGTGAAAGCATTACGAACTCTGGAGCCTAGTGTACCTAATCTACTAAAATGTTCATATGTTCTGACGTGGTTCATCAAGATTCAATGATGATAGCAAAATGCAAATCATTAACAGGTGCCTGCAATTGAACACTGTCGTTGATTTTTGGCAAACACATCTCGTAGAATCGATTGCACACCGCGACGAAAAACGCATTAAACGCAGGTATTTTATCATATTGTCATTGTTCTAAACGAGCTCAACGCCCAAGTCCTAGCCTACTTATCAAGTGTAATACACCGAAAAAACTGTAACCCGATGGCTAGCAAATCGTACCTGGTAAGGACGACGGGATCGAGGTTGACACTTACCTAGATCGTCCATTTCACGTACGTACGAATCCGAAGGCGCAGCACACCGCACGACAAAGAAGAACCGCTCCGGCGAACGAACGGACGGACGGATCGGCGACAACGAGCCGGATCCTGTCTACGCGACGAACGTTCGCGTGGAGCACATAATGTTTATATGATCTCGTAGACGGAACAACGACTGGAAGGTAAACAATCGCGGGGACGTGCGACGAGACGAAATTTTTCGAAAATAAAACGGATAACGCGAACACGCGAATTTTCACGCAATTATTGTTGTTTAAAAAAGTGTCGCAGCGAAAATATTTCCGTCTCGCACGGACAATGTTTACGTGCACGTTATCAGGCGCAGCACGTTCGGCTCTATCAGTTCGCGGAAAAGCGACGTTGCCGCGGCGGCCGAGCGCATGGGCTCGAAGAAGTCGATGATCAGCTGACCGCGACCCAAACAGTGTTATCGGTTGGCAACGAGAAAGGCGAACGCCCACGCACCGTCGTCGTCGCGTCGGTGGGCGCGCGCGCGCGCGCGGTCCACCCTGCGCTCGTCGATCCCGATGACCCCTTCCCTCCACCGCGCGCATTCAACAGGCTATTTTTATCCCCGTCGCACGCACGCGCCGAGCTCGCACGCGCGGCCCGTACATTATCTACTATTATTATCACCGCCCCGCGCACCGCTGGTAATTCGGCTCGGTCGCGCCGAACAATAATTTGGGCCCGCCGTCTTCTCACGCGCAACCGACTCGCACGGACGTTAATCTCGATATACGATGCCGGCGGTTCCATCCCACGGTACCGCAGCCACCACCGTTGTCTTGAGCTGCAGCACCAGCGACCGAGGAAGCAGCAGCGGCAGTGTCAGAACCACCAACGGCATCGGCTCCGGAAGCACCCGCAGCTGTGGCAGGAACGCGGCTGTCTCGGTCGGTCGTCCGTCCCACATAATTTGATCTCTTCCCCGGCCCTTTCGTCCCCCGGACCGGAAAACGCGCGCTCCCGCCGGGTATCCGCGCGCGACACGTTCCTTTCTCCGTCCCGTCATCCCCCTACCGCCGAGCATTTAGTCGCCCCCGCGTGCGTAATATCGCGTCACCCGCGCGGGGCATGGACAACAACAACAGCGGCACCGTTGACCTACACGCTGCCGACGGCAGTTACGCTTCGAAGGACGCCTGCAACAACAAGTGAGTACCACTACTGTAACTCCGCATTCACTTGTACTCTCATCATCACCGACACCACTGCTCTGCAATAACTGAACCGTCCGTTCCGTGCCATAATAATTGGTCGACACCGTCACTGTTAACGCGTCCGTTCGTCTGCCCGTTGCGTAACGTTACAACAGTAGGTGTACCATACCTTAACGTAGATAATACATATTATAATTGCGGTGGCGCGCGCGTAATCCGTGGACCGCGGTAATAACGTCATCATCGATCCGACCCGCATACGCCGGTTGAATGAAATAACAATCAGAATTAATTAATAGTGATTAATGCCGCGAGCCCGTTCCCGTTCCACTGCTACCCCCGTCGATAATGTCGCGCACGTAAAATAGTCGAGCGCAATCCATCATGCCGGGTGTTTGCAGCGATCCGAACCTTTTCGAGACCACCGTTGAACCGCTACTGGCGGCCGGTCGCGAGGCCGACCTGTGCGAGTGGCTTAAGAAGAACAGTCTGATAGCCAAGGAACAGAAGTGCCCCAACAACGAGTGTCCGGCCCCGGAGAAAATGCAGTGGCACCGGGCTCGTGTGGTAGACAAGTTCAACTGGGTGTGTCAGGAATGCAAGAAGAAGTTGCCAGCCAGGCACGCTTCCTTCTTTGCTGATTTCAAATGCGAGCTGGGATATGCTCTCAAAATTATTGATGGTAAGTGTGCGCTTTATTTCATATTCGGTGTTAAATGTCCTAAACTCGAAATGTGTTTTGATTACAGGCTGGTGCAGGAACATGCCAGTGACCAATGTCGGTGGTGAAGGCAGAACCAAGGCAAATGTAGCTAAACGTATTTACAATGGATGCGCTCAAGTTGCTGAATGGCAGTTGAAAAAAATGGTCGCCGACTTCAAACTGGGTGGCCCTGACGTCGTAGTCATTGTAGACGTGTTCCCAGATGGCAATATGAGTTTGGAAGTACCAACCACTTCTCATAATAATAATTTTTCCAAAAGAGTTTTGTGTATTGCCGATACAGCTCATGTGCCTGTTCGTGTATGGGCCAGTCTTTTAGATGGATCTAATAAAGTAAAACTGTTGATATTGATAGCTAGAATTGTATAGTCATACTGTTCATTTGGTTTTAGGAAAATTACAAGATTGTAGAAATGGTCAAAAACCACGTAATGCTGGGTTCAACTATAGTAACAAATGAAATGCTGTACCCATTGTTGCACAATTTACCTGGGATAGGAGAAGTCATTAGCACTGAAGCATTAATGAACTTGGACATAAATCAGGATCAAAAATCTTTAAAAAATCTAGGTAAGTTTCATTGAACTATATATATCGACATACGCCATAACTGTAACTTACTGTAGAGTGTATTTAAATTAATTTATCTACCATTGTTAATAAATATTTTTCTGTTTAGAAACTATATGGGCCACAACTGTAGAAGCTTGTATTCAGTTACAAGATATGTCCACAACGCACGCTGAACAGCATCTTTATGAACTACAGTGGAGACAGATGTATGGATTTGTTGCATTTCCTTCCATAATACAACAAATTGTTGAGTATACTGTTCATCATAATCCAATATGCCCTCCTTTGCCAAGCATATGGCCTTCAAATTAAATTAATTAATTAGTACAAATGCTAGGTTACTGCAAAACCTACAGCTTTATGATTACATGGTACTTTTTGTCAATTATTTTACAACTATTATTAAGTTATATTTTAGAAAAACATGATCATAGTATCTAAAAACCATAAAAAATTAAGAAATTTCATTAAATAATTGCTCATGAATAATTCAGAGAAGTTAACTTATTCAAATATTAGTCGTAATACAAAAACAAATGAAACATAATACTTTGAATTGAATGTTTATTATGATCAGTTAAATGTGAACAATGAATATTTAAGTCGAGCATCAAATTTTATAATATTCGACGGACTACTAGCTTAGCTTGCTAGTCTTCAGACAGTATCTATCTGCAATTATACATTTTATAACAATTTTTGTGGTAAAACTATCTATAATAATCCTTATTTTTTGCATTTACTGACCTAATCATTTTCTCGTTAGCAGTTGAAAAATTTGTAAGTCAAAATGTAAAATATAGGTTGTTTTATTTTTTGTTTACTGTGTTATCAATGACTTTATATTTGGTATATCATTTTTAGCTCCATCATTAAATTATATTAAAAGTTGAGTTTTGGTATTTAACAATTCAGAAATGTGTAATAATTTATAGTAGTGTATTTGAAATTGCCTTAAACTGTCCATATAATTAAATTTCATGTTACTTTTTTGGAGTACGAAAAACTACTATTAATTAATTCAGTAAATGAAAAAAGTTGTGTGGATTATTATTTACTTTTTTTAACTCAAAAAATATTATTTAAATATTGTTGTTTTTTTTTTGGAAATATTTTTCTATCAATTTTCTTGTATGCCTACAATTAGAATTCTTTAATTCTAATTCACTTTTCTTTATTGTACCAAAACATTTTAGTTTGAAAGTAATTTATAATTTAAAAAATGTTTTACCTATATTGATACATATTATGTAAGATATTGTCAAAGACTGGTTTGGTAAAATGCTTTCTATTTTGTTACTTATAAATAATATGGTGCCATTATATAAGAAGGATTAAAATAGGTATATATAATACATAAGCAATATTCAATTAATTTTGACACATTGGTACAGGGTATTTTAACTAAAACCAAAATGAAGTTTGTTGATAAAAATGTTTGACTTAAGCAATACTTGTGATTTTATACCAACAATGTTTTCTCACTTTGAAAGCCAGGGTATAACATTTATAGACTTGGATAGTATACTTATGGTTGATAGTTACTCCATTTTTATTTTTACATCACAAAACTGTGGTAAAATCTGTTTTTTAAAACTGATGTATATAATTTGTAAAATCAACTGAGTAATTGAGAATTATAATATATTTTAAGTTTGAATTTTATTAAGTTTTTATGAGTACTTATATATTTTTTGCTGTATAAATTATTTTATGTTAAATTCAATTAGAAAACCATTAAATTACTGTATGCAAACACTGATTCATTTATATTTATATTCTATTGTGTGATCATTTTTTATTAATTATTTATTAATTTTTCAATAAATAATAATTTTATTTTATATCACTGAGAATTAAAAGTTGGTTTACGCTTTGATAAACATTTATTTTTGTAATACAATATTTATTGTTTGGAAAAATTAAAGGAAACGGTATACTTTGTAAATTAAAAAATATTTGATGTATTACATGTAATACATTGATTCTAAAATTGCCTTTTATATTTCATTACTACCATTGGTTTTTTTTACCTTCTTTTAACTGTTTTCCATTACTAATTGTTATTTTTATTTACAATAAGAGAATTTATTAAGTGCCTTAAGACTACTATTTCTATGTCTGGAACTCAAAACATTTTAACTACATAGTTTCTGTACAATTTTGACATTACTAAAGGGAATATTACTCAAAGGTCCGCTCAATAATATGAAACATATGCTTGGACATTTTATTTGGTGATTTTTGTTTTATATTCTTTTTAAATTTTAGTTTTTTATTATTCGAACATACATTTTAGCTGCTAAATAATTTTATTTAGAAAATTATGTTTTTTCGTTTGCCAAAGGTTTTTGTTTTGTTATTATGTAATTTCTTATTATGCTAAAATAATTTAAGAATCTATTGCATATATTCATATCCTTTTTTCATTGTTCAATTATTTTAGTTTGTCAGTTATACATAATGTTCTAATATTGTTTTTTATTATGTAATAACTCCATTGTAAATTATTAAATTTATTCATAGAATAATTTTTTTTTTTTTGATAATTTTGTAGCTCGTTCCTAGTAATTTCAAAATGAATTGTTTGTTTTCAATTTTGTATGGTTGTAATATTTGTACTTTTTTCCTTTTTTTTCATTTCTTAGATTAAATATATGTATTTGTCTACAATATTATAATATGTATTTTTTTTTTATCAAAACAATAATGTTAAAAATTTGTTGAGACTTAATTATGTTAGTTTTTAAGGGTTTTTGCTGTGTTGATTAAACTGATTAATACACTTTTTTTTAAATTTGAAACTCGTTGTTTTCCTCCATAAAGTTGCTTGTATAGTTAATTAATAATATATTTAATTTTTATATTAATTATAATACTGTAATGATTGACTGTTAAATTTAATTCAATAGTATTTAAAAAAATGTAGACAATTTGTTTAATAAATTTGTAAGATATTGCCACGTTTCATAAAATTGTTTTAATAGTGGACAATGTTACTCAAATATTATTGTGTTCATTTTGTATTATACACTTCATTCACTATTAAATCTTAAATCAATAATGTTGATGAACAGTATTGATTTTTACATAATTGTATTGAGTTATTAACTGCTTTTAATTTTTGAAATCTTACGATAGCAGTATAGAGCTGATAATTAAAGATGATGACAATTTTTATTATAAAAATTAATGAAGTACAAATATTGTTATTAAATTAAACATATTCATAACACTATAATTGTTTGAAATACATTTTATCAAATAAATTATTCTAAGTTTTCTACTTGATTTTCCAAACATGATTCTATGAGTAACGGGTCTCTAAAGTTCTCTTAATCTTGTCGCTTGTATTTGGTCTTCACTTGAATCAAAAAAGTCCAATGGTGTGTAATCTGGAGATCTTGTTGGCCATGCAATTACTTCATTGGTACCAATCTGCTATCAATCGGTTACAAATTATCATTGTTGGTCAATGAGCTCATTGTGCTAATAGAACACGTTCAAAAATCAGTAATGGTAATTGATTGACAACAAAATCTACATTTCTTCCATCAGTAAGAGTTCTGTCATAAAGAAGGACCTATAACCAGGGCCGGATATGGCCTATCGGGATACCGGGAAACTTCCTGGTGGGCCAGTATCCTTGAGGGATGCTTTTTAATTTTGGTATAAGTTGTCACGAAAAGTTCTATACAATAATAGTTTAAACATTGAAAACTGTATCGCCAACACTACAGATACGGTGTCCTCCATGCAAGGCCAATACAATGGGTTTTTGACATTGTTAGGTAAACCTTCATCTGGACAAATGCACATATGGTGTTATAGCTATGTTTTGAACTGGGTTATTAAAGATATTGCGAAAACACCAATATCTGCAGCAACTATGTTTAGTTTAATGAACAGTTATGCTATTTTTTTAAGGAATCTCATAGACGTATGAATGTATTTGGATGATTAACAAAGAAGATAATAAAATAAAAGGCTGTAAACTCTAGGTGTGACACTAGATGGTGGTCCAAAGACTCAGCGTCTCTTCGAAGAATATTTGAAGCACCGAATAATTAATAGAATGCTTTATATTATGTTGAAGTCTTAATTTCACTACATGTTATTGAGGATTCTGTTCAGTTAATTCTAGTTGTAAGATCTAAAGCCACACATTCTAAGGACTCATTGTTGTTAAAGTAATCAACGTTATTGACTGCATTTTTGTACATGAGAATATTTGAAATAACAACTCAACTGTCGAAATATCTTCAGATATCGGGATATTCAAATATTATATTTTAACACATTCAATGTTATGGTTGAAAGAATTGATATTTAAAAAAAAAGTAATTTAAGTATATCATAAGATATTCATAATAAAATTTAATTTGTTTATTGAAAAAAAGTCCTGATTTTCAAAAACACCCCCCAAAACTTTTTTCTGCGTACGTCCCTGTGTACTCATCTCAACATTTATAAAATTAGTTTCCGAAGTTACTACTGTTAAATTAAGTACAGAATTAATACACTCTTCTAATAACTGGAAGTCATTAAAAATATTTCGGAGACCCTTACCTTGAATCACATCGATGATAAAGATGATGATGATAATGATGAAGACAATTTAAAGAAATACCATAACTGCACAACACTATCGACCTAAAAAATTGTGCTACCTGTCTTTGTACACTGCTTATGAAATATAATCTTTATGGTAATGCTTATAGCGCATTGACTTTGGCTTACAAATTTTTACTTACTTTGCCAAGATAATTTTTTCTGAACGTTTAACCATTTATTTTATCATAAATCTAATATAAATTATTCTATAATCAATGGTTTAACTATAAATATTATGAGAAATAAGATTATCCCTTTTATTGTTATGGGTTGCTTGTGAGCAATCATTCTCTATACATTTAGTATTATTTCAAGATTGAGAAGTAAATTCGATTAATATTTAGATTTGGCGGTACAGAAAAAAATTTTAAATTATATGGACACAGAAGACATCATTGATAAGTTAAAAAAAAAATTAATTACTCAATAAAGAACTCTCATATTAAATTGTTTTGCTATATAATTTATGGGCAAATTTTATTTTAAAAAATATAAAAGTCAGTAAACAAAATTGTAATTTTTAAAATTTTATATATGGGGGTGGGGGGTAAAACCACTTATTGCCTTAAAAAACACCAGTAATACTCGTTTTTATATATAGTATTAGATATTATACTGTAGAGGGCCTGTCTAAACCATTTTCCCGGGGCCGAAAATTTCTGCCAATCCGTCGCTGCCTATAACTTATAAGTTTTCTACCAATAAAACACATTAACTCTCCAGACGGGTTGGAAGTTATTTTTCTTAAGAATAGCGTGGATTCGTATTGGTTATGGCTTGGTATATGGTTATGGTCATCACACCGTTGTTTGTAAGCTTTGACCCGTTCGGCCCGAACAATGCGAGAGTAAAACAAATAATCGATTTCAATTTTGGCGGTGAATTATGCCGAAAATTGCATTCTTTAAACGAATTACGGGTGCATTTTGTATTTTTTTTTTTCTAAATTTTATGTAAGTAGTAAGTAGGACGTAGGTACTGCAACAACTGAATACCGATTTATCGTTATACGTGTCAAAGACTTTTAAGATTCACATGAAGCATGTACCTATGATATGATTTGATTTTAACAGCCACGTAGATAATAAATATTTTATTGTCTATGGTCACCCGTCGTTTAATTTTATTACGAAATACGAATCATAGTATAACCATAGTTTTATAATTTATGCTAAAAACGATTATTGTAACTTGTGAACATTAATTAGATAATATTACTAAATAACAGGTACTTACTACTTATTATTTCCACCCATTTTTGCTTTCAACCTTTTGGCACCTATTTAAAATAAAAATGCGTGCTTCACAGTTTTTTTGGTACATTGATATGATACGCATATAAGGCCATAAGTAGGGGTGAGAAGTTATAGGAGGTAAAATTGGCAAAATATGCACTAAAAAAAACGAAAATATGCACAAAAAAACGAAAATATAACAAAATATGCAGACAATTTTTTATATTATTAATTATTAATTATTATACTATTAAATATTTACTATTTTTACAAAACTTCTATTATTAAATAATTTTACAACCAAAAATATGAATGCATCTATTAAATTAAAAAATATATGTAACAGCACAGTTATCTATAAATTAAAGTTGTTGCACTGCACCACCAAAGCTTTTTTTAAATTATCAACATCTAACCGACGATGATTGTCTGATAGAATATTTTTGTATCGGGAAAAATCCTTTATACGTCTGTTGATGTTATACAGGCGTACTTAAAATAAACCAAGTCATCACCGATCAAATCTTCAGGTAATCCCTCTATAGATGTGATTTCTCCAGTTATAATATTTGATGTGTTTTGATAAAAACACCAGTCTATTTTATATCTTATATTTCAATTTAAGTACATACTATAGCCGAATAATACGATACGTTAGTAAATAATAATAAACATTATACGTTTTAAATTTTAGTTTTGAACGCTGTATTATTGAAACAACAGGTTTTGTGTACAATTACTGTTTTATTGGATAAATTGTATTGAAAATAAATATAAATTTACTAAAAATGCATTTATATTCTCGAAAAATCATAAATATGCTATTTTTGGAAAAAATACCTAAATATGCAAAAATATGCAAAACATAAACTACAAATATGAACTCACTAGGTTATAGAACATATTTATAACTCACCTAGCTATAAATAGACGACATGGACAGAAATATGCAATTTCTATAACTTCTCATCCCTAGCCATAAGGGATGGGCTATAACCTTCCGCTTCCCTGTTATACAACCTTCATACCATTAAAACTAAACCTAAGATTATTTTAATAACAACAGTAACAAAAGTGAAATTTATCAAATAACACTCTCTACAAACCTACCGTACAATAGAAATAAGAAGGTTGCAAAAATATCGTACAGTAGGTGCTGTACCAAATCTTTACCATATTTATTTATTTTTTATTTATACTTGCGTTTCAAGTGTCTAGGGAGATTTCTAGGCAGTGGTGGTTTTAGGAATTTTTTCTGAGTGGGGACATTATCTTATAAATAATTTAACATAAAAAATTATTTACTTAAATGATCAACCCATTTATAAGTTCAATTTTAATCAAATAAAATTAATTAAATAACCAAATACATTTTGCATATTTTTAATAAAAATAAAAATTGAGTATTTCCTTGCGTTCTTCAGCGCCCATGAGAATTTTAGTTTTAAAAAAAAGTACATTTTTAATTGATTACATTTAGGGTCGACTTTCTTGCTCTTTCAGGATTTTAAGTAGTAAAACGAAAGAAAAACCCTAAAATAAACTAATTTTACAGCTTAAACTCTAAACCTGGGTCCAGACCTCCTGGACCCCGCCCATAACTACCACTGTTTCCAGGTATCGTAACCGAGGCTAGATTTTAAATGAGAGGATTTTTGTGAGAACCTAGTAGGTTGTGAAATCTTTTATAAAAAGACTTGGATTCCTCATCGATTGTTTTAAGTTTAAGGTCTGTATGAAGTGTGTAATTCGATACGTAGGATGGCCATTTGTTGGTTTCCCAAGGACAATATTTTGAAATGTTTGTATTTTACGAGTATTTATGTTTGAAGTTTTCACATAATTGGAGTCCATATAGTTCATATTGGTTTTAATAAAGTTATATACATTAAAAATTTAATGTTTAAGGAAGTGAATTTATTATTATTTATTAGGATTTTGATCAAGTGTAATGCTAGTTTTTTTATTCGGACATGATGGGTACAAGTTAATCTTTGATCAAGTATATAAGACCAAGATATAGGAGCACCATATAAAGTAACATTAGGACAAGTGGTCTGTTCGAGAGTAAAAGTAGTAAGTATGGGTTTGCTTTAAAATTTTAGTTGATTTTAAAACTTTGCAATTTTCATACTATGTTCTCGTGCGAAAAAATCTCAAGTCTGTAAGCTCTTTTGTATTGAACTAGATGAATAACCCGGCTTCGCCCATGTGCACTTTTTATCCTATTCCCTTTAACCTCCTTAGAGGACGAATTTCGGAAAATCTTGTCTCAAAGGGTCTCCACTATATAAAACAAATTAACTGACCAAATCTCATACTCAAAGCTCCAACAGCTCTGGCTACTTGATTTTTTTTTCATTTTTACCCCTTTAACCGGTTTTAACCCCGATAGGGGTTGAATTTAAAAAAATCCTTTCTTAGTGGGTTGTTACATTGCAAAACAAAACTATTGACCAAATTTCACACCCATAGCTTCAGCGGTTCCGGCTAGGTGATTTTTTTCATTTTACTCCATTTAACTCAAGTAGTGGCCGAATTTCGAAAAATTCTTACCCGAGGAGTCTCCACTATATATTACGATATATAACTATATTTCATACTCAAAGCTCAAGATGTACAGCCAGGCGAATTTTTCTAGTTTTACCCTTTTTACTCCTTTCAATTCCTTTTGGGGTGGGTGGAACTTTAAAAATTAGGCAACGTGGCAACACCCAAGAAGGTATTTGGAACAACTCTGTGAAAAAAATTGGAAAAAAGTTAAATAGCGTTGTCACAAAATGGGAACATAATAAAGGCCAGTTCTTTTATATATAATAATATATTATCACTATATTCATAAAATGAAGACAATTTTCATTGTAACAAATAATTAAATGTGTTCATATGATCATGGTTAATACAACAATGACCTCTCTCGATAATTGGCATGAACCAAATTTTAGTTGCTGAATCATCTTATATCACCGCACATCGATATATTTTAAAATCAACGGTTTAACTTATATAATAATTATACATCAGAATATGGATGCAATCATTTAGATTAAGTTAAACACAATTGGCAATATTAATATAGTTACTTTTTATTTATTCAAAAAAAGTACACAAATTGATTAAAATGTAGTTTCTCTAAAAGTACAATTAAATTATTTATTAATTTGTTCGATTAATTATGTATATTTAAGCACGAAAATACTTTGTTCGTTGGTATATAAAGATAAAAAATGAAAGTAAAAAAATCACAAATTATACAATAATAATTAAAAATAACAATGATTGGATTATATATAACAGTAAGTTAATACATTTGTTAGTACATAAATAAATTCTTAAATATTAAGTAATATAAGAATACCTGATACAAATTCATCAGTTTTATTTGTTTTGTTCAAAAAATCACATAGTTATTTTGGGTTTTTATATTTTAAAAAAGACATAAAATTATTAATAAAAATAAATATTGTAAATACTTGAATGATTGCTTTATATATTATATTTATTTTTTATTAACAGAAACTGAAAATCAAAAATAAATACAAAATGTTGTAATAAAATTATTTTCTTTTTGAAGACTCAAGTAGTTTGATTCTAGCAGCTTTGACTGAACGTGGCGATTCCAAGTACCGTCTTTTTGTGCTGGAATAATATGTACATACTTTATAATATAAATGAATTACATTTTTCAAATAAATGGAAAATGTAGTTTACCTAGAACCAAAAATCCGATTATTTTTAGTAATTGGTGTGCGAGTAGGTTGCAATGGACGGGATGGTGTGCGTTTCACAGGTGTATTTTGTGCTCTTAAGGGAACCAAATTGTTTAAAAAGTTTGACCAGTAGTCAGGTGATAGTTTCAGCATTTCCTCAACAACCTGAAAAAAATTGGTTATTTTGTAATAAATAAAAAAAACCAATAGAATAAATAAGTTGACATTTTCTCATACTTTATTACTCAATTCGCAATCAAAGTATAGATTTTCAGATGCTTCACTAGAATAACCAACAATGGTTGGACCAAACACTCGAGCTAAATTGCCAATAGGCATTTTACAATCTGGTGTTGCAGCAACTCTAAACAAGTTCATTAAAACATTAAAAAAAAAAAAAAACATTGTACTTTATAATTTTCAACTAGAAGTATTTCATACTTTTGCAAATGTAATATTATGTAAGCTAGAGTGTTACGATTGGGCTGTGGTAATAGTGATATTGCTTGATATAATCTATGTTCAGTTTCATCTCTTGAATTTCTAACAGCATCGGTAAATGTTTTCCAATCATAATGAGGAATTAATGGATCATCAAGAGTTCTAAGGAAATCTTTTAAGCAGCCACAAATAACATGTATATCAGTATCAGATAAATTAGGAACTCCTTTACGGAATTTCTCTTTCAGTGCTTTGACGTCCTTTTCTGAGCCGGGTATGCGGTACAGTCCAACTGTATCAAATCCACGTTGTTCTATTTCGTTTACACAGTGAATAACTAATGCAGGTATCATTGGTCGGCCATTAACCATAGGTGAATAATCAGCTATTCGTCCCTATTATTAATGAAAATCTAAATTATTTTTACATTTATTTCAAAGATTATTCTTTAATCAACTTATTTCTAATGATAATTTAAAAATAATTGAATTGTAAGTAACTGGATATCTAAGATTTATATAGTAAAAACTTACGCCATTTTTGCTTGGTGTACTTTTTACAGGAATACATGGCAAGGGAACTTTATCTTTGTGTTCCAAATGAGCTGTGGCTTTACAGTCCAAGCACTTGACCACTACACGATTGAATTTAACCCTAAAAGTTAGTTTTTTTTTTATAAATAAGAAATAATAATAACACAAAATCAAGGATCAAAATAAAAATTCAGCTTTTCATTTTGTATTTCTGACATTTTCCAGGAACTTTGCTTTTTATTAAACATAAGTTCCTTAGATTTTTAGATGCGTTTTAAAATTAAATTAAAAAAATTTATTTATATCTAAGTTTTTTTAAAATTTTAATTTAATCAATGACATTACAGCAATACAATTTTATAAAACAATGTTTTAGAATAGGTTATATAAAACTCAAATTCTCAACCTGCATGTTGCTAAACTTGGCCATTTAAAAAATCTTAAAAACACTGAGTGTTGAGCATAATTAAACAGTTTGCAATAATTTACAGCATATATTAGAAAAGCTGCATTAATGACTACATTTAAAGCAAAATATGAATTACTTTTTGCCACAAGGACCACATATTTCTGGAATGATGACGCTTTTTTGAGTGAAATTATGGGCTCTATTGTTCAATTTGTTTAGTGCAGAACTTGAGTGAATTGTATTGGGCACATTTTGATTATTTTCATTACCATAGGGATCAGAGTCAAATGAGTCTAAAGAGTCTATAAAATAAGTAAATTTAAAATGTTATCACAAATAAAAAAAACTACTTATGACATCATTAAACAATGTGTTAATAAAATTAGATAGTGATAAATGATAATATACCAGATATAGGTGGTGCACTTGGTGTTGGAAAAATACATAATGGTTTAGTTTCAATAACGGATTTTGCACTGATGTTCTTAAATGGCTGCATTGTGACAGTAGTTGTAGCGACTATTTGAGTTGATGAGGTACTTGTAGCAGTCTGTAAAATGTACAATTTAAATTAGTTGTTTTGTTTAATTATGGAAAGTAATGTATTATTTTTCTTTACAGATAAAATATATTACCTCAATCTCTTTCTTTATTCCATTTGAAATTCCTGATACTCGTTTTCTTTTAACCGTTCCAATTACTTCAGGATCCCAGCGGTCTAATGCATCTTCAAAATTCTTATCGGAATCTAAACTGTCTTCAACTCTTGAATAACTTATGTCAGATAATACTGATTCTAGAATATATTAAATCAATTTATTAATTATTAAGTAAACATTAAAGCAAATATGTAATTGTTTTTTCTTTTTACCAGTAGTGTCTTGACGTGGAACTTGATCAAATCTTTCTGCTTCACAATGATATTCTGGAGAACCAGATCGATTGATGTTCGAATTAGCGTTATTAAATAATCTATAAAAATTTTCAAGCTTCTGGGCCTAAGATATATTGAATGATAATTTTGATTATTATAACATTAGCTGTTAAAAATAAAGTAATAATAATAACAATATTTTACCAAACCGTCTCGTTCAACTTCAGTATGTCTTTTTTCTTTATTTGCTTCATCTAATAACCGATTGGAACTTTTAAGATTGTGCATAAGTCGCTCACACTCAATACGCATTTCCTGGAGTTTTTTTTTCATTAATTCTTTGTCATTTCCATGGTCTTTAAATTGTATACTGAGTACGTTTAAAGCTATGATTTTGGCTTTATAATCTATACAAAATGTTTAATATTTAATATTTATGTAAAACATTTTTTTTTTAATTTGATCAAAATAAAATTGTAGTAAAATAAATAATATTGTTTCTTACCTCTTTCAACAGTAGTATCTAGTAAAGCCAACACATGCCTGAAATGTTCGTCATACTTCATGGATAATAATGGTTCCATAGTTTTTAAAATAGCCAGTTTCGTGCCTAAAATCAAATAATTAAAAATTAAATTATGTTTTGGTTTAACAAATATTTCTAAAAGTTGATGTTTGTAGTTTTTCTGAAGTAGGAATTTTCGGAATTCATAAGAATCTAAAACGAGAATCATAACCCGGGAATTATTGTTATGTTGAATTATCGCAAAATACATGATATCAAACAAAGATAATGACAATAAATAATAGTACTTGCTTCTTAGAAGATATCAGGTATATTGCAATAAACTATTAAGTAAAATCATCAAATTAAATATTTTAATTAGAATTTTAATAATAAAAATAGATGTTTTCATTTTATTATGGATTAATAATAATAATATTTTATAATTTCATATAAAAATCTAGACTTTATTATTATAAACATTACCATATTATTTTAACATAAAATGAATTAATTACATATAGTAATTTCCGGGAAGTATGAAGTATTTATTTGTTACTCAAAAGAAAATTATCGAATTCTATTTATTTATTTTTTCAAACAAAAACATTCGATAGCAATTCGTTTTGCTTGTTCCAAATTATAGTAAACTTGATTAACCATAATATATTAATTATAAAACTTTACTACAATACTAGATGAGTTAGATTGACTTCACTCATCAAACCAATACAGTTTACTCCATCTTATAATTATAAATAATAATAAAAGTAAAGACTAATCACTAATGAATAGGTTTTTTTCTTTATTAAGGATTCAACATCTCAAACCCGAGTTTGAGCTTAATGTACATTTAAAAATAAGGAGCCACAATTTATGTTTAGACCGAAAGTATTATACTTTGACCATTTTCGAAATGTTTTATCAATTTAAATTTTATTGAAGAAGTTAATGATTTTTGTGCTGTTGTTTTCATTGAAGGCTTCTTCTATGTTCTTCCGTGGTATGAAACGATTGTTTGCCATACTTTAATATTCAGTGCATATTTGAATCATGCAAGATGAGAAATGCTTATAACTGATGGATTTTTATTCATGAGAAATTACGACTGGAACGTGCCATTTTTAAATTTTGCTTAACCATTTTGAGTTTATTAGTAGACACTAGATAGAATGGGGTTCTAATAATTTTGACACACAGCATTTTTTTTGTAAGATGGAATATGCTAATTCGATCATAAAATAAATGTGTTTACTTAGGTAAAATATTGAGCCTAGAATTCACAAGTTAACTTTTATTATTGTATGTTTACTTAAGTATTTTACAGTTGTAAAAAAAGTTGCAGGTAGGTTGGATTAAGTTAATAATTTGGTTACTAAGCATATTTTTTTATAATCATATTTATTACCAGATGGTTATTAGTTATTACAGTTATAACTAAAGACCTAATACCTTAATTTTAAGTTATTCCATATTGGCGAATATCTAAATAATTATGTAAACCAAAAAGCTAAAAAGTAATGTACCCAGCAAATATTTTCGCGTATAAACGTATTGTATATAGCCGTATAGTAAATAAATGAGTACATCGCAGGCTATACAAACATGTATAAGCTTTTTGATAAATAAACAAGGGTTTAAAAAAGAAAAAACTTGGTATGAAGTATATTCTTTTTAGACCCTATTGTCTATTGATATAATGATAATATAATATGAAATATTTGCATGGAATAATTAATAATATCCTTGCTTAATCTAAGAATTTAGAGTATTTTTAGAGTAATTTAAGTATGAGTACATAAGGGGCTGAAATCAATAACATTCTTGCTAAAGATAAAATATCATTGTATTATTTCAGTTTAATTGTAAATTATGGAAACAATTGATAAGTTATTTAATAATACCATTGATTATAAATACTATTTATAATCAATGATAACACAAACAATAGTAGTTAAATATTTATATTGTTACATACTCTTGTATGAGTATACAAAAGTTAAAAGAAATCTTTAAAGTTAAAAAATATGAAAAAATATTTTAACCATTTATGTAACACGAAGACTTCAGAATGAATATAAATAATTAATTTAAAAAGTACTTTTGTACTATTTTTGATAGGACCTTGTTTTATATTAGCTCACAAAGAAGGTCAAGTAATTCAGTCATTTATAGAGATCTAGATTGTAAATAAAAACTAAAATACTTAAAAAAATAAAACTTCATGGTCCTTAATGTTTTCATCATTTTTTTTCGATAAAAAACATCATCGATTTTTACTATTTTTAAAATAACAATAATCTATTAACCATAACGTTAGTACTCAGAACGAATCAACAAAAATGTGTAACGCGAAAAAGAATAATTCAAATGACATGCTATATTTTGCCAAGTTACCTTACAATAGGCCATCAGTTTAATGTTTAATGTTAGTACAAGGCACAGAGTAGTACAGGAATGATGATCGATAACAGTATTTTTCGAAATGTTTTTAAAGAAAACAACCCTCAATTCAAAGCCTCAGTCTAATAAAATTACCAATGTTGTCTAATTTATTTGTTACACAAAAAATGTGCTAGTTACATTTCATTAAAAATTAAGAATACTTTTATTTAATATACTGGCGAAGACGAAAAAATTATTTTCCAAAGCTGTATGAAATTCCATAAAAACTATTTTGTTAATCATAATTAAGTTCAAGTAAATATAATAAAGTGGTGTGTAAAATTTGAGTACAAACTGGAAGGTTTTTTTAACAATGTTTGATAAATATTTTAGCAAATATCAAGTAAGTACAGACGTTTTCTTTAATATACACATTATTTAATTTCATTTTTAAATATAATGCATAAAAATAAAAAGAAACAAAAAAAAAAATAATAAAAATGAATCAACTAGTTTTTTTTTAAAATATATTTTTCGTGAATGGCAATAATGTTTTTGTTATACATTTTAAATTGTTTTTTTCTTTAGTGTAAAAAACGCAATTGCGCATGCGTGATTTTATTTTCAGTCCGGAGGCTCTAGAATTGAATCGATTCATTTTTATTGTTCAGCAACATTAGGTAGATAGATCCATAGATCGTTATTCAGTAACAGGAGTCCAATACAACTATCGTTTAACTGAGTATTTAATAGACTAAAATATCCTGTCAAAAATGTGAGTAACAATAATTTGAATAATTAAACTATCAATAAAACAGGTTTATAGATTTTTTTAATACCATATACATTTAAACATTTTTATACAACTGTTAATGCATATTTTTATAAAATCACGTTTATAATTAAAATTGTAAGCAATTAGTATACATTTAGAATACTGTTAAATATTTTATTTGAATGAAGATAAATATTTAATTGACTTTTATTTCATGGAAATTACAAATATTAGAATATAAGGATTATTAATTGTACAGTAAATTTCTTAACATTTATTTTATATTTAAATCACTATTTAATCGCAGTTATATTTAAATTTTGGTCCGATTATATTACATCAATATAAAAAACTACGTATTTTTTAAAATCGTGGGTAGGTAATAATGAGTAAAAACACTAATCAGTTATACGAAAATTACTTATTAGTTATTAAATATTAGTATACATATCACAAAATGACCAATAGAAGTGTTAATTCCTTACAAATGATTTATATTTATATTGAAATGTTGGACGGAAAATAATGAAAGACGTACATAATATTCATATTAGATAAATTTACTTCTTAGAAGTAAAATAAAAAGATTCTTATGTATATTAGCTATTAGAACAACCTAAGTAGTGTATA
This sequence comes from Periphyllus acericola, assembly GCA_949715065.1. Lineage (NCBI taxonomy): Eukaryota > Metazoa > Arthropoda > Insecta > Hemiptera > Aphididae > Periphyllus > Periphyllus acericola. The sequence goes on along the minus strand of OX454265.1, from coordinate 42,964,130 downwards.
TTTACTAATAATTATCGTGATGCATGAATAATTTGTAATATTTTTTCATAAAACAAAGAATTAATTTACTAATTAATTAAATATTTTTTATACATTAAAATTATAGTGTTGTATTATCATGATATTATATATCATACATGTGATTTTAAAGTATAAAACTAGGACAAAATATTTTATTACGAGAAATCATAAAAAAAGTCTCAATCGGGACAAGATGTTATAAAATGGAATAATACCTAATTGTTGGTATACTTTTATTTTGGACACGTATTTGACTGCAAATCACTCGAAAACAATGACCAATATATATACGAGTATATAATAAAAATAGCTGACTCTATCACGTCAGGAGTAAAACCGTACACCGTAACTAATAGGTTAATAGCGACAGTAGAATGACCCTTCTGCATCTCTGCATAACATAAAACCACTGCTGTTTTCGGGGCCTTGAACTTGATGTATTTCAACAACATTAAATAAGTTTAAAATATATTGATAAATTAAAACATAAAATGTATTTTACTTACACAAAAAATGGGCCGTCAGTTGGAAATTGGAATACATAACTCATAAAATACATATTTTTATAATTTATTTACCGTTTTCTCTTCAAAGAAACAACGTTAGCAATAAAATTGGTTAACTATATTTATGATTGAACTACAATGTAAAATTAATCAATTTACACAACCAAGATAAAACATATTCATATATACTTTTCAAAAATCAATAATTAATGGTTTTATACATAGAGATTAAAGCGTAAAAAACAAAGAAAATTGTGTTATGCAATTTTAAATGTTATATGCCACCAGGACCGGGTATGTAAAAAAAATTTTTTTTAGGTCTTACATGGCACATAGGTATAATAGTTAATAAAATAAAAGGACGATTTTTACGCGATGTTAGAGATATCAACCTTATACTCGATCTCCTTGTGACATCACAATTTAACTACATTATATGTTGACAATAACTAAAAATTAGAATATGTTTTTATATCATGTTAATACATGATGAATTAACAGAAAATATATAAATCATACGAAATAGGTACCTAATTAAAAATGTAATATTTAATAATCGATTTTAAGTATTATTAAATTATTATAAAATTAAAATTAAACTAGATTGATAACTTTTAAAGTTTTTTTTTAAAATATAAGAGAAACATCGAGTTTTTTTATCTATTTTAAAATACCCTCGTATAATAAAACTTCGTCGCTGTCGAGCAAATAGTGACCACGTGTAAAAAGTAATCATTTGGTAAAATATGGCCAAATAATCCCTATTAATCTTATTAAATCTAATCAAATGAAAAATCCAAAAATATACCAAGTTATGAATTGTTGTAGAGGTTGTTGTATTTTGACCAAGTGTTTTAATTATTTTTTTCTACGGACCATTTTAAATATTCAGTTGTATTTTACCGACAAAGATAACATTTCACTGAACACGACAGTAACAACTTATACATTTAGTACATATTCGGGTACATAAGAATAGCATTTGAAGACTTAAATATAGTAAAAGCATTTCTGATTTTTAGGCACAACTTTGTTATTTTTAATATACTCTCTACACATATCATTATATAAAACTTATTGACATTACAATTAGTACTATAAGTTTAATTAAACCTGTATACGGTCACATAATCTTTATCAATATATTCCTCCATGTTATATTTTATCAAATTCAAATTAAAACAATAAAATAAAACTATAATAAGAACTTACGAACTTCATTAATTGTTGATTTATCTCTATATTTGGGTTACAATCAATGCTATGGTCTTTCTTAAATCTTTTTAATAAATAAATTTATGTTATTTATAAAGGTAGAATAAACCATGATTATCTGGAGCATGTATTCTGCGTAATGCAGGGCCGAAAGTAGAGCTGAAGGGGCCCCGGGGCAAAACCAAATTTGGGGGCCCCACCTAAAAATTACTCGTCACAATAATATTGTGCAAATTCAAAGTAAAAATAAAAGTATTTTGTCAATTAAAAATTTTTATTCACATCTTACACTAACTTTTACAAACAGTCGTGATATTCATGATATATTCGTTATGTTCAACAGGCGCTCTTAAAACATTTCGTTTCATTAAAAAGCAAAAACTTAAAACTAAAATCTCTTTTTCCTAGATTTCATCATAGCAAATTCGTTTATCATTTTATTTGTGTCAACCTTGCGCGATTTTTGATTTTCGATGGATAATATCGCTAAATTTGTGAGTCTGTCTTGTCCCATTGAGCTACGCAAATAGTTTTTTATCAACTTCAATTTGGAGAAAGTCCGCTCAGCTTTCGCAGTAGTGACAGGGACAGTTAGGAACATCAGAAAAGCTGTGCACACATCTGGATAACTTGAGGACAATGACGAATTCTGAATGATCAAAAAATTAGCTAACTCTTTTGCATTTTTCATTGAAACGGGTTAAAAATTTTTTTTTCCATCCCCTGCCAGGGGGCCCCCGAATTGGGGGCCCCGGGGCACTGCTCCGGTTGCCCCATTGTAGTTTCGGCCCTGGCGTAATGCATTTTTCGCTTACGATTAGGCAATAATTTTAATCTTATTCCAATTCAATTAATTCAAGCATTAATAATAAAACTTTTTTTTAGATTATTTCCAACATTCTCCTGGTGCAAATTATACTAAGGGCATTCATTTTTAATGTCTTTTATTTCATTTATCTTTGATTATAACAATAATCTGAAATTACACTTAACCTCTGATACAGTTCCTTTCCTTGAAGAACCACAAAAAGAATAATTTAAATTTAAAAGTATTAATATAGGTACATATTGGACTATATATACGTTTAAATATTTTTCATATTTATGAAACTCATTTGTGCAGTTATTTACAAAATTATTTTATCTTAAATTATCTTATTTAATCAATAAGCTTATATGCTTTAGAATTTTTATTTGTATTACATTTTTTAAAAAATAGAAAATAAAGTGTACTAAAACTTTGTAAAATTATATTTTTAATTTTTATTAATTATTCGTTACTTGTAAATTGTAATATATTGTTTTATACGATTAATTTATGTATAATATGTACTACAGTCCACAGAAGTGTCAGTGTACAATATATAAAATACATAATTACGTTACTTTTATAATTATACATTAGATTATAATATTATAGTCATAATAGTAATAGCATTGATTATAGATTATTATTTATTAATCTGTAATTAACAGTAGTATAGACATTTGACATCTTACATTGGGCATAATGTATTTTGTATAGTAGTATATTATCATATTTATTAAAAAAGAATCTAACTAGGGAAATACATAATCATTAGTCTGTACTTTGTGAGTGGTAATACATCAACAGATCGGTTCAAATCAACCGCCTATATTAATTTAGTGTACGGTATATAGGATTATGTACAATCTTTTTATTCATGATCTGGTGGCACTGGGAATATCTAAACTCAAATTATTATACTATCATAAGACCCCGGTAATTTATTATCAGTGTTTATGTTGATTTAACCTTGATTTATTCTATTAATTCTGTGTTAAAATTTTAAAATATTGTGTTCCCATTTAATATAAATTTATTGGTTAATATTCCTGAATATTAAAATTGAAATAAGGATGCATTCAAGAATTTCACGATTTAGTTTATATAAAAATATGACTTGGAACAAACGTAGTTTATGGCAATGGGTTGATGACACATTTAACCGGCAAGTGTTTTTACTCCAAATTAAATGAATTAAAGATAATAATTCACTTAAGTCTTATTATGATTAATACCATTTTTGTTAAATGAAGTTATGATGAAGAACGTATAAAGGAAATTGGTCCTAATTTGGCATGTACCGAATGGCTTATGAAAAATGGTGCACAGGTGCGTTTTAAAGGCTGTAAAGAATTTGTAAGCCATTATGATTGTTTGCCTACTGGACAAGGTGGACATATAAAACAGTTCAAAATTGAGCAAGTTTATGCTGGAAAAGAAGCGTCTATATCACATATAGGATTTTGTTACTTCAGTATGTATGAACTAATATAACAAGTTTAGGTACTTTTCTCTTATCCTCCTACAACTTGCTGGTTCTCATATGTCATTAAAGATCCTATAAACTATATAGATTAACTCATTGTTGTGGGTAACAGTTATATTTAAACTTTATACAGAACATTTATTTTAAGTTGTGATTATTCTGAGAAATATTCTTATCATTCTCCTTCAAAAACATCTTTAATTTATCTTATTAGCATTCCCGTATTATTTGATAGTGTATTATTTTAAAAATTACAATAATTATAGTTCTATTGATTTTTAATTATTTAATCAATATAGCTTGCACTTTAATTATTTTACATTTGCTTAACTATCTTTTTTCTTTTTCTTCTTGGTACAGCTTCAACTACAAAGGTTATAAGCTTGTATTATTTTCTTCTCTCTGGATAGTGTTAGTGCCTGGAAAGCAAAACCAGCGAAAATGCGGTGAAGCATAGCCAACTGATCCGCTCGGCCAGGAAGTGCCCAAATAAAATTATAATATAATATATTAATTATTATTATACAATATATTTAGTTGATCAATGAAATAAAAAATAAGATATTATTAGGAGTGATCGGAGAAATTATTATTTTATTACAAACCTGTCATAACTATAATAATTTATATACTTTGTTTAACCTATATGACTACTTTATATGAATAAAACTACTAACATTTTAGATGAAACCATTGAATCAAAAAATGTTTTGATTAAACAAATTGATTTTATGTAATAACTTCATAATTAGATATTAATATTTATAACAAAAAGCTACATTCGACATAATTTATTTTGGATTTAAGTACACAGAAATTGTATCAAATAAAATTGTTTATTCTTACATAATTGCAAACATTCATTAGTTCACTGACAAAAAAAGAATAAAAACAGGGGAAATTCTTAGGTCAAAAATAGATGAAACTTGGGTGAGATACAGGGATGGGTAAATGATATTGCTGCATTAATCTTTTGAACTTGAAACCAATGTACTATTTTCTGAGATACTAAATTCTGAGAGAAAGTGGTTGGGTGGATCAGAATCAAATTTATATTGGTACAAAGAAAATAATGAAAAATCTTGTGTCCATGTAGTATAAACAAGTTGATTCTCGATATCGGTTCAAGTTTTTTCATTGTTTTCTTTGTTTTTCTCAATTATTTGGAAAACACATAACAAAAAAAGCATACATTATAAATCACGATAAAACCAATACATTCCTCGTTTCACACAGAATATAAAAATATGTAATACATAAAGAACAAATATAAGAATTAAGATCATCCATTTTTTTAATATTTTTACCAAAATTGTTATAAATTTTATTCAAAATTTTTGTTAAGTTCATTAATTAGTGGTTTAGTGGTAGTAGAGAGAAGACAACCAAACTGTATCCAATTTAATTTTGCAACTTATATAATACATTGTGCATTTTACAGAAGGCTGTGAGAATATTTCTGATATATCATTTGTTGGATGTCACACGATTAATAATGAGGCATTAAATAAACTTCAGATCTTAAAAAATTGTTTAACATCTTTAAAAATTAGTAGCTGTGTTAATATTTCTGATGAAGGAATAATAGAATTAGAACAACTCCAGTAAGAATAATAAACAGAATTTTTTTAAAAAAAATTGACAAATTAATAATTTATTAATATATTTTTAATTTTAGGGCATTGAAACATTTAGAATTGAAAAACATACAATTTACAAATGAATTAAAAATGATTAATCATCTTAAATCCAAGCTGCCACAATGCAATATAGTATTTAGCGAGTAAAGATAATAAAGATGAAAGAAGGAACTTGTTATTACAAGTTATTTTGCTATGTTAACTGTATTAATTATCATTTATAATAAAAAATTTTGTCTGTATATACATTAAGGTACTTAATAGTAATTGTTTAATTTTTAGTTATGGTGTTTAAATAAAACAAATAATAATTATATATTTGTATAGTTTTTGAACAATCAAAACAATTTGACTGATTCTTTATGTACTAAGTATTAACCTATTATACTGCTAATACTTATATACATATAATATAGACATTTTTCAATACATAAAATCTGTTAATTTTTTCTTGATGATTAAGTATACATAGAATATGCAATAATTATTAATGTAAAAAATGCAAAAAGATCTAACTTTTTCATTCTGGATGACTGGATTCTTCCTACTCAGTCACTTGCCTGTTGGTTATTTGTCTAATTTAATCATATTTACTTATTGTGCATGGGAACTTAAAAAAATAAAACAGAGTTTTTAAAAGTTTAATGATATGCTCTTTGAAAGTTAGAACTTTCATGAAACACTTAAATGAACATTAAAGCTGTTATAATAGTTATTAACTTATAGATAATTTGGGAATATTCCATATCATAACATAGATATAATATATACAAGAGCTACTATGAATAGTCTGGTAATTTCAAAATTATATGTATAAAAAAAGTATCTTATACAGAAATGTCATTACTCATTAGCAATCATATATAGAACAAAATTAGTATTAAGAATTATTCATGTCATAAGTAGTCATCATTTCCATAAAAAAGATAAACAAAAAATTTGCCATTACAACTTAAAAATAAAAGTAGTTATACTTATAAATATTTTGTATATAAGGCTAAAAGCACATGCATTTCTGTTATTATAGATGTATATTGTATGGTCATGTATACAAATTAGCTAAAAATACTTTTATACTAATTATTTGAATATATACTTCAGTGGTACAAAAAAGGGGATAAAATAATAATAATTTAAATTAGGATTATTACTTATGCATATATTGGCACATTTTTTTAGCTACCATTTTAAAAATATTAACAATAGTAGTAATTAAAGGTTTTTCTTTATTAAAAACTAAAGAACCCAATTAAAACCACAATTTAATCAACTAGTTATTGAAAACATCTAAACAATATTATTAGCTTTTATGACTATATTATACTTTATAAGTAACTAACAAATTTAATTTTTTTCTTTTTTTATACTAGCTATATTGAATTATGATGGGAGTAGGAAGGTCAAGTCTCTAAATGTTATATATTAATAGCTTTTTATTCATTAACAGGAACATCATGAAACATAAATTAATAAGTTTGAGGTGGAAATTTATGGTTATGATTTCAATTATATTTTCGACATTGAACACTGTAGCATTTGGAGGTAAGAGTAGTTTATTTTAAATTGAAATTGAAATAAATAATTATAAACATATTAAATGTGATTTTTCAAATTGTATTCACATAAATAATACTAATGCAGTAGTTATTGATAGACTATTATATAAAAAATAGTTTTAAATTGGAAATCATAATTTCTAAAATAAATTTTGTATAGATTGAATAGAAAGTATATTTAAACATTGATTGGCGATTACAGTTTTAAGTATTATATTATTATTTCAGTGCCATTAAGTATGTCATATTCGAACCAAGAAAATATTAAAAACGAACATTTTATTAAAGAAAATGCACCTGATGAAAAACTATTAGTTTATTCTAACTGTATAGTTAATGGTTCTAAATATATAGAAGGTGAACATGTACCCAGAGCAGGTCCTTGTGAAGAATGTGTTTGTCATCCGCCTAATGTTGTTTGTTCGATGATGAAATGCCCAATAAATAGTGGTTGTATTACGATTCAGTTACCAAATAAATGCTGTCCAAATTACAAATGTGGTAATAACTTTTATTTGATAATCTTTAATAAGCTAAAAGTAAAAATAAGCTACTAAAATTAGTTTCTTGTAATAGATTGCGAGCATAATGGCGTACAGTATAATAATGGAGAAAAAATTAATAAAACTGACGAATCTGCTTGTAGAGTTTGTTTTTGTAATGGCGGAGAAATAGTATGCACTTCTATTGTATGTTACACTCGAAATGACTGTCAAGGATATTATTTACCTGGGGATTGTTGTCCAAAATATGATAATTGTTCGTTAACTTCAAAAGGTATTTATGTATTAAAGAATAACTGTATTATTATATATGTATAATATTAATATTATACTATTATTATTTTACTAGGTATAGAACAAAAATCAAAAGAACCAATCAATTTAAAAAAATCAAATGGAAATATTCATTATTGGTTACACAGTACCGAACAAAATTATAATGAAGATAGCATTTGGAAAAGAGATACAGTAAAAAGTCAGAAGCACGAATCACCTACAGCTCCAAATATTGTAACAGTGCCATCAACAGTGTTAGACTCTGAAAAAGTATCTAAACGATTAAGCACATCATTACCTCTAAATAACACATTTGATAAATTAGATGCTTCAAGAACAACTTCTACCATAGAAAATTATACTATATTTAATGAACATAATTACGAAATTACTACCCCAGAAAGCTTAATAACAGTAAATGATTTCGGTATGGTCGAAAATTCAAAAACTTCATTTTTAGGTTATGAAATTGATAATTTAACAGGAAATAAAGAAATTACAGAGTCTTATTTAAAAATAAATAATGAAACTTTAGAAACAATATCTAAATTTGAAGATTTATTTGATTCTACAGCAGATATTGATAATTCTGTGGTAATTACACTAATAAATGGTACAGAAACTATTATAGATATAACAGAAGCACCAGCTACCGAAGAAATTAGTAATGTATCAACTGAAATGACTAGTACACAGGTTGAGATTTTTGATCCAAGGGATTTAAGATTAGATACAGAACAAGAGATGATGGAATTTTCTACTGTTACACCTGAATTAGATGTAACCACACAAACAGATTATGAAGATTCAAGAGAAGCAACTACACCAAGAACGCCTGATAAATCAACAATTGGTACACCTCATAAATTGGTCATAGATGGCTCACCAAAAATGATTAAGGATCTATTTAACACAGAAATAATATTTACAGACTTAGAAAATACAACAGACATATTTGGACCAAATTTTAACCACCAATCTTATAAGACACAATCCCATAAAATTTCATCCAACTCAGATGCTGTTGAATCTCAAATTAAAGAGTTAAATAATGTGACAACATTTTTTCCAAATTCAGGAAATATGAACAAATCTCAGAAAACTACTGAAACTCCTCAAATTGAATTAACAAGCAAACCATACTCAGGTATAAAAATCAATGAAAATCCTACTTCAGTAAATATAGAATTTGAAGTAGAAAATATAACCGTAAAAATAAATAATGAGACAGAAATACTTAATAGCACTAATTTTCTTGAATTAGAGACAAACAATATTACTGAGTGTATAAATAATAGCTGTACTAATCATTCAAAATTGAATGATGAATTATTAGATTCTCAAACAGAAACCACTTTAACTACCCCTTTCATTATAGAGACCAAAGTATTACCTAATCAAGACTCTCCACGTTTAGTTATAAAAAAAATGCCTTACCCTAAAGAATACCCGGAAGAATTTGAAACAATTCAAAATGGACCATCATTAACTATAACAAAAAGAACATATACAAGCATCCCGGATATAGTTTATACAACAACTACAATGGTGACATTGCCTACTTTAGAATTAATTTATAAAGCTGATAAAGAAATAGAAAAATATTTAGCTAATATGCAATCGACAACTATTAAACCAAGTAATAATTTAAGTCCACTTAAAAATATATCAACTTTTAACTCAACTTAGAAGTTTAAATGATTTCTATTTTGTAATAGAAGTTTATTTTTTCTTGACAACAATTTTACATTATGTTAATTTAATTTATTTTAAATGTACATATGTTTCCTCGTATATTTCAATAAGTATATTATTATTTTTCTTTTACACATTTTAAATATTTGTATTTTATACTTTCAGTATCAACGTGATCTTTTATTTTATATATATTTAAGAAATAATGATAAAAATTGCACACAACCTGTATGTAAATTGAAGGAGACTTTAAAATGTAGAGCTGATAATAAGCTATAACTTAAAACACAATATAATTAGGTACAACCTAGAAATTTATGTTTTAAAGTAAGTTCTGATAGAGAAAGGCAGTGAACTTAAAGGTATCATAATAATTTTAATACTAGTTTATAATTTATTAAGTTTTATTGAACTTTTAACCAATAGAAGGTCTATAATCTGACCAAAAAGTGTCCAAACTCTGTATATTATTTAAAAAATGTCCAGAGATAAAATAAACAATTATATTGTTGTTTTATTAATGATTTTATGTAGTATTTATCTTTTAGTTTTTAACTAAATATATACTTATATAAATTAACTTGCACATCAATTTAAGTATAACTTATAAGACATACCTAGTACTCTGCCTTATACAGGTAATATTCTGGATAATATATTAGGATGCAATCAATTAATAGGTAAATCATGTATTTTTAGAATATTTTTATTTTAAATTTCAATCATTTATGTAATAATTCTCAAATTAGTTCATAAAAATTGATATTCTGCCGAGTACATTAAAATGTTTAAATTTAAAATGAAAATATTCTAAAAATGTCAGAACTCCAAAAATGTAGCTTATCAATATTAACACAATATAATTAATATGTGTAGCTGTTAGCTAACATTTAAATATTATCATTGAACAGAATTATTTATAATAGTTAAAATAATTTCTACTATTTATCATAATATATACCTATTGCAATTAATTAGATACCTACAGTTAAGAAGAGTCTATTTTAAATGAGCAATTATTTGAAATTAAGGAAATAAGTTACCTAAATAGTAACTAGTAAGAATATATTAGTATATATTATATTTGCTTTAAATGTTACTTTATAATATAATACATACTACACTTATCCACAAAATTTAAATTAAATAATTTTCTGTTATCGCCATTAATCTTATACTCAATAGCATTACCGTTATTTTTAATTTAACTATCTCTTATATCATATTCAGTTATTTAAGGGCCATACATACTTAAAATATATAATACATTTATTATTTTACCACCCTGTGTAAAATGTTGTTGAGCTGTAGTTGCTTTAGCAGAAAGTTCTATTCATAAAAAAAGAAATGGATATCAATCAATTATATTATATTTAAGTAATTATAAAACTTCAAATGGTAAAAAATGATAATGAATTTCTTTTTCATCAAACTAATGGTGTTTTTATTTTTATTGATTTATGGAAGATTGTAAACAATTTTTTATTATCTTTAGCCTCCTAAATGTTCTTTCACAGTTAACTTGTATAATAGAGAGTGCTAAAACAAATTTTACTGTGGCATTTAAATTGCAATATGCAGGTTAATGCATATTTAATTGGTATATTAGTTTTTGAAGACATACTTTTATAATAAAAATCTATTTCAAATGAAAATATTTGTAAAATTGAATAGAATTTTTATTCAAAATGGTTTTAACTGAGTAACCCTCAACAATAATCATAATCAAATAGTCAAATCATAATGAAACATAACTTAATAAAAGTTTTCTGCAAAAAAATATTGAGCAATATTAAGGCTAAACTTAATTTTATTTATTTCTATATTATTCAATGATAATTTGTACATAATATTTCATATGTATTTATATATCTAGTACATTATTAAATAAAACAGTAGATAAATAATATATTTATTTTTTTATAGTATTAAAATCATTTATATTTATAATATATACACTAACTCGTAGTTCCAGTCATAGCATTTTAAATGTTGAAACACAATAACGCTTAAGACCTGACCGAACAGACTTGCATAATATGTAATACGGAGGGAATCAAACTTGTATACAATATAATCTAGTATAATAATATAAACAGTACTTAGGTCTGTCTAAAGAAATTTATTTTTCAACAATACAGTACACGGCGCATTATTTTGTACTGGTCCGGGGCACATAATATGACACCTGCCCACTGTGCAGATGCACAGTAGCCCGGTTTGTTCCCGTTTAGTAACTAAAACAAATATGGTAAAATCATACTTTTAACGTTTCAAGATTTTTAACTCAGGAAACTGTGTCCTGGGATAACTTTGCTTTCAAATTAACTATAGATTTCTAAGAAAGAAGACCACACTCGATTATGCCAACACATACTATTATTTTATCAAATGTTTCAATATATGAGAGACAATAAGATTGTACATTGTATACCTAGGTATAACTACATATATTTTCATTAAATCATTTTTAAAACGTATTCAACAGAATAAAAGTTCACAATGAGAATTAGATTTGGAAATGTTACTTACTAGAAAAATACTGGTTTATCCAATGGTTTGAAAGCAGTATAGTATTGGTCTTTTAGCTATTGATTCATTATCGAAGGTTAAAACACAATAACGAGTTAAATAAGAGCAAATTGAAAAAGTAAAAAAAATAAACAAATTAATACGATCACGGTTCAAAAACTAATAATATGAAGTACACACTACGCGTTTAAATGTGGAGAAATATATAATATCACGAACTCTACACTTAATACATAGTACGTAAGACAAAAATTACAACTATTGCAGTATACTATATTATGTATAGTACGTTTTTACAGCGTAGCTTTGTGACATCGACGGAACAGTGAACATCAAACAGCATACAAAAATGAACAAATCAAGTACGGTCCGCGGGCGGCGGGCCATGATTACGGATTCGCGAGTTTTGAAAAATAACCGTTGTAAACAGTCAGTGTGACCAACATGAATGTCGTGTGTACTCGCGTATATGATTTATAATCAATGATAATGGTAATATCAAGTATGCTTATTATTTATAGCTAGTATGCATAAGGTATTGTACTATTGTCGTATTGAGGCAGGTTTTAGAAAGTCATATTTTAGAATGCCGAGTTTTAGAATACTAAGTTTTAGAAACACTATGTTTTAGAAAATAAAACTTTTAGAATACCAAGTTTTAAAAACACTGTTTTAGAATTAATAAATTCATCTAAATTATAATTAGAATCATCGACTATTTATTTACATATTTTACATATTTAATTATTTTTTTTTTTTTACTGTTTACCCGTACTTATATAAAATATTTTCTAATAATTCTTTCATAAAATGAAATAAATATAATAATAGTTAATACTTTTTATTAGCAATAGCTCTCATAAATTCATCTAAATTATAATTAGAATCATTAACTATTCGTTTACATATTTGTAATAAGTTATTATTCCGAGTTTGAATGTACTTTTTTCTTTTGAATACTTGATTTGAAATCAACGATTCGATTGTTGCTTCAGTTTCATGTTGTTCTTTTTGAATTTTGGAGATAAATGAATGTATACCAGGGTGTGTTGATCATAAACGATGTATTTTGTTGTGCCAACCTTCTGCTTCTGCTGAATTGGATGTTCTTGGCAATTGGCATTTCATTAACAGTTCGACTGTGTATTGACCACATTTCAATTGGAAAACATGGTTCGTAACGCGTTGCTTCTTTTTTTCTAAACCTCATACTAATTTTTCCAATCACGTAATTTTCTTCAAAATATGTTACTAGATCAATTTCATCGTCCTCAAATTCAGATTTCAAAATACCCCACGCTTCCTTCACTTTCTCCGGGGGCAAAAATGCTAAACTTGCAATTTTACGGGATCGAAAATTGAACTCGAGCACATTTTTATACTTGGTAACAAAACCAAACGCTTGGATCTTACGATATAGTGGGCAATATCAATAAAATAGAAACTTGATAACGATTATCGAGTAACAAAGCATTGTATTTATAAATATTATGTATTTTGACATTTCCCGTCTCCCGATCAAACATAAACTAATTACAGATTTGGAAAAGTATCATAATTTCTCTCACTCTGTATCGTAAATTCTATTACAAAAAAAGACAGTATTTTATTTAAAAACTCTGTATTTATTTCTTTTATTTTCTAGAACACTATTTAATATTTTTCTAAAACACATATTTTCTAAAAGTTTCATATTCTAAAATATAGATTTTCTAAATCTTGTCATTCAAAACTCAGCATTCTAAAACTTGATTTTCGAAAACATGCACCCAAATCAGGATTAAGGTGGGTCATGGGTACTGTATAGCTAAAAAAAATATTGTTTAAAAAAGCCAGACTTACCAGTGGCATACCCGCGATGGCCATATTTTCAATGAGGTTTATATTTAAAAATTTGCAGCTCGATTTGTATTATTCCGATGTAAATTTTTTGGGTGGAAATACTCCGAAAACACTATAAGAACATATTTTTTATCATATTATTCAAGATTCTTCTTCTGCTACAAGTATAGCAAAATTAGCAGATGAGTGATTTCTTTTATTAGTATTCGTCAAAAAATATTCATTGATTCTTGTCTAGGTATATTTCAAGTTTAAATGACAAATACAGCAACTAACCCATCCCTGTATCTCGCCCGACTGCAGAGTCTCATCCGACTTAAGAGTTTCGCCTTTTTTTTTATTATTTTCTATAATTAATACTATTTACTTTTTTAAAATTTGTATGTTCAATGTTCATATAGTATTAAAAACATAAAATTGTAATTTATTTTCAATTTAACTACTATTTTTTTTATTTTCTCAGTACATATAGATCAGGGGGACTAACAATATTATTGGCTTACTCTAACATTTTAAAGTTACAAATAACAGTTGCAGATATCTTGTCACCTTCTATTCTTCATGTCACAAACGTGACTAATTAAGTTTAAAACACATATGAAATAAAATAATTTTATTGAAACGAGGTCGCTAAAAATTATTTAAAATGGTTGAGCATTTATCCTGAGGGCTGATTTAAAGCCGAATACATTTCAATAATTCTGGAAATTTCTGGTTGTAATATAATATTTATTATACATAAAAAAAATATATATGTATTTTTACACATATACTCAAATAGGTATTTACTAAAATATGACATAAATTAATAATGTCATTCTAGTGCATTCTACATTAATTCGTATTATTGAGTGGTTTTAGATGATATTTTGTAATTTTGTTTTTTTTTTGGTCTGAAATTTGTTTTAAAAATCTCACTTATTAAAAAAGTACGAAATGATTCTGATTTTTCATGGCCATATATAGCGCAACTTTTCAGTGTCTGTAGACTGTAGAGGTAAATTTAGGACAAGGAGCTTGTTAGCTCTTGCTCAACATTTATGTAGATCAAAACCTAATTTTACTTACAAAATAATTTAGGTAAAATAGATTATTTTTGAAATTGTTATACGATTTGTATTCACATGGTTGACGTACTCGTATAATTTTTATGCCTGTGCATATGTGCCCCTAATATGTAAAATGGATTCTCGCCAATCCTATGATTATAATTTGTAATACATATGTTATAATATAAGGATGTTAAAATATATTATTAACTATTGTAAATTTTGAATTATGATCTTGGGCTGCGATTATAAATTGTGTGGTCATACTCTATGTGACCGTAGTCCGTCATACCTTGGTATATGAAATATGCAATCACAACTTATAATCTAAAATGTACCTAATAAAGCAATAACTAATAAGTAATAACTAATAAGTAATAAACTAATAATTATGCCAGTAGGACTAGGTCTTGGTATTGAGCAGTGAGCACTAATATTATTACATATAATTATAATGATTTTTAATTCGCAGAACACATTATATTCCGACCACAGATATATAATAGGTTGGCAAATTTGAAATTCTTATAAATACAAAAATCGTTATGTACGTATAGATTATAAACATACGTTTGAATAATGTACTAATTATTACGATATACTTTTTTTCACGTATGCTTATAAACTTGGTGGTTTCAATATCATAGATTCAAATTGAAAAATATTAATTTAGACCTCTTAATCGTTCTTAAATAAAATATAAAAAATTTCACTCTTCGGTATTCATAGGCTTTGATTGACAGATCGGAGAAAAAACTTTTTTTAGAGTGTCTGTCAAGTGTGAAATGCAGTTTATATTCTCGTCAGTATAAATTATATAATATACAGGACGTAGTCAGATAGGTTACTGTTTGAAATGATGAGAATGTAGGGAGACGCTTTTAAAAAAAAAAGTAAGTGGTGTGCGGAGGTACATAGAGGCGATAGAAGTGTATCTCCTACCTCTAGTTTCCAAAAAAATTTTTTTAAAAAAAAAAGTAAGTGGTGTACGGAGGTACATAGAGGCGATAGAAGTGTATCTCCTACCTCTAGTTTCCAAATCCCGAACTGTAACTTTTATTTTTTACTTATTACTTACAAGACAATATTAAAAACTATCAGTTGCAAATAATTAATAAACATTAATTTGTTTGTTATTTATTAGATATTATAATTATTATCTGTTTTATGACCGGAACTATAATTTTAGACTGATTGTAATATATTATATCATCATCGTATTATATAGTTTTTTTTAGGGAGTAACATTAATATTTTCTATTTTAAAATAATTGTTCTAAGGACACTTACAAATTAGGAACAATTCGTGCGCATAAGAATAATTTTTAAATTGCCGATTTTCAAGTTATGTGACTTTGAGAAACTATTCTATTAAATAATAAAACATGACTTTTATTTTATTTATTTATAGTATTTTAATGCGTAGGTTGAAAAAATCTTTGTTGTTTGGAAACTGAGACTGGACAAAATTGGATTAATTTTCAATGACACGTGCGTATTATGTTTAATGAAAGGTTTAATAAATTATACTAGAGAAAGTAATTCAATTTGGTACTCCCACTTAAGATACTTGCCTTACACGAATCGTGTTTTCTTATAAAACGTACCTACTGCGTTTCTTCGATATATTGTGACTCTTGGGTCAACATATCGACAACAACAAGCTTTTTGTTCGCACGGGTAAGCATATATATATATATATATATATATAAATATATGGATTCCATATATTTTATTTTAACATTAATTATTTGTAGTATATATTGTTATATTAATAAATTGGTGGTCATTTTAATAAAAAAAAATCTAAATTAACTAATCAAAAATGGTGTGTTTAAATTTAAATTAAAGCTTAACTTAGGCTATTTGTTTATTGATACACAATTTGTTTAATTATTATTTATATTTTATAGAATAAACATTAAATATATTTTATAACAATTTATAACATTTTAAACTGCGGTTATAATATTCTTGCATACATTTAATATTTACTGGGAATTAATACAAGTATAAAACAATAGGTATCTTATCTTTTTTAATAAATTAATTTTCTATTTTAGATTATACACATGTAGTTTTTTAATTTTTAATAGTTAATACATCATAAATTAAAATCAGTATCAATGTTATAAAAATACAAATATACTTTTGATTTAATTAAAAATAAAATTATATATTGATGGTAATTTAAATCTATAAATAATATGCATTTTTATTTAACTGTTAAATTTTTTATATAAAATAAGTTAAGTTCATGATTATTATAATATTAGTTATTAGCTATAGATGTTCAATTTTCATTTTATGTTTTATACGGTCATTTAAAGGATTGTAAATTGTAATTTAATCAAAATATATTTTAATGAAGTCTATAAAACACGATACGATTCAGATAAATAATCACTCATCGGGGGGGGCTTCAATTTTACGAAAAATTCGTTCAAATGTATGAAATATACAACGGAAATTGTTAGCTGTTGCTATAACTTATGGTTAATAAAATAATAAAGTGTGTTTTCATTCAATATAAACAATAATATTTTTTATCATAAATGTATTAACAAACTCCTTAGGTATGATTCGTACATTATTAAGTAACATATTAAATCACATCATAATACTCGTACACTCAGTCAATAAATCAAATTTACGATTAAAATGTTTTATTTATGGTGAAGTCTGAGTAACCGATTGTTAATTTTAAAACTAAATAAGAACTTATATGAAATAGTCACTAGATATCTTTTAAATTTTACACATTTATTATTTATTATTTATATACTCTCTTACTATGGGCAAATTTATCTTAGAATAATATAATTATATCATAATAGTTTCGTTATTTTGTTAATATATTATGTAGTTTATAGTTTATAATATTACTAATATATTATGAGAACAAAATGAATATATGTAATTCAATATTTTTTTTAACATAATTATCATTTAAGATGATAAAAATATTATTGAATGTTTTTAAAATAACAAAAAATATAACCAAAAGTATTTTGCGACAGTATATTACAACTTGTTCATTCAAATATTTATGTTTAGAATAAATCAGCTTTATAACTATGAAAAATTTTCTCAGGATTGTTCGTTCTAAAATTTTACGAAATGAATAAATCAGTGAAGGTTACTAGGTATATATTATATAATGTGTAGTAAATAATTTACAGACCAAACATAAAATTATATAGACTTTGTAATAGTATTACATGCATAATAACAGTGTTTATAAGCGTTTTAGGCCATGGTATAACGAGTTTTTATTTTCCATTAGAACTATGAAATCGTTTATGTCCATCGTGGTTTTGAGCACGTGTATGATGGCCGTATGTCTATCAATGCCCCAAGGATCCAAAGAAGGAGCTATATTTACGAACGAAGCCATCAGGCAAGCACAGAATACACATCTAATTCCGCAAAACGCTCAAATTCAGAAAGTCCAAGAAGGCGTGGAGTTAGTCGCGTATGAGTCGATACCTGGCGGACAGGCCATCAACCTGTTCGAGATTCTCGGTGACCACGTGCCCCCAGAGGTGGTCAGCAATTTACAAACCCAGGTCGATCAAGTTGGAAAACAATGAACAACTCGATTAAAATATTTAACTTTGCATATAATTTAGTTAATCTTACTAAAATAAGTCTGAATGGCTCGCATTAACGGGCTTCAAGTACAGTATTTCATAACAGTTTTCGATTGTCAAGTCTTATTCCATCATGTATTTTGGTCTCTATACACCGTGTATTATACAATATTGTTATCGATTAGTTTTTAACAGAGAAAGTAATTTTTATTTTTAAACGAAAGTGCTTTCACCCACTGTTTTTTTTTTTTTTTTGACAAATACAGATACTTATGTATAGTCTTATATGTTCACTTTCTACGTGTATGGACAGTAATCATTTAATGTCTGCATGCCTTCAAAATATTGAAATTAATAAATACGATTTAACTTGATACACATCATGTATGTAACTATTTTTTTACAACTATCTCAGATTATATTTTGATAATGTTTTTGGAAAACAAATCTGTTTTCACTTTAAGAAAAATGTACTCTCAATTTGAATGTATATGTTTATTAATTTTAAATAGGGACAGTTAAAATACAAAAAACATCTAAGTAGGATTTTTACTAAAGTGCTCAAAAGTATTCACAGTCCACGTTGTCTACTATAACGAATCTGTTCACATTATTTAGATGTTCCCATCAAAAAATATTTTACGGAAACAGTTACATATTAATTGGTCGATAATAATTAATAAAATAATGAAATATTTAATAAACATTTTACCATTCAAATTATATTTAACATCAAATAATGACGATATCGATGTAACGTGAAAAATATAAAGATAATATTAATTGGGGTATATTAAGTGACGTCATCACAAAAAATCTGATGTCGCCAAAAAAATCAACGTAACTCTCTTATTATAATTTTTAAGTCATTTCGAATATATTATACAATTATCCATAGGATCTGGAAAAAGAAGACAATTTGAATTCGATTTGTTCTTGATTGAAAAAAATATAGTATCTATACCTATTCAAAACTGAAAGAATAGTACAAAATGACACTCAAAAGGGACAGTCAAATATAATAGATACCATTTTAACCGAAGATTATGAATATAGTAGAATAAGAAAACGAGAATGATTTAATATAAAAATATAAATGCTAGTATCTAATATTCTAATGTATTTATTTAGATAGATCGGTTGGAATATTAAATTGAGTATAGCTTTCTAATCATTATAACTCGTAGCACACATTGATTGGTAATAAAAGTTAAAACTAAATCATTAGTGGGAAGACAGGGTTATTATCATAATCTCGATTGTGTATTCACAAATACCTGATGATGAATAACTATTTTACACATAAATTGAAATTTGTAAGTTAATTTGGGAATTATTTAAACTGGATTTTCAGACTTTGACTGGCTTTGACTTAAAAACGATACTCGTTATACAAAACTTGATTTGAAAATCATACTTGATACAAATTTTATAAAAATAAGAGCATTAGGCCTAAAATTAAAAAAGAGGCTTTCAATAGTGAAATTCATAGGTATACTATATTTATTGTTCATTGCGAGTTGACACTATATGCTAGAAAAAAGTTAAAATAGAATCTCGATTTTGATCAATTCTGTGAAAAAGTACCGACGGTCACTATTGGTCTAAAATCAGTCAATATCATATTATTATTGGTATATAATATGATTCTCAGAATTGGCGGCTCATTAAAAATGGAAGTTAAGAATAATAACTACCTATACATAAAATATACATGAATGACTTCGGTACAATATGTATGTTATCCTTACGCTAGACATCGCTAGACATTTTAATATGATTGTTTTTAAATTTTCAAAGCTGAAAATTAATTTGTAATTATTGGCATTGTTCAGTTCGGTAGCCGCATTATTTTTTAGAATTTTTGGTTTCGCCTATATATTATTTATACTGAATAGAGAAAGCAAAATTATAATAAGATAATGTTGGTTCCTCGAAACTAAGTACTCTATAATAGATAGTTTATTCACTTATTGGTAAACATTAATCTTGAACAAGGAAATAATTCACAGATACACAATATGATACTTTTTAAGCTTTCTCTTCACTCAGTGACTATCCAATGCCATTAAGTACAACAGTATACATTTAACGTACTCTGCACAACCTATACTAAATTTCATTGCTTTCTGTTACGTAAATTACCACATAAAAACTTTCATTGAGTTCATTTGTACGCATCTTAAGCAATGTTTTTCTTCGTATAACCAAGTCGATAGGTTCAGTTAGGTTAGATTTACTTTCTCTTACCATTTTTAATCGTTTTTATTGACCGAGGTTATATTATTATTATTTATAAGCTTCTTAAAGTTGAAGTTAAATAATAGATAATATAAAATAATATAATTTGTAAATTTTAATACTACACAAAATTTGTATTTATCGTATACTCAACACTCTACGTTTTTGTAAAGATTCATATGATTTCTTATGATTTTTTATAAAAATTAAATGTGCTGTTAGTTGTTACACCTTACACGTACAAAACATTTACATTCTTTCGATCGTGTTATTAACTCAAATTTACACTACATGGTATAATTTTGATTAGTAACTAAATAAATCCAAACAAATTTACTTATAATATTATTTAATTATTCTACAAATTTAAATTAGTTTTAAAAATTAAATGTTGAATACATTTAATGATTAAATAATATATAAGTTCGGGTAGTGATGTCGTACGTGATCTACCAAAACAGGCGATCTACCAGTAATCCCGAAATCGTTTCACATGCATCAGATCATCATGGCATCATGAATGATATATTTTATGAGTTTATGACTCAATGTCAATGAATACCAAGTACTGGAGTACATGCTGAGTCCATCGAGGTTCTTTGGAGTGTAGTCAAAAACGGTATAAAAGTAAATGGACCTTCACCTTTACTCGAAAGGTAGTTGATAGAAGAGTGGTGGTGATAATTTCATCCATCCATGGATACAATATTTGACGATTTCCTTACAGACTTGAAACATGCATTTTTAGTTTAAAGGAAAAATAATAATAATATGTTAAACCATAATACGTAAAAATACGGTAATTCAATGCTATTTCGGGTTGATTGCATACTGCTTAAAAACGAGTTTGGTACACCGTGTACGGCATCACTACCCAAGTTACTTGTAATAAAGTTTAAAAAATTACCGTATACATGGCTAGGAAATGAACACTGTTGTTTGCAACGCATGCTTAACATCGTCGAATTACTTTTTGCTGCACAACTGAAAGAATTTTATTTGGCCATGCTACTGCCCCACATGTACCCATCCATATATGATTGAAAGTCTATTATAAATATTGCCTTACAATTATTGCGTTACGTGCAGAAGCCCCATTTTGTTAAAAAAATAGATTGTCAAACGAAATCATATGAAACTTTACAAAATCGTAGGTAGACGTGAAAAATACGATGAATACAAATTTCGTAAATAGAAACTTTAACTCACTCTCAAAGTCTCAAACAGTCAATTTCAAGATAGGAAAAAACTTTAAAGTCAAAGCTGATTAAAAAAATGCAATTATTCCAAATATGAACTCAAAAAGGTGTGGGTGTGCCATTCAAAACAATTTTGTTTTGCTGCACATGCGCCGAAAAAATAAGTGTAATATTAACATTGATGAAACACAAGGTGATGGATTTGAAATATTTGATGTTACCTTTATAGTTGAACAAAAACTATATGGAACATAAATTGTAAACACATTATACAAAAGCTAATATAAAATTGTAGGATAGCAAATAAATATTTCCAACAATTTGTAGATGATCTCTCTGAGATACGAAATGGGTTGCATGTAAATAATATATGATTAAATTTTGAGCTGGTACACATAATCTATGATATTCCTGCCAATTTTTTTTTGTTGAATGTTCGAGCAGATAATTCTTATTTTCTATGCTCAAGAAGGCGAGTACATTCAACGTAGAATTAATTTTACCGAAATTTATGCTCCTCTATTAGAACAAATGACTCATTTCGTTTATTCATATTTATTATTTATGTTAATAAAAAAGTATAAATACATAATGGCGCCGAATACACTTTATTACTATATATACTAGTTGGTTTTGGGGGTGTAATGGTTACTTTTGAATAAATCATTTTAGCCCTCCCGAGTTTTAGACTGAATGTCGTCTGAATGCGTTGAACATCGATTAGACGAGATTATAATATATAGTACAATTTTATAATTGTTTAAAACAGACTCTATAACTTAATAACGAAATAATTTAGTCTATTGTGATCGGGTACATAATGATAATATTACCATGTGTGGTGAACTAGTAGTTTTTTAAAGTGTTTCACGTCATTCTGAACTGTTAAAATATACACGAATATCAGATAGTTTACACTGGATTTGATCCAATGAAAAACACTGGAAATGTTTTACCATTCATAAGTCTACGTTCAGCATATTGATATTATAGATATTAATAATATTATTATTTAGCAAATTTTATCATATAATACTTCAACATAAACATCATAAAATATTTAACTGTGTGTAAATACTGTAATGTTAAATTTGTAAGAGCGTGTAACACATTTAAATATATTAATATTAAAAAAAAATTAATATTAATCTTCTATAAAAATTATGATTATTGGAGTGCATTATAGCGCGTTTGGCGTATCTATTCTATATATATCTATCTTTAGGTTAGATTACCTGTTACAGAAAGCTGCATGTTCCTAGGGAGCAATCGATTTGCACAAGTAACGAGTTATACTAACCTTATGCGGTATAATCAAGAATTAGGATATTATTTAAATTAATGTTCGAACATAGTGTAATATTTATGATAAATAATATCAACTTATTATAAAATATTAAGTTATAATATAACACTTTCAAGTCTTAACTCTCAAGCTTCGTATTAAGGCGTAAGAATTATGCAATTTTTGAACACTACAGAGTTGATGGCACTATACACGTTTAAGTCAGTTAAGTTATCTATGCGATAAAAATAAGGATAAATATAAGCCCTCAGTAAAATTACATTTTTATATTAAAACCAAAGTATAATAATATATAAAATTTTGAATTCTTTTGTTTTTAATCACTGAAAAATACAATTACAAACATTTTATTAAATACCATTGAAAATAATTTTTTTATGATTTATAATTTATAATACACGCTTACACAATAACAACAATTAAAACAATGTGATATGTGGACAAAGTCTTCAGCGATCAGAAGAGTAACATAATTGTTCGAATAAATTTAAAAAAAGACGAAGTCTAGTTAGAAGTCAGATAGCCGATTGCTGATTATATGGAATATAAATATATACTGTAATAAAATCAATTATATACGGGAAGTGAACAAGGTTAGTTTAATTGTGCACGTTTCACTCACTTCGTAACTATTCGTTTTTTATTTTTGATTTAAAAACAAAATTAAAACGACTTTAACTGAAGCTTGGCATGTTTAATGGATAGTATCAACAGTAGTGATTTAAGCATAAACGTTTCCCATTTTCTTAATAATATTTTAGATTGATTTGAATAATTAGAATATCATAATTAAATTCTGTAAATATTTAATACTGAAAGTCATTTAGATATCCTCCATCCAAAGTGTGTTGTTCAATAGCCAATATTACAATACAATTGCAGTGGTTAGAGCTTATTTATATGAGATTTTATAATGTCATTTCTCAGAAATAATTTATTAAGCAATATATTAAAAACTACCTTTAATAGATACTTGCATAAATAATAAATTGAAAAGTGTATATTATAATCCCAACCAACACTCTCCACCAAACTCCTTGTACAAAAACGCTAAATATAAAAAAAAAAAAACTAAAAGTTGTGATATAATTCAATAGTTAAGTCTTTGAATTATTAATAAGAACGATCTTCTTATATCGAATAATTAAACTTAGCTTTACATTTAAACCTAAAAATATAGCATTTTGGTTTTATATTGGGTAGGTACTAGCATGAAAAAAGTGTAATACTAATCTAGTGCTTTAAATTTGCTTAGCCAAGTTAAATGATTAGAAGATCATTTTTATCAATAATTCAAAGACTTCGCTATTAAATTATGTCAGAACTTTTAAAGCTTTTTTTACACGGAGTTTTTTGCTTAAGATATCACTAATTCTTTTGGGTTCAAATAAAGGATAAAATAGTTATAAATTAATTTACAGTATTTAGCATAAAAGCGTGTGCGAAGTACGATGAGAAGATTAGAACTATGATAGTAGTCGATAAAATCACAGAAATTGATTGCGATAATGACTATTACTGTAGTGAGGATTTATAGGATAAACTTTTATATCGGAACTTTATCCATGTTTATCGTAAAAAACCGGTCGCACCGTCCGATAGAGCATGGTCGCGGGAATATTATCTTTAAAAATTGTTTTAAAAAACCAAAATAATGTATAATTAATTTGGCTATAACTCTGATGATATTATTCCAAACGATTTTAAAAGGTCCTTCGATACATCCACATAACATTTGACATTACATTAGTGAAGTTGCAAGCTAAATTATTCAACTATAAAACAGTTAGGAATTCTCATTCAACATTTTTCGGAAATTCTGATGCTTCATGTTATTATACCTGGCAGATCGCGCGTTGTGTTGCCCATGTCTTCATTTTAAGGGATTTGTTTTCTTTTTTTCATACTTAGCGCGACCCTGCCGGGTGGTTGGATAAATAATATTATATTTACGATGTACATTATAGGTACCTATTAGCTATTAACATTGATTAAATATACTGTGTATTTGATTTTATTATTTTCCGTGTATGATTGAGACATTGGTTTGGTGTAGTATGTACACTGTTGAAATACATGTATTTAATCAATACACTATAATTCAACACAAATTCATATATTATTATAATTGTCTGTCTAATAAGTTACAAGTGATAATTAATAATAAGTTTTTTTTATTTTTTTATTTTGCCATTATCAGAGACATTACAGCAATAATAATAAGTTTAGTATGTATGTTTTAAAATAATAAAATTTAATTGTATTAAGAGGACGTCGTACTACTTGTAATACGGTAATAAATACAGTTTGCAGGGAACAGCTTTTTTCGATCCATATTTTTAGTAGGATTACTAAAATTTTCAAACATACAGAGAAGAATTTTATTTATGCCGTAGCGTTTTTATTATTTTAATAACATAAATATAATTACAGTTATCGGATTTTAAACGTTCAGTGGTTTTTTTTGTTTTTTTAATTTAGTGATTAATAGATATTGGGTAAAATGCTACGTTGTAGAGAAGATTTCGTGAATTTTCGTTTCTACATCATGGGTACTATCAAAAAAATAATAACTCTACGTTATGTTTTTGAAGAATTTTTATTTGATACAGTTATCGCCTCATCCGAGCAGACAAGTAGACGGACGACGATAATTAATATCGTGATATAGATTATTGTGAAATAACGAAATAACGAAATCAGAAATAGTGTTGGTCTTTTTTAATTCATGGAATAGCGGTCATCATCAAAAACGTATGGCAACGCATGTCGATGTGCAACTACACAGAAAACTAAATATTTCCAACAACTATTATTATAAATTTAATAATACATTTTTCGATTTTTTACTTTTAAATACTACCCAAGCCCAGGCTCCCCCCCCCCTCTCTCGTCGGGCCTGGGTACCTCACCGTGATCTGCATGTGGAAGGAGACGGTTCATGTTGTTTTTATTCACTTTCATATCATATGTATAGCACCGTCTCACATGCGCCTCATATACGGGCAAGTGTCGTACAAATGTACAATACGTTTGTAACAACTGGCAACGGTTTGAACTGTACAGCATGATACCGTGTGGTATTATTTACAGAATGTTGTCTTTTTGACAATGCTTCCACAGCGTTTTACACCTAAAAGGAGTTTTTCCGGGCAAAGCCGGGTAATTCAGCTAGTGGAATAATATAATCAATAATGTACGTATGCCATAAGTCATAGGCATTGCAAATTCTAAACATTGTATTCTTCTTTTTATAGTTAATTTCATACATATGATTATTTCATTAATAATTGTGTTCGTTAAACAATGTTTTTGAGAATATCTTTACATCGATATTGGAAATCATCCTGTTGCTGTACAAAGAACCAAAATACGAATTGTTTTAGTAAAATGTTGAAAATGAAAAGTACAACCAATGATTAAATAAAACCATTGATTACAGAACATATTTTACTTTTTATAATACCATTCTCGGATACACAAGGCGATCTAGTGGTCGATCGAGCAGAGCAGAGCGATCAAAGCGTGAAGGCGCCACTACTTTTTTACGGTAGATGGCGCTTTCGCATCGTCGCAACAAAATCATGGTATTTACGATTACTTGATGATCGAATTGGGTATCCGGATACTTTAATAGACCAGCGTAAATAATTGAAGGCTATCTAACAATTATTTTTACACGTTATTATACGTGAAAGCGGTTTCGAAAAAAAATTGATTTTTCGCTACCGATATCGATAAAATTGCAATCTGGTATCTTCAAATTTGATTGTTTTACTTTATAAGGGTTGAGGGAAGATACCAAAGTATCGCTTCTCGGCCTATCGGCTAAGATCAAAGTGTAGTATCTGTTCTTATCAGCTTAACGTGCAAACGACTCCTGAGACGACAGATACCGTTCCGAGAGGTGCCCGGTGAGAGTTTCTCCCGACCTATCGGTGACGTGCTTACGGTAGGGCAGGTCGGCTGATCTTATCCCGACTCCACCGTACAGCTTGCATGGTAAATCCAATGGTCAACTAGTCGATTGCGAAGTTCGAGAATATACAGTGGAATAACTCCGCTCTACCCTCAAAGCCTTCGCCACACGAACTCATATCCCCCCGCGTATATACCGGTGCGGGCGACAGTAGCGTTAGGTGGGAAGAGCGGTTTCACGCGTTTCATCTGTCGTGAATTATACCCTGTGATTTGTTCTATTTTTTCTTTTTATGTATTTATGTGCTTGGTTTTAATGTGTGCGCGCTTCACCTCTCAGTGAATCTTTACTGGGAGGCGTCGACCCCAAAAAACCGTGGATCACAGGAGCTTGCTCCTGCCACAGAGGCCTCCCGAGCGAGGCCTCACACATTATACTAATATTTTATTTTACGCACCTCGGGTGCAGATCCTATTCTCCGGCTGGTGCCGCCTCTTGGCCCAGCTGTTAAATGTAAATCCGTGAATTATTCAATGCAGCTGCTCTCTGTCTCGTGAATTCTACTTCAACCAGCTGTACGCCACTTTTTGGAACAGTCTGGTCCCCGGCTGGTGACCGTCTATTGGCCCAGCTGTTCAACCTACCTGGAGCATCGCAGGTACGTCACGTTAGATTCGTATATCTTTTTAGAACAGTCTGGTCACGACTCTAAAAACTAAAAAAAAAAAAAAAAATTTGAAAAAACTCCGAGAATGGCCGACCACGTTGGCAATAGCCAAGTGGCCGGCCCATCTACAAAGCAAATGCGTCGGACCAACAACAGAACTGCGGGAGATGTGGCTGAACACTCTGCACGGCCAAGGACACCGGTAGGTAACAGACCACCGGACACAGGCGGCCGTGTACGAACCAGCCCATCACCGCGGCGGGCAACTGGGCCAAGGACACCGGTCGGTCACAGACCACCGGACACAGGCGGCCCAGCCCCAGTGCCACGGAAGCAGCCCTCTCTAGCCGACGACGAGCTCACCATCTGGTTCCCGCTACCCGCGACGGTAGCATGCCCACACGCCAACTGCTCCGCCAAATTTCGCGTCGCTGTATGGACGAGCGCGAAGCAATCCATCGTCCGTCACCTGTCCGAACTACACGGCTTAACGGTGACGACGGTGGTGGCATGTGTCGGATGCGAGCGGGTACTTGGGATCAGGCCGGGAGGACACAAATGTCCACACGCGATCGAGGAAACGCTAACGACACTCGAAAAATTCGCGTGCCCGGCCGACGGATGCGAAAGCTCGTACCCCAGCAAACAAGGTCTTGCCAACCATGTGCGGGAGCACAAACGTCGCGACGCGGTCGCCGCAGCAGCCGCACCTTTACCGGTGCCGGCGACACGCCAAAACGGCAGACCGCGCGTAGTGCGGGGCGGAGACGCCCGCGTGCCGGCGACGGACGTACCCACCGTGGTCGTCGCTTCGCCGCCGGCAGCCGTTCCCGACGAACGGATAAGCCCCGCACCGACTCCCGCGCATGCAAGACATTGCGCTGCGAACGGCGGATTGAGGGCTGCACCGACGCCACCCCGTCCAACGCCCTCGCCACGTCGTGAGTCGCCTCGGAACGAGGGCTACGACGTGGTATACGCAAGCCCGGACCTGTGGCATCCGAGACCGTCCACACCCGTTCCTCCACCACCGGTCACGTCGCAACGACGCAGCCCGTCGCCAAGCCCATCATCGTGTACAGAGACCGATGATGTGGCGGCGGCGGACGACTGCGACACGATGACAACCGACAACGACGTCGAACTGCGCCCCGACGATACCACCGAACTACATAGCGTCCTCCCTGCACTGATGTCTCTGTTACGAGCACCGTGCACGGCGGACAACTGGGCGCAGTTCGAAGACCGGTTGGCGGCCCTGACGGCCGAAGCTCGGCGGATAGCAAAAATCCCCGAGCGGGCCGAGGGACCACAGAAACGGGTGACTCTGGACATAGAGGATGCCCAAGCCATACAGACGGTGTACAGGCGAAACAGGCGCCGGGCGATAAGAGCGATCACCCAGGGCGAGGGCACGGGGTGCGTAATACCCCTGACTGAGGTGGAGAGTCACTTCCGAGCGGTATGGTCCGAATCGTCGTGCGAGGAGGGCCTATACACGCCGGAAGTTGACAGGGAAGCCGTGACGGGAGGGGCTTTCACGAACGAGGAGGTATCAAAACGGCTAGGCAGGTTCGAGAACACGGCACCGGGCGAGGACGGGCTAACCTACCGTCACTGGAAACGGTTAGACCCGTCATGCCTGATCATCACCGCTATCCTCAACACCTGCCTCCGATACCGCCGGATACCCTCATCGTGGAAGTCCTCCGTCACGATCCTGATCCCAAAAACTGGCAGCAGGGATGAGATCGGCAATTGGAGGCCGATCGCAATGAGTCAGACTATTTATAAAATCTACATGGGCTGCCTGGCAGACCGGCTGACGAAATGGGCCTTAGAACAGAAGGTAATCAGTCCGTGTCAGAAGGGGTTCCTACCGGCGGACGGCGCGTTCGAACACGTCCATACCCTGAACCGCCTTGTTGAGAAATCGCGGTGCTCCAAGACGGACAGGTGTGTGGCGTGGCTCGATGTCTCGAACGCGTTCGGGGCAATTCCGCACGGAGCCCTGACGGCAGCCCTGTCGGCGAACGGTGCAGGCGACGCGTTCGTCGAGATCGTCCGCGACGCCTACTCCGGCTCCTCCAGCCGAGTTTCAACGGAGCTGGGCACCACAGAGCCGATCGAAATTCGATCCGGTATTAAACAGGGATGCCCGCTCAGCGGACTCCTGTTTAATATCGCGATCGACCATGTGGTGCGTAAGCTCCAGGGAGACGAGCCGGAGCACAGAGTCCTGGCGTTCGCGGACGACCTGTGCCTGATCGCCGACGACCCAGCGGGACTGCAAACCCTTCTGGATGCCGCCAACGAGAGACTGTGTAGGACCGGTCTACACCTGAACCCGTCCAAATGCGTGACGGCACACATTTCGGGCCGCACGCCGGTCGGGGTAAGACCGACACAGTTCTCCGTCGGCGGCATGGCGATACGGCCGCTCTGCGAGGGAGAAACCAATAGATTTCTCGGCGCAGAGGTCGGATTCCGTATCGTCCCGCAGATGTCCACGGTCGCCGAGATTTCCCAGCTCGGTCTGAAGGTCTTGAGGTCGAAACTCGCCCCATGGCAGCGCATCGACGCCATGAAGACCTTCGTGTACCCCTCGGTGACACATCTTCTCCGAGTGGGTACATTCAAAAAAACCGACTGGGAGACCGTGGACAAAATCTGGCGGCCGGAATTTAAGGTCACGCTGGGTGTACCGCAGGAGGCCTCGGGTGAGTACCTCTACGGGGCGAGGAAGGGCGGTTCCTGCGGCCTTCAACTGGTCGCAGAAGAGTCCGACTTCGCCCAAGTGGATAGTGCCTTCAAACTGCTCACGTCAACAGACCCCAGAATCGCCAGCGACGCGACTGAGCACTTGAAGGACACCATCCGCAAAAGGTACCACCGCGACATTGACGCCGACATGGTGTCGGACTACATGTCCGGCGCCAATGATGGCGCAATGAGAGCCCCTGCGGTGGGGGTGACCAACGTTTGGACCCGAGGAAGAGCGGCTTCCAAAAGGTCCAACGTTGAGTGGCGGCACGAAGGCGCAGAGCACACGCTGACGCTGCCGGCCGCCCAGATCACCCTTAGGAGAAAACAAAGGAAAAAAGTATTTGCCACACTACGAGCGAGCGCGCAGGAAGCGAGGACAAGAGCGCTGCTAGAAAAAAAGGATCAGGGTAGAGCGATGGAATGTGTGGCCGCGCACCCCGCGTCGAGCCACTTCATAAAAAGTGGAGAGTACACCAGGTTCGCGGATTGGCGATTTATCCACCGCGCACGCCTGAACCTGGTGCACCTCAATGGCTCGTCTGCGTGGAGAGCTGGTGACCGTAGGTGTCGACGATGTGGCTATCAAACCGAAAGCCTTGCCCACGTCGTCGATCACTGCATGCGGTACACGGCTCTCTACCTCGCGCGCCACAACTCCGTCGTCGACCGGGTGAAAAAAGCGGCGACCACCAAATTCAACATAATTGCCGAAAACCAAGCAATTGGCAGTGGTCGCCTTCGCCCGGACCTGGTCCTGAGCAGGAAGTCGGACGGGAAAACTTACATCATAGATGTAACTATCCCGTTCGACAACCGCCTAGCAGCGTTCAAAGCGGCTGCTGATGAACGACGAAGGAGATACGATGACCTCTGTGCGGAATTATCATCCAAAAATCCCACAGAGGTAGTACCCTTCGTCGTAGGTGCGTTAGGGGCGTGGGATCCGGCCAACGACGAATTCATGTCGAAGCTATGTAGCCGATCCTACGCCTCCAAAATGAGGAAGCTCTGTGTCAGTGAGGTAATATCCTTTTCGAGGGATATTTACATCGAACACCTCACTGGCACAAGGCAAAGACAATTACCACAATAACACACCAATTTTGACAAATCTTTTCTATTTTCTTTTTTACCCCTATATTTACCATTTTAACTATTTTTATTATTCTTTTTTATTATCAATAAACTAAATAACTTTATCATTTTTATACATATACTTTTATATTCATTATAACCTGTGATTTATTATAACCTTTTTACCTGTAATTTTACTTTTTCGTATTCATGTACATTTTTTTATTTTTATTTTTTTATTTTTTTTTTTTTTTTTTTTTTTCTTCTCTTTTTTTAACTTAACATTTGATCCAGAAGAGTGCTGATAGGAGTAGAATCACAAGTGTGGTTTCATACCATATTATATAATTTGCGTACTAAACCACACTTGTGATTCTACTATTTTAAATCTGTTCTTATCAGCTTAACGTGCAAACGACTCCTGAGACGACAGATACCGTTCCGAGAGGTGCCCGGTGAGAGTTTCTCCCGACCTATCGGTGACGTGCTTACGGTAGGGCAGGTCGGCTGATCTTATCCCGACTCCACCGTACAGCTTGCATGGTAAATCCAATGGTCAACTAGTCGATTGCGAAGTTCGAGAATATACAGTGGAATAACTCCGCTCTACCCTCAAAGCCTTCGCCACACGAACTCATATCCCCCCGCGTATATACCGGTGCGGGCGACAGTAGCGTTAGGTGGGAAGAGCGGTTTCACGCGTTTCATCTGTCGTGAATTATACCCTGTGATTTGTTCTATTTTTTCTTTTTATGTATTTATGTGCTTGGTTTTAATGTGTGCGCGCTTCACCTCTCAGTGAATCTTTACTGGGAGGCGTCGACCCCAAAAAACCGTGGATCACAGGAGCTTGCTCCTGCCACAGAGGCCTCCCGAGCGAGGCCTCACACATTATACTAATATTTTATTTTACGCACCTCGGGTGCAGATCCTATTCTCCGGCTGGTGCCGCCTCTTGGCCCAGCTGTTAAATGTAAATCCGTGAATTATTCAATGCAGCTGCTCTCTGTTTCGTGAATTCTACTTCAACCAGCTGTACGCCACTTTTTGGAACAGTCTGGTCCCCGGCTGGTGACCGTCTATTGGCCCAGCTGTTCAACCTACCTGGAGCATCGCAGGTACGTCACGTTAGATTCGTATATCTTTTTAGAACAGTCTGGTCACGACTCTAAAAAACTAAAAAAAAAAAAAAAAAATTGAAAAAACTCCGAGAATGGCCGACCACGTTGGCAATAGCCAAGTGGCCGGCCCATCTACAAGGCAAATGCGTCGGACCAACAACAGAACTGCGGGAGATGTGGCTGAACACTCTGCACGGCCAAGGACACCGGTAGGTAACAGACCACCGGACACAGGCGGCCGTGTACGAACCAGCCCATCACCGCGGCGGGCAACTGGGCCAAGGACACCGGTCGGTCACAGACCACCGGACACAGGCGGCCCAGCCCCAGTGCCACGGAAGCAGCCCTCTCTAGCCGACGACGAGCTCACCATCTGGTTCCCGCTACCCGCGACGGTAGCATGCCCACACGCCAACTGCTCCGCCAAATTTCGCGTCGCTGTATGGACGAGCGCGAAGCAATCCATCGTCCGTCACCTGTCCGAACTACACGGCTTAACGGTGACGACGGTGGTGGCATGTGTCGGATGCGAGCGGGTACTTGGGATCAGGCCGGGAGGACACAAATGTCCACACGCGATCGAGGAAACGCTAACGACACTCGAAAAATTCGCGTGCCCGGCCGACGGATGCGAAAGCTCGTACCCCAGCAAACAAGGTCTTGCCAACCATGTGCGGGAGCACAAACGTCGCGACGCGGTCGCCGCAGCAGCCGCACCTTTACCGGTGCCGGCGACACGCCAAAACGGCAGACCGCGCGTAGTGCGGGGCGGAGACGCCCGCGTGCCGGCGACGGACGTACCCACCGTGGTCGTCGCTTCGCCGCCGGCAGCCGTTCCCGACGAACGGATAAGCCCCGCACCGACTCCCGCGCATGCAAGACATTGCGCTGCGAACGGCGGATTGAGGGCTGCACCGACGCCACCCCGTCCAACGCCCTCGCCACGTCGTGAGTCGCCTCGGAACGAGGGCTACGACGTGGTATACGCAAGCCCGGACCTGTGGCATCCGAGACCGTCCACACCCGTTCCTCCACCACCGGTCACATCGCAACGACGCAGCCCGTCGCCAAGCCCATCATCGTGTACAGAGACCGATGATGTGGCGGCGGCGGACGACTGCGACGCGATGACAACCGACAACGACGTCGAACTGCGCCCCGACGATACCACCGAACTACATAGCGTCCTCCCTGCACTGATGTCTCTGTTACGAGCACCGTGCACGGCGGACAACTGGGCGCAGTTCGAAGACCGGTTGGCGGCCCTGACGGCCGAAGCTCGGCGGATAGCAAAAATCCCCGAGCGGGCCGAGGGACCACAGAAACGGGTGGCTCTGGACATAGAGGATGCCCAAGCCATACAGACGGTGTACAGGCGAAACAGGCGCCGGGCGATAAGAGCGATCACCCAGGGCGAGGGCACGGGGTGCGTAATACCCCTGACTGAGGTGGAGAGTCACTTCCGAGCGGTATGGTCCGAATCGTCGTGCGAGGAGGGCCTATACACGCCGGAAGTTGACAGGGAAGCCGTGACGGGAGGGGCTTTCACGAACGAGGAGGTATCAAAACGGCTAGGCAGGTTCGAGAACACGGCACCGGGCGAGGACGGGCTAACCTACCGTCACTGGAAACGGTTAGACCCGTCATGCCTGATCATCACTGCTATCCTCAACACCTGCCTCCGATACCGCCGGATACCCTCATCGTGGAAGTCCTCCGTCACGATCCTGATCCCAAAAACTGGCAGCAGGGATGAGATCGGCAATTGGAGGCCGATCGCAATGAGTCAGACTATTTATAAAATCTACATGGGCTGCCTGGCGGACCGGCTGACGAAATGGGCCTTAGAACAGAAGGTAATCAGTCCGTGTCAGAAGGGGTTCCTACCGGCGGACGGCGCGTTCGAACACGTCCATACCCTGAACCGCCTTGTTGAGAAATCGCGGTGCTCCAAGACGGACAGGTGTGTGGCGTGGCTCGATGTCTCGAACGCGTTCGGGGCAATTCCGCACGGAGCCCTGACGGCAGCCCTGTCGGCGAACGGTGCAGGCGACGCGTTCGTCGAGATCGTCCGCGACGCCTACTCCGGCTCCTCCAGCCGAGTTTCAACGGAGCTGGGCACCACAGAGCCGATCGAAATTCGATCCGGTATTAAACAGGGATGCCCGCTCAGCGGACTCCTGTTTAATATCGCGATCGACCATGTGGTGCGTAAGCTCCAGGGAGACGAGCCGGAGCACAGAGTCCTGGCGTTCGCGGACGACCTGTGCCTGATCGCCGACGACCCAGCGGGACTGCAAACCCTTCTGGATGCCGCCAACGAGAGACTGTGTAGGACCGGTCTACACCTGAACCCGTCCAAATGCGTGACGGCACACATTTCGGGCCGCACGCCGGTCGGGGTAAGACCGACACAGTTCTCCGTCGGCGGCATGGCGATACGGCCGCTCTGCGAGGGAGAAACCAATAGATTTCTCGGCGCAGAGGTCGGATTCCGTATCGTCCCGCAGATGTCCACGGTCGCCGAGATTTCCCAGCTCGGTCTGAAGGTCTTGAGGTCGAAACTCGCCCCATGGCAGCGCATCGACGCCATGAAGACCTTCGTGTACCCCTCGGTGACACATCTTCTCCGAGTGGGTACATTCAAAAAAACCGACTGGGAGACCGTGGACAAAATCTGGCGGCCGGAATTTAAGGTCACGCTGGGTGTACCGCAGGAGGCCTCGGGTGAGTACCTCTACGGGGCGAGGAAGGGCGGTTCCTGCGGCCTTCAACTGGTCGCAGAAGAGTCCGACTTCGCCCAAGTGGATAGTGCCTTCAAACTGCTCACGTCAACAGACCCCAGAATCGCCAGCGACGCGACTGAGCACTTGAAGGACACCATCCGCAAAAGGTACCACCGCGACATTGACGCCGACATGGTGTCGGACTACATGTCCGGCGCCAATGATGGCGCAATGAGAGCCCCTGCGGTGGGGGTGACCAACGTTTGGACCCGAGGAAGAGCGGCTTCCAAAAGGTCCAACGTTGAGTGGCGGCACGAAGGCGCAGAGCACACGCTGACGCTGCCGGCCGCCCAGATCACCCTTAGGAGAAAACAAAGGAAAAAAGTATTTGCCACACTACGAGCGAGCGCGCAGGAAGCGAGGACAAGAGCGCTGCTAGAAAAAAAGGATCAGGGTAGAGCGATGGAATGTGTGGCCGCGCACCCCGCGTCGAGCCACTTCATAAAAAGTGGAGAGTACACCAGGTTCGCGGATTGGCGATTTATCCACCGCGCACGCCTGAACCTGGTGCACCTCAATGGCTCGTCTGCGTGGAGAGCTGGTGACCGTAGGTGTCGACGATGTGGCTATCAAACCGAAAGCCTTGCCCACGTCGTCGATCACTGCATGCGGTACACGGCTCTCTACCTCGCGCGCCACAACTCCGTCGTCGACCGGGTGAAAAAAGCGGCGACCACCAAATTCAACATAATTGCCGAAAACCAAGCAATTGGCAGTGGTCGCCTTCGCCCGGACCTGGTCCTGAGCAGGAAGTCGGACGGGAAAACTTACATCATAGATGTAACTATCCCGTTCGACAACCGCCTAGCAGCGTTCAAAGCGGCTGCTGATGAACGACGAAGGAGATACGATGACCTCTGTGCGGAATTATCATCCAAAAATCCCACAGAGGTAGTACCCTTCGTCGTAGGTGCGTTAGGGGCGTGGGATCCGGCCAACGACGAATTCATGTCGAAGCTATGTAGCCGATCCTACGCCTCCAAAATGAGGAAGCTCTGTGTCAGTGAGGTAATATCCTTTTCGAGGGATATTTACATCGAACACCTCACTGGCACAAGGCAAAGACAATTACCACAATAACACACCAATTTTGACAAATCTTTTCTATTTTCTTTTTTACCCCTATATTTACCATTTTAACTATTTTTATTATTCTTTTTTATTATCAATAAACTAAATAACTTTATCATTTTTATACATATACTTTTATATTCATTATAACCTGTGATTTATTATAACCTTTTTACCTGTAATTTTACTTTTTCGTATTCATGTACATTTTTTTATTTTTATTTTTTTATTATTTTTTTTTTTTTTTTTTTTTTTTTTCCTTCTCTTTTTTTTAAACTTAACATTTGATCCAGAAGAGTGCTGATAGGAGTAGAATCACAAGTGTGGTTTCATACCATATTATATAATTTGCGTACTAAACCACACTTGTGATTCTACTATTTTAAATCTGTTCTTATCAGCTTAACGTGCAAACGACTCCTGAGACGACAGATACCGTTCCGAGAGGTGCCCGGTGAGAGTTTCTCCCGACCTATCGGTGACGTGCTTACGGTAGGGCAGGTCGGCTGATCTTATCCCGACTCCACCGTACAGCTTGCATGGTAAATCCAATGGTCAACTAGTCGATTGCGAAGTTCGAGAATATACAGTGGAATAACTCCGCTCTACCCTCAAAGCCTTCGCCACACGAACTCATATCCCCCCGCGTATATACCGGTGCGGGCGACAGTAGCGTTAGGTGGGAAGAGCGGTTTCACGCGTTTCATCTGTCGTGAATTATACCCTGTGATTTGTTCTATTTTTTCTTTTTATGTATTTATGTGCTTGGTTTTAATGTGTGCGCGCTTCACCTCTCAGTGAATCTTTACTGGGAGGCGTCGACCCCAAAAAACCGTGGATCACAGGAGCTTGCTCCTGCCACAGAGGCCTCCC
Organism: Periphyllus acericola; assembly: GCA_949715065.1. Taxonomy (NCBI): domain Eukaryota; kingdom Metazoa; phylum Arthropoda; class Insecta; order Hemiptera; family Aphididae; genus Periphyllus; species Periphyllus acericola. The sequence goes on along the minus strand of OX454265.1, from coordinate 42,926,385 downwards.
GAGCGAGGCCTCACACATTATACTAATATTTTATTTTACGCACCTCGGGTGCAGATCCTATTCTCCGGCTGGTGCCGCCTCTTGGCCCAGCTGTTAAATGTAAATCCGTGAATTATTCAATGCAGCTGCTCTCTGTTTCGTGAATTCTACTTCAACCAGCTGTACGCCACTTTTTGGAACAGTCTGGTCCCCGGCTGGTGACCGTCTATTGGCCCAGCTGTTCAACCTACCTGGAGCATCGCAGGTACGTCACGTTAGATTCGTATATCTTTTTAGAACAGTCTGGTCACGACTCTAAAAACTAAAAAAAAAAAAAAATTTTTAAAAAACTCCGAGAATGGCCGACCACGTTGGCAATAGCCAAGTGGCCGGCCCATCTACAAGGCAAATGCGTCGGACCAACAACAGAACTGCGGGAGATGTGGCTGAACACTCTGCACGGCCAAGGACACCGGTAGGTAACAGACCACCGGACACAGGCGGCCGTGTACGAACCAGCCCATCACCGCGGCGGGCAACTGGGCCAAGGACACCGGTCGGTCACAGACCACCGGACACAGGCGGCCCAGCCCCAGTGCCACGGAAGCAGCCCTCTCTAGCCGACGACGAGCTCACCATCTGGTTCCCACTACCCGCGACGGTAGCATGCCCACACGCCAACTGCTCCGCCAAATTTCGCGTCGCTGTATGGACGAGCGCGAAGCAATCCATCGTCCGTCACCTGTCCGAACTACACGGCTTAACGGTGACGACGGTGGTGGCATGTGTCGGATGCGAGCGGGTACTTGGGATCAGGCCGGGAGGACACAAATGTCCACACGCGATCGAGGAAACGCTAACGACACTCGAAAAATTCGCGTGCCCGGCCGACGGATGCGAAAGCTCGTACCCCAGCAAACAAGGTCTTGCCAACCATGTGCGGGAGCACAAACGTCGCGACGCGGTCGCCGCAGCAGCCGCACCTTTACCGGTGCCGGCGACACGCCAAAACGGCAGACCGCGCGTAGTGCGGGGCGGAGACGCCCGCGTGCCGGCGACGGACGTACCCACCGTGGTCGTCGCTTCGCCGCCGGCAGCCGTTCCCGACGAACGGATAAGCCCCGCACCGACTCCCGCGCATGCAAGACATTGCGCTGCGAACGGCGGATTGAGGGCTGCACCGACGCCACCCCGTCCAACGCCCTCGCCACGTCGTGAGTCGCCTCGGAACGAGGGCTACGACGTGGTATACGCAAGCCCGGACCTGTGGCATCCGAGACCGTCCACACCCGTTCCTCCACCACCGGTCACGTCGCAACGACGCAGCCCGTCGCCAAGCCCATCATCGTGTACAGAGACCGATGATGTGGCGGCGGCGGACGACTGCGACGCGATGACAACCGACAACGACGTCGAACTGCGCCCCGACGATACCACCGAACTACATAGCGTCCTCCCTGCACTGATGTCTCTGTTACGAGCACCGTGCACGGCGGACAACTGGGCGCAGTTCGAAGACCGGTTGGCGGCCCTGACGGCCGAAGCTCGGCGGATAGCAAAAATCCCCGAGCGGGCCGAGGGACCACAGAAACGGGTGGCTCTGGACATAGAGGATGCCCAAGCCATACAGACGGTGTACAGGCGAAACAGGCGCCGGGCGATAAGAGCGATCACCCAGGGCGAGGGCACGGGGTGCGTAATACCCCTGACTGAGGTGGAGAGTCACTTCCGAGCGGTATGGTCCGAATCGTCGTGCGAGGAGGGCCTATACACGCCGGAAGTTGACAGGGAAGCCGTGACGGGAGGGGCTTTCACGAACGAGGAGGTATCAAAACGGCTAGGCAGGTTCGAGAACACGGCACCGGGCGAGGACGGGCTAACCTACCGTCACTGGAAACGGTTAGACCCGTCATGCCTGATCATCACCGCCATCCTCAACACCTGCCTCCGATACCGCCGGATACCCTCATCGTGGAAGTCCTCCGTCACGATCCTGATCCCAAAAACTGGCAGCAGGGATGAGATCGGCAATTGGAGGCCGATCGCAATGAGTCAGACTATTTATAAAATCTACATGGGCTGCCTGGCAGACCGGCTGACGAAATGGGCCTTAGAACAGAAGGTAATCAGTCCGTGTCAGAAGGGGTTCCTACCGGCGGACGGCGCGTTCGAACACGTCCATACCCTGAACCGCCTTGTTGAGAAATCGCGGTGCTCCAAGACGGACAGGTGTGTGGCGTGGCTCGATGTCTCGAACGCGTTCGGGGCAATTCCGCACGGAGCCCTGACGGCAGCCCTGTCGGCGAACGGTGCAGGCGACGCGTTCGTCGAGATCGTCCGCGACGCCTACTCCGGCTCCTCCAGCCGAGTTTCAACGGAGCTGGGCACCACAGAGCCGATCGAAATTCGATCCGGTATTAAACAGGGATGCCCGCTCAGCGGACTCCTGTTTAATATCGCGATCGACCATGTGGTGCGTAAGCTCCAGGGAGACGAGCCGGAGCACAGAGTCCTGGCGTTCGCGGACGACCTGTGCCTGATCGCCGACGACCCAGCGGGACTGCAAACCCTTCTGGATGCCGCCAACGAGAGACTGTGTAGGACCGGTCTACACCTGAACCCGTCCAAATGCGTGACGGCACACATTTCGGGCCGCACGCCGGTCGGGGTAAGACCGACACAGTTCTCCGTCGGCGGCATGGCGATACGGCCGCTCTGCGAGGGAGAAACCAATAGATTTCTCGGCGCAGAGGTCGGATTCCGTATCGTCCCGCAGATGTCCACGGTCGCCGAGATTTCCCAGCTCGGTCTGAAGGTCTTGAGGTCGAAACTCGCCCCATGGCAGCGCATCGACGCCATGAAGACCTTCGTGTACCCCTCGGTGACACATCTTCTCCGAGTGGGTACATTCAAAAAAACCGACTGGGAGACCGTGGACAAAATCTGGCGGCCGGAATTTAAGGTCACGCTGGGTGTACCGCAGGAGGCCTCGGGTGAGTACCTCTACGGGGCGAGGAAGGGCGGTTCCTGCGGCCTTCAACTGGTCGCAGAAGAGTCCGACTTCGCCCAAGTGGATAGTGCCTTCAAACTGCTCACGTCAACAGACCCCAGAATCGCCAGCGACGCGACTGAGCACTTGAAGGACACCATCCGCAAAAGGTACCACCGCGACATTGACGCCGACATGGTGTCGGACTACATGTCCGGCGCCAATGATGGCGCAATGAGAGCCCCTGCGGTGGGGGTGACCAACGTTTGGACCCGAGGAAGAGCGGCTTCCAAAAGGTCCAACGTTGAGTGGCGGCACGAAGGCGCAGAGCACACGCTGACGCTGCCGGCCGCCCAGATCACCCTTAGGAGAAAACAAAGGAAAAAAGTATTTGCCACACTACGAGCGAGCGCGCAGGAAGCGAGGACAAGAGCGCTGCTAGAAAAAAAGGATCAGGGTAGAGCGATGGAATGTGTGGCCGCGCACCCCGCGTCGAGCCACTTCATAAAAAGTGGAGAGTACACCAGGTTCGCGGATTGGCGATTTATCCACCGCGCACGCCTGAACCTGGTGCACCTCAATGGCTCGTCTGCGTGGAGAGCTGGTGACCGTAGGTGTCGACGATGTGGCTATCAAACCGAAAGCCTTGCCCACGTCGTCGATCACTGCATGCGGTACACGGCTCTCTACCTCGCGCGCCACAACTCCGTCGTCGACCGGGTGAAAAAAGCGGCGACCACCAAATTCAACATAATTGCCGAAAACCAAGCAATTGGCAGTGGTCGCCTTCGCCCGGACCTGGTCCTGAGCAGGAAGTCGGACGGGAAAACTTACATCATAGATGTAACTATCCCGTTCGACAACCGCCTAGCAGCGTTCAAAGCGGCTGCTGATGAACGACGAAGGAGATACGATGACCTCTGTGCGGAATTATCATCCAAAAATCCCACAGAGGTAGTACCCTTCGTCGTAGGTGCGTTAGGGGCGTGGGATCCGGCCAACGACGAATTCATGTCGAAGCTATGTAGCCGATCCTACGCCTCCAAAATGAGGAAGCTCTGTGTCAGTGAGGTAATATCCTTTTCGAGGGATATTTACATCGAACACCTCACTGGCACAAGGCAAAGACAATTACCACAATAACACACCAATTTTGACAAATCTTTTCTATTTTCTTTTTTACCCCTATATTTACCATTTTAACTATTTTTATTATTCTTTTTTATTATCAATAAACTAAATAACTTTATCATTTTTATACATATACTTTTATATTCATTATAACCTGTGATTTATTATAACCTTTTTACCTGTAATTTTACTTTTTCGTATTCATGTACATTTTTTTATTTTTATTTTATTTTTTTTTTTTTTTTTTTCTTCTCTTTTTTTAACTTAACATTTGATCCAGAAGAGTGCTGATAGGAGTAGAATCACAAGTGTGGTTTCATACCATATTATATAATTTGCGTACTAAACCACACTTGTGATTCTACTATTTTAAATCTGTTCTTATCAGCTTAACATCTGATACGCCCCTCATAGAGGGGCTCAAATGTTAAACTAATTTTTGCAAATTTGGTGGAGATTTTGGGGCTTGCTCCTGCTCCACCGCGGGTTGACCCGGTATTGCAGTACCACCGGGAACGGCCTACATAATATCTAAACAAATATCTTTACAAGTAATTACAACTATTACTTTTACAATCACTATTATCTATAGTCCCAGATACCATAGATTAAATATACTAATATTATAGTATATTTAATCTATGCAGATACTATATATCTAATATGCAATGGTATTTATTGCATGTCATTGCGGTGAACCCGTTAATCCCCTCCGTCCGACTCGTCAGCGAAATAATGCCGGGTTCATTCACGAATGCCTTAAGAGTTCTTATTTTCATTTATTCCATCCGCGTCTAAGAAAGTGAAAACCGTCCTTTTAATGAAACAACCCTTATTTTTCACACGGGCCCCTGTTTAGCAGCAGACGACCACCTCCGACCGCGCATGGTTAGTTTTCGAGCGGATACGATTGCGGAAATATATCGTCGGACCGCGCTCCGTGTCATAGACGTAATAATTGTCCTTCTTGTACACGTACAATTTTATATCAGTATGAACTAACGTGACCACTGGGACAGATCTGAATGTGCAACTTGTGGTTGATGAAAAAAAAACAATATTTTGATTTGGATTGAAAATTAAAAATGTGCAAAAGGAACTATCTACTTAACATGTCATGAGTGTTTGATATTTGAGCTACTCTTAATCGCCACAACTCACGATACCGAATTTTTTTTTTTTATTTATTCAATTTTAAAATGTTTCAGCATATTACAAGTTTATGTACATATTTAAATGTATAGTTCATCGTCAATTAATTAATTTAAAATTGTATTCAAATTTTTTTAATTCATATACATCTAATTATAATGATCAGTGATCACTATTTGGATACTACCGGCGAAACCTGCCACCACCTGAGAACTTATAATTTTGCCTGTGTATAATATATTATAAAACAAATAATATGCATTTCCGTATATCGGTTAATGAAGTAATTTGATGAAAAAAAACTTAAGTAGTCAACCTGATAATATTAAAAACGGGTAACGTAAAAAAATTAATTGAACTATATAAAACATTATATTGAAAAAGACTTTTTAAATTCTATCATTATGGGAAATTCAAAATAATGTTTTTTAATCAAAGAATTATTTAAATAATAAAATTGCCGACGGCACGTAGTGTTCCCAAGCGGTCACCCATCCAAGTACTAACTACGCCCGACGTTGCTTAACTTCAGTGATCGGACGAGAACTGGTGTATTCAACGTGGTATGGTCGTTGGCGAAGAGAACATTTATAATTATTTCAATAACTTAGTCATAGGTATAATTTTACAGCAAATGCTAATCTAATACTACAGTTCTTATTCACCTCAGAATAGGCCACACTTCACTTACACATCACCATCTGATGACAAGAGACGTTCCACCCACATGCCCTACCTGCAGCGTTCAAGTAACAATAAAACACATCTTAACAGAATGCACAAACGCCACAAACCATCAAAAACACCGAGAGGAAATCCTCGGCTCTAAACATCTTTTCGACATTCTCAGTCCGGATCCTACAGCAATCGTTAATATACTGAACTTTCTGAAAAAATGCAATTTATATAACGTACTAGCTGAATAACCCGGCTTCGCTCGTGTGCAGTATTGCTTTCTCTAAACAGTGGCGTGGCGAGGTAAAATTTATATGTGAGTGAAGTCGACTTAAAGAGTTAAGAGGCCCTTTTTTATTTGTTTAGTAAACGTAATAGATCGATACAGAAACGAGGATAAAACAACTAATAACAACTGTCAAAATGAAATTACGTTATCGAGTTTAGAGATTTATAGTAATGATTAATGACGAAAGATAACATTCGGCAACAAAAGTATACACTATACACGTGTTGACTATAGAGGAATTCCAAGAAACCACCTTTATTAGACAGTTTAGTTTAATACTGACAATACTGTTTCTGCCAAATTGTCCTATGATTTTTAGAAATAATAAATCATATTTCCAATTTTAACTGACGCTCATATACGAGAAGAATAAAATCAGGCGAGAATAGTTTATCACAGTACTTTCACCCGATCTTTTTGGGACCTACTTTGTACCCTGTGGCCAATAGCGAGGGGAAACAAAAAATACAAAAAATATAAAATAAAAAGAAAATATTTTAACTTTTTTAATAATACACTTCTATTTACCAAACTATTGTCAACAAAATTTCGTTTGCCTAGGGATGCTCATAATAAAAACAGAATTAGGTTATCTCTATTAATACGTGAGATCGATTACTATGTAAATCCCGTTGGGACACCTTAAATATTATTTTCTAATACATATATTTTATTATGTTGAGCTGTTAAATTATTTTATCTAGATATGGTAAAGATACGTTATTGTGGGTTTTTTATTTTAAAATGTTCGTGGTTTTTCAGATACTAGGTTTAAGAACAATTTATCATTTTTATCAAATTTAAGCTGGATAAATAAAACAAAATTCAAAAATCTATAGCGGGAAATAAATTATTTTGGAAAGTATTACATTTAAAGTAAATAGCAAATCAGGAAATTATTATAAAGTACAACTATTTTGCTACTGAAACAAAAATTGGTTTGTTTTTTATAGTAAGGGTGCCATAAGGAGTATGGCTTTTTCGAAATTAGCTTTGTAATTTTATGAACAATTCTAAAACAATAAACACGGTTTAATTTATTATTATTCTCATAATTATATTGACGATGTTTTAATTATTTAAAAATAATTATTCGAACTGCGCACTAATCAAACAGTTTTCTCATTAATTTTATATTTTATAAGCTCATATCTGAGTGTTACTGCTGGGTAACTTCTCTATTCTCGTCCTTCATGTCATTGTTATTCTTCTCGCACTTATGCTTATTGTAGAAATTTATTTACAGATTGTATAATATTCTAATAAATGTTAAAAAAAAAAATTTTATATTTCGATTGGAATGGTGAATTGAGGTTTTAATGCACTGTCCATAAATTTAAATGTTTGATGAATGAAACGATAGTGGTAATTATTCAAACGGATTATACATGTGCACGTTATTGCTGCAGTAACTGGTTTATTTGGTTTTGTTGTAATACGTTGTGATTCCTGTTGGGACGTTTGTATTAGGATTTACCTTGTCGGTATTTGTTTGGAATATCCGTAAATGTATTGAGTATTGGACGAACCTCTACAATCGAAATGGCATCGTATTTTGTATAATATTTCAGTTGTCACTGAAACGGGTGCTGTAGATTACTGTGAACGGCCTATTGGGGTTCTCACAAAAATACAAATTTTAACTTTCTCGGTACCTAATGTTATTTCGTCTCTCTACAGTTTACACAAACCGCGTGCAAATCGTTTTACAAGACCACGCATTTAGTCAATCATTACCGTTATGCTAACACGTATAATTATGTACTCACGGTTGTCGATTTTTTTTTTCTCGCCGGACGTTTTTCGAAATTCAAGTGTGTAATAGAAAAACGCAAACAAAATACGTCTTATGCCTGCGCTGTCTTGGAACACAAAAAATATTTGCGCGCGCGAGCTCGTGTGTGTTCGTGTGCGTGTGTGCGCGTGCGTTTGTTACGTTCGCGTGTAAGCGTGTGCGTGAAGAATTTAACGAGTTACGGTCGTGTGATTGCGTTGCGTTGGCTGTGAAAAAATTCCTACGGCCGACGTCTGCGGTCTGCAGCGGTGCATCGTTCACGTGCTGCAGTGTACCTACCACGAAATGTTCGATATGACCGTTGACCACACGCGACGCGGCCGGCAAAAAAGCGGGCACGCGATAATAAGACGCGCGCGTAGTGTGGTCGCGGTGTGCGGCGGCGGGGCGGCGGCGACGACGGTGACCTTTGCGCTAGAGAGTTCCACGCAGCTCTTAATATTATATTATTTGATGTCCCCGCGCGTCTCGGGACTGCGCGCGACCAGCGGTGCGACCGCGTCCAGGTACCGATACCGTCGTCACCGTGTTCCGCCGTGTAGACCGTGAACATGGTCCGCGCCGAGTCGGACAATCGCCCGGCTTTGGCCGATTTTATTCTTAGCCGAACCTGGTTAACCACGTTACCGCCGCCGCACCATATACCCGATACAGTTGAAAATGTTCAACCGTCTCACCGTGAAATCGAATGCGGTTACCACGATGGCCGATCAGTAATTCGATATAAAATGATTATTTATAAACAGTGGCGTATCCAGGATGGGCCCCCATGACTTTAGCCATCCCCATCCCCCGAAATTTCAGGAAATCTTAAAATATAATTATCTAAATAATTTAAAATAAAATACTACATCTGATTTAAATGGTTATGGTTTGAATTTAAAATAAAGTTTTTTTTTTATCACGGGTTTTTTTAGTCTGATAACCGAGGTATGTAACTGATCAGCCTCCTTCTCCCCCCAAAAAATTTCTGGATACGCTACTGATTATAATTGCGAAATTTGTTATTTTAAAAGGCCTAGTACAGTATTATAACATATACCATATTAACCTAACACGGAACACGCGGGACGGACGGTTACAGTGGAATATTACCGCCAGCGTCTATTCCGTGGTAATACGCTGTATACCACGGGTCCGGTCAAGAGAGGCTGCTCGGAAAACACAACTAGAAGCGCGCGCTCACACACACATATACGCACACATACGAACACACAAACATAGATACACATATATACACGCACACGCACACACACACGTACACATACAAACGCGTGCGCGCGCGCGCGCGCTCAAACTCACACGGACCACACGATATTGTGTATGCACGCGAAGAGGTATTATGATGTACGGCGGGTGAGGCGCTTGGACGACGGTGTGCGACGCGAGAACAGTCTGTGCTTGACCACGCGGTCGTATGGTTATCACTCTGCGTACGATGGTTCGTCCGTGGATGGTCGCGTTCTTGCTGCTGCTAACGCACCGACGATCGTTCGCGACCAGCCAACCGGCCACCGCCCACGCGGAAGCCGCGCTCGAAACCGCCGGCAATGGCAGCTACACCGCCGCCGCCGCCAACTCCACTAACGGTACGCGATATTATTTATAAAAATCATTTTTAAATGGGAACGTTTTAGGTGGTAAGGATTTTTTTTCACTCAGGTACAAGCAGAGTATACCATGTCCTGCAGGACCAACATTTAGGACGGGCTCGCAGGACATGCGTTCCAAGTCTCTTTTTTTTTCTTTTTCTTTTTATTTTGCCATTATCAGGGACATTACAGCAATACAATTATATACAATAAATTTACAAAATATTTACAATTATCAAATCAAATTAAGAAGCCAGCGGAAATTATGAAGGTAATGATGGAGTTGATGATATGAGTAGAGTGAGTATTAAGGATAAGATTTGAATCGGGAGTGGGATAACCTAGGGTGGATAGGAATGAAAAAAGGAGTTTTTTTTTTCTTATACTGAAACTTTAAATCTGTATTTTTACGGACTTACATTGATTATAGCAGAATAAGTATAAGAATCTGATTCATTTAGACTTTAGAGATACCGTTTTAGAATGTTCAAAAAAAATATTATTCATATAGACTTTAGTACTATATGAAGGTATGGGTACAGGTACTTTTATTATAAAAGAGTTTATGAACAAAGTAAGCCCGGGCCTATCATTTCTGTCTGCTGGTTACCGTATGCAACTGCTCCGGAGTACACTACTCAGTATCTACACGTTACGCCTTATGACTAAAACTGTTGAAATTCAGCTATGTGAAAATACAATTTTTGAAAATGTTTACCGTAAATGCCTCAGAATTTTCATGCAAGTTCATGAATATAACTAGTAATTCCGGGTCTTACAAATTTCTTTCGCCCCTAAGCTATCTTATTAACACTTATGTCATACACATATTTTTAACAGAACAATTAATGTTCGTTTTGTTTTTGTCGAGAATGTATAGGTAATAGCCAATAGGTATACACTAGATTACTAGATACTTTGATTATAATTACCTAAAAAAGGCCTAACAAACGAAGTAAAACTAAAATTCCGATATTATACACGGATTTTTATAAATAGTATTTTGTTTTTTTTTACACGAAACTTTATATTTCTTTAAACACCTAACCTTAATTAAATAATCAAATACGTAAACTTAGTAAAATTAGACATAATTTAGATAAAACACAAAAAAAAACTTTATATTTAGAATATTACTGATCGTCCTAATACTACTTTTTGCTTCATATTAGTTGACGATAAGACCAACAAAAATACGAGTTACATATAATATTATAATAACATATGTAGTGATTGCAATTTTAATGTGAGAAATAAAATATATATTTAAAAGACCATTGATGTGAACTAAACAAAACTAATTTGCTATATACAACTTATTTATATGAACTAGACTCTAGAGGCTGCATAATATCATTGTTTAATGTAAATAGGTTTACACTTGAAATTACAATCTTATACTTCCTATTATTGTTTTTATTGTGTTATAGATAACAATGGAGATATTTTTCAACTGTATAGTAATATTTCTATTGATCATCTACTTTATTGTTAGTTTTGATAATTTGTCTTCTTTTAATTATATTTTAGTCACATAATATTATAAAACTAATGAATTTTACTACAATACTTTCAGTTTTAATAGATGAAATTCTATCACGATACATAAACATAATACGTATGAGTTATTCAGAATTTAAAATATTTGATCATTTATGTATAATATACTAGAAAAGAGGTGCTTGTTTCAATTTATTTATGGGTATTTTTATTTGATCATTTTTGTGCAAGTAGAATTATATCAGTTGAATTAATTGAGATTAAAGCATATTATAAAGTTTTAAATGTTATCTTGCCTGGCTTCCTAGGAAAATTATAAAAAACGCATTTATATTATTAATTTGAAATATTTTAACTAAGATTACAAATTATTTTGGCATACAAAGTTCAGACAAAATAACTTGGTTTAACATTTTCTTCATCTTTCAATTAACGATGCATTCCCTATGTTACATGAGATACAAATATTTTATAAAATATGTAAAGACAGGTAGTAAATACTTTATACATGATTTTACATATTATGATTGAAACTTTGTTGCAATTAGTTGGTACGATAAATAAGTATGATGGGCTTAGGATCATATCGAAAATATTTAGCAATTATAATTTGTTAATTTTATATATATTTTATGTTTGGTTGATCTTATACATTTTGTGTTTAATTTGTCGAATTGAAAACTTAGTGACTTTATTTTTCTCACATACATATTTTTTATATGATTCAACATTTCAGCATGGTTATTTTTCGCATTAAAAATATCTAGATTTTTTAGTATTAGGATAATTTTTTTTCTTATTTATTGAAGTTATAAACATAACAATTCAAACTTACAGCTATATACAGTATGTACTAGATACCCAAAATATATTTCAGATATTTGCATCCACGAATGTAGATTGTTGGGTTAAAATGAATAATAATTATTGTAATTGGTATTTCGTATTGGCCTCTATCTTCGTTGTTTGTGTATATGTGTATGTGTGTGTGTGTGTGTGTGTGTGTGTGTGTGTGTGTGTGTGTGTGTGTGTGTGTGTGTATGGTTCGTAAAGAATCGTTGTGACGCAAGTAGTAATATACATCATTGACTCAGAGGACAATTTACTTTTCTGTATGTTAAGTTGGTGCGCTTCTATGCAGCTTCAATACTTACAATTGTATCAGAAACCGTTGGTTGAGCAGCATGGAAAGCAACGGAAATCCACCGGAAATAAGAAGAAATGGTATTAGAGAAAAAAAGATGCAGAAAAAAAGTATCAAGTGTTTATGAGAATAGGTGGATCGAAGAAAAAAGACCGGTGACATTTTTCTCAAGAAAATATTGCCCGATCGGTTCTAGCCGTGGGCAATTAGTTAATGACCAACACGGTACATGGTCCACTTTAAATAATTAACACACAGGGAATGTTCTTTTCCTTCTGTGTCTTCTGGTCGTCTTTTGTAATTGCACCGCCGCAATTAAAAATACTGATGTCTCCAGACGGCCACACATCGATCTATGGATACAATACACAAGTTAATAGTTAATACACACACACACACACACACACACACACACTCGTGTGCACGTATACTTTATGTACCGATTAAATTGAATACAAGTAATAATTCAACCAAGTGCAAACATTGTTTCCTATGATCAAAAATTTGTTGGATTGTCAGTAATAAGTATATATACTTTGTATATTTCATTATTTTGTATGAAATTATTTTTATTTATGTAAATCGCTTGTTTAATATTATACAAGTTGTCTGGAAATAGTGTTTATAATGCATCTACAGCTCATACTCGTGTTTTAATGAACGGTAAATTAAGAAGTTAAGACAATCGATTCTTACAGTTCACCGTTAGGCAATTATAATATACTTAAACTTCATTAATATATTAAAAGTTACTAAATATAGTACGAGTACTTATTGGTCTTTAGAAAAAGAGAAATTAGTTTATTTTTGAGAGTGATAAAAATTGTTGTGCATACTTTACATAAAATAAATCGATTGCGGTATAATAATTAAAAATGTACTCGTATGTTGGAATATTTAAATTCTTGTTTATATCAAACTGTTGTAAAATACGGGTGCGAGGTACAATTTCCAATATAAAAACATTTCTGTTATTACGAAAAAATAAAACAAATAATAAAAAAAGTATGCAGGTAATGAGGAAAATTACAAACCGTTATCATTCAAAAAACTTCCGGTGATTTGGTTGTTAATAATATTAACACCATGTATACTTTATTATATAAACATTTATACACATTATATTATGTATAAATTTAGTTGTGAATGTATGGTATACAGAACATTATTTTTTATACACAATGTAAACGTTGATCTATAATTATTTTCTGGAAGGGTAAATTGTAGGAAAAATAATCAGAATAATTAGATTTTCGGTACATGAAGTTTGGAAACAATAAAAGTCTACACTCTATATACTATCTCAAGTTGGCGGATTAATGTATAATATGCATTAACTTTCTCACGGTTAATACATACTGCTTAAGGATGTAATTACGAATTGCAGGAAACCCACTCACGGGCGGCAGACTTCCATGAACGAAACCCCTTGGAGGCAGACGTGAGTCCAACATTCAACATGATATTCTCACACACACACACACACACACACACACACACACATACTTACAATCTACACACATAACATCTCCGTGTAGCAATGTGTGTGTACTATATTTTTGTATGCATATGGTCGTTTTTGATTCTAAACGCACCGTTAATTTGGGTGCGATGAAACTCAGATAAGATCACCATATAACTGTTGTTTAACCCCTTGTATGTGTGTGTGTGTGTGTGTGCGTGCGTGTGCGTGTGCGTGTGTATGCATCTCATCTGTTTGATTCCCGCGGAGTAGTGTACGTATGTTATATTTTACCATATTGTACTGGTTGGTTGCTGAATTCAATACCCAAACAAAAAACTAGCATTTGTTGACAACTCGACTTAAAGTTGCCAGAATATTAAAATGTGTATTATCTTTAAATTAATATTATTTGGTAGAACAAGAAAGAAGCCTTTAATATTCTTTTGCGTGCAAGATTTAACGACGACAGCATGGAAATAATTAAATAACAAATATTACTACAAAAACCGTCAATAAAAATTACTTCTTACCATTTCAGTTTTACCTATAAGTCCATAGAATTTAATTAAAATTGTAATGACTTGAAATTATATTAAATTTTATTTATAATATTATTAAATCATTACTTATGTAGTTATTATTTTCAGAAGATCACTACATATGTGGTTATATAATATGAAATGTTAAAAGTTTTGATACAACTTGAGTGAATTGTCTCGGAAATTGTTAGTTATAAATTTATAACAAATCATTGTGTATAGCGTTACAATAATTTAACGGTGTCCTCATATAACTTGAATTATTAAGTTTATTAAATACTTACCGGGTACAGATAAACTAGTCTAAGGCTGTCAATTGAATAATTTGGTACCGACAGATAAGTTTTGTTTTCTCAGGTTTTTGTATTGCAGAATTAGGTTTACCAATTATACCGTTCGTTTTGACCAAGAAAATTAGTTTATTTTTACAGGTTTCCATTTTAAACAGAGTATGTCAGACACGTTTTTATAATTTAAAATTTAATGACTGATGAGCAATGACGTTTACTCATTTATATTAAAATGTATTTTATTATTGATATTACTGATATTAGACATAATATCTTTCAACATTCTACTGGTTCTGATAATGTAGTGTAATTGTATTGCAAAAATATTAGGTAAAAAAAAAGGTACTCTGTATTTTAATTAAATAATGATTGCTGATCAATTATTGTGCATATTAACATACGCACATGTATTATGTTAAATATGTACATTACTTTATTATGGAAAATTGCATATTTTAACTATACTTGACTGAGTTCTGAATTTTAAAATCATCAAAACGTCCAAGGGTGCAAAACGATACTATTGCATACCTCAGATACGATATATACACTCATGTTAAATAATATGAGGTGCAATTCCACTTTCTTACACTTCTGGAACATCGTGTTAGCTGTATGATTTAAAATTATTTTTTACAACTATATTAAATTATATCAATTAGTATTGTTAAAATATTTTCCATTATATTATGATTTTAAAATTCTAAGATATATAAGGATTAAAGATGTTTTCAATAAAAGTATATTACAATTTATTTCAAGCTTGTAAATTAATAGGTTTTATTAAATTAACTTAAAATTTTTAAAATGTAAAAATACAGTAAACAAAAACCCGTTAAGGATTTTTTATACTATTTATCGTATTATTATTTTTATTTAAAAATCACGTTATTCGTATGTGAATGATTTTAAAATAGCCGAGTTCCCACGAGACAGTTAGAATTTTTGGATTTATCACCCTCTCACACGGTTCCGCACATGAACATTAATTTTTTAATTATTTAATTATATCCAGTGACTTACACATCACATTAAGTTTTTCTATTCTCATTATTGACATATTATATTGTTCTAAAATGATTGCAATAGCTTACTAAGTTATACAGTTTGTTTTACTTAGGAATTCAAATTTATATTTAATTGTAATCTATTAATATTAAAATCTGTTTATGTTTAGGTAAGTTTAATTACCTATGTTTATTCTTTACACTAATAAATATACGAAAATAAATAATATATTTATTAACAAAATAGAACTTATAGTATTAAGAACGAAATAATTTAAAATATTTAAAATAAAAGTATTATGTATAGGTATTACAATATATTATTTATATATATATGTGTGTGTGTGAATATATTTATAGTAATAATGAGTAAAACATTATACTGTAGTCAGTATGGCAAAAATAAGAAATACGGCGTGTATATTATATGCAGGTACCGTTATGTCGGACTCTTCTCTGTTTTTTCTTTATTGCCTGCACCTTAACAGCTCAATGATATAAACTTTTCATTAGACGTGACGGTAATGTTGAAGTATCATAGTATGTAGTTATTCATATAAATATTATAAAATAAGTTTTTATTAGTAACGATACTATTTTTTTTTAAAAAATGTTTGACAAAAAAAGATATTAGTTATTACAGTTTTGAACTTAAATTTCATGTGATACAATTCGCAACTGGATAATTTATTCTAGATATATGAAAAATGAATCCAGTATTAATAGACAATTATATTGATGATGAATTTTACATTTTGAGAAGATTGAATTTTGTGGAGAAATATATTATGTGTTCATAATACTTTTATAGAAATACTTTTTAAAAATATTCCTCAATTTGATTATCATATAATATTATAATGGATAAAACATTTAACGTATCAAATGATTTATTTTAAAGATAAGAGTTCTACAAAGACTTCCTCAAAATAATTCAAACCATATTGTCTTGAGACAAGCACTTTTCTTAGTTATTCATTTTTTAATTTAGAAATTACATCGGTTGGGTGTAATTACAAAGGAAGAAGTTACAAACCAGGATCATTGGTTAATACAGATCAGCCATGCTTAAAGTGTACGTGTGTCACTGGAAATTTAATATGCCATTTGCAAGTTTGTCCGGAATTACCGGATCCACCACCTCAGGGATGTGTGATTGTCCATAAGAAGAATAAATGTTGTGCGCACCTTCAATGTTATTACGGTAAAATAACTGTTTAAGGAAATATCATTAATGATTAGTTCATAATTAGTGAGCTTGATACATGCAAATATGAAATAATAAATGTATCATTCTTACGTACATTTAACATCATCGTATTGCACATAGGTAATATTTCATGTATATTTATTCACAATATAACAAATAATGAAACAATATTCACTGTGTGGTACTGTGATTGAACATAAATAATTATTGATTCTAGGTAAATAAAGTTATACGAATCCACTTTCAATCATTACTTAACATTCATAATTATAATTCATAAAATATATAAAATATAAATTTGGGATTTTGGCTATTACGATACTTGCACATTTTCTATATCTTTATACTTTTTATTTTGTTATCCGAATTTCCAAAGTTAATTGTTCATAAATTATAATATTAGTTGCAATGTATAAATTATACCTTTTGGGGATATTATGTTTACAGTAAAATGGAAATTATTGTCTTAATCAATAATGAAAGGTAAAGTTAAATATTTTGTTCTGTCGTCAAAAACAATTGCACATTATTCGTGTGCTTGTATTAAAATTAACGAACATATAGGACATAGGTACATAATATGAACTGCTGTATCTACATATATATCCATATTTTTTAATAACGAACTGACAAAGAGGTGCGAAGGAATTTTGATCGTATGTATGCAAATTAAATTCACCACGCAAAATGACAATACAAGTGTTTCGGGTTGATTTATGAATGGGATGTACACGTGGTGATTTTTTATCGCCTCTCCTTCTCTATGAATATACGATATACCTTGAGGTCGACTGCCGTGCGTCGCGTCGCCGCTGCTACAGGTCATTCATTCAAGACCAGTTTACCGGTAAAAAGAGTGATGTGCACTTGCCAATTTTATTTCGCCAGTATTTAAAACGTGTATTTATTATAATCATTCTATATTATGTACAAATACAAATTTAAATAAAACTTGAAAAAATGGTCATTCACGAAAGAAGAAAAATATTTCAAGTAGCTCTAAGTAGACGTATGTAATATAGTCGAAAGATAATTTGATGAAAATATTTTAATCGATCACTGTCTTTGTCGCTTCGTATAATATGATAGGACGGAAAATACATATCATTTGTTTCTACAAACGCATTTCTAAAATAATTAATTATTTGTTTAAACATACTGTAGGTTATTTTAAATGTGAGTATTACTGATAAAAATTACAATAACCAATCGGTTCCAATATTATATAATATATTAATGATTGAAAATATTGAAGGAAACAATGCATCCAGATATTATTCCAGATATTATTGCAATTATATGTATGCTTACAATAGTTATAATGATTGATCAATTACTTCTAAATAACGAAACTATCGCTTGTTTGTTTATCAAAATGAATTTGTTTCTTGGAAGCCAATTTAATATAGGCAGTGATATACTGCTATCTTATTTTAAATACATGTGAACCTATCTTGTATACTAGTTTATTCAAAAATAAGATCCAAATCAAACATTTATATTTATTTTCATATATTACGTTTAATTTTTTTATAATTTATTATTCAATTATGAGTCAAACTTAAAGTAAACCCATTTACAGTAATATAAATATTTTATATAATATACAACCAGAATTTCTACTAGTTTACAATTCTCATTCAAAAATCGTATTCTATTAAAAAAATTACCTCATTACTTAAGAGCAGCTACTTAAATACAACTTAACGAATGTGAAGCGACAATAAGCGAGAAGCGTGAAAAAGGGTCGGGCCCGTACATGGAAAAAACCGGTCGTAAATTTCGGCGGTGGTTGACACAGCATTGAACAAATTAATACTTTAGTAATGTTGTGTTTAGTGGAAAATGGGTACAAACTACAAACGACATACAGCAGGGTACGAATTTACATTACAATATGAATAATAATAATAGGAGGATAAATATTTTTTTAAGAAAATTAAATAAATCTTACACAATCATACCGCAAATTACAATTTAGAACATACTTCAATTTCATATTCAAATAATCAGTTCTTAAAACTTTCAACTATGAAATCGTGTTAAATGTATTTGAAACTTATAGTATATAGTTTGTTAAAGAAACATTTTTTTTTTTTTTAATATAATATAAGCAATAAATTATTTTAGCTTTAATTGAATTAAGATTTTAATCTAAATTTAATTTAAATTAATTTAATATTTAAACTAAAGCAGTTTAAACTTTATTTTTTCCTAAATTAAATGGTATTATGAATTTATATGTGTTTAATTATGATTTATTTATATTATTTAACAGAAATATGTTTTTACATAGAGTAAAACATATGTTTTATTTTTCATAAAACAAATGTATCCTTTATAATCTTCAGTACTTTTAGTGTTCTAACATGCAATTGAGTTACATGATTTTAATCATTGGACAATAGATTAATATTTTTAATTTATATGTTGATCTCAATACTTCTTAATTATTATAAAGGGTGATTATTTCAGCATAAGAAATAAATATTAAATTTGGTATCTGTAACATTTATTTAAAGTCGATAAAAATAAATTTTTCTATCGATATTAGAACAAAAAATAAATAAGTATAACATGTGAATGAAGATGTTTGTTTTCAAATATGATTAAATGTAAAAAATAAATAAGAAGCATATGTATAATTATGAGCAATCCCAACAAGTTGCGCTGTTTGATGGCGAGTAAATACTCACACGCAAGTGGCAACTGTATTCAATGAACACAGTATGTGTATACCGCGCATAAAAAGACACACCCGAACCATGAATCCCGTTAGTTATACCATTCATTTTCAAATTTAATCTAATGTGCGTATACGTTATGAATTCTCTAATCATACTTTTTAAAACAGATTCATCAAACAAAATTTGAGATTTATTAACTCATAAATCATTGTAATCACGGGGCTCATGAATATATCATATTTTATACGAAAATCCAGGCTTTCAATCAAACCAATGCTTTGTAGAAATTCTTAAATTCTTTACCTTTATATTTTTTATCGCATATTGATTAGTATACACTAAAATAAAAATGAATAAGAAAAATAAAACTATTGAATAATTTGAAAACTCAAAAATATTTGTTATTTTTCAAAAAGGACTCAGTTAAAACTGATTTTCTACATTTTTCATATAGTTTGAACCGTATCCTAAAAATTCATTTTTGCTGAAAAATTATTATGAGTGATATGATATTATAACACATTAAAAAGGAATTTTGAAATGTTTAGTATTTTATAAAACTATTTTAAACTATATTAATGTGATATCATTATTTTATTAAAATTTATTAAAATATGCATACGAGTATGTTACAATAAATATAATTTCTTATCATTTACATTATAACACGGTTAATAAATATATTAATTAAACATTTTAACGTAACAAAATCGTCAAAATAAAATTAAAAATGTGATTTACACATTGGTTGTAGAACAATTTGATGCTGTTCATTCAAATCTATTTTCATTACAAACTGAATCTCGGTCTGGACCGGCAAGGATGGAAAATTCTGCAATAGTGACATTTGACGGGTTATCTAAAGGTATTTACAAGGACATTTTGTATACTTAATCTAAAACCAAAAAAAAAACAGACATTCGTCAAAAATTTGATTATGTTTTCTTCGTAAGGATGCATGGTAAACGGTACGATATATGCGGAAGGTTCAGCGATGGACAGTTCCAGTCTGTGTGAATATTGTTACTGTTTCAAAGGGCATCAACAGTGCATACGGCCACAGTGTTCTTTAACTATCCCAGGTTGTACTGCTGTGTACAAAAAACATACTTGTTGCCCAATTAGATACAAATGTAAGTGCATAATATGAGAAAAGTGGGTGTTATAAGTATGTGAACTTAATATGTGGACAAGTTACTTATAAATAATATATTACTTAAAGTATTGAAACAATATTTAGGTTAGATGTAAGACAAGTAAAAGTTTATAAGTTTATCAACTTTTTTAATAACCGAGAGATTAATTTAATTAATTTAATACATTTTCGTCCATACGTACTTTTACATAATTGCATTAAACATTTAATTATATAAATATGATTGTGTTAATATTTATCATTTAATAGTAACTTAAAATTATTATATTCTTTATTTATATTACAGGTTCGGCATTATTTGATACATTAATAAAAAATACGACAGATGCACCAACCACTGAAATACCTTCTTTATCTGCCCGGCTCAAAGGTAATTGTTTTAAATTTCCAAAATTAGTGGGTAAAATAACGTAAAATTGACTATTAAATAATATGTATACGAAACGCGTTAATATATGATAAATAAATAACCCACATTCTGGAAAAGCAATGCTGACTTATTTATACATTAATCTTAACAAAGCTGAACATTAACTAAGTACAAAGTATTAACTCAAGTAACTTTCAAGTTTCTTTATTTTCTTTCATAATACATTTTTAATTAATTATTATAAAATAACTTCCTAGTGTGATTATAGTTATGTATATTTTTCAACCATGTAAAATTTATTTAATATTTTAACTAAGACACTTTTATTAGTATGTAAATAGCAAGTGTAACTAGTTATTTATGTCTTATAGTAACTTGTAACATAATCTAACAGTCATTAAATCAAGGTACGTAACTGTAACTTACTCAGTCACTAAAATTGAGACTTTACAACTTGCTCAGTATTGATGTATTTAATACATGACTGTCGAACTATCATGAGGTGTTTTTGAAAATATTTAAATTTATATTAGTACGAATGTAACAGAAACGTCTGAGTCGTCAGGGTTGAAATTCGATTTATTCGTCGCAGATTGTCGCATAAACGGTCGGTTGATATCGCTCGGAGAACCCGTGATTGGCGTGGCGCGGGCGTCGTGCGAAACTTGTTTCTGCATCAACGGTCAGGTGCGATGTGACAAGGTGATATGTCCGCCTATCCGCGCCCAAATATCGCCCAATTGTGGACCGGTCTACTCGGAAGGGCACTGCTGTCCGACAAGCTACAACTGCAGCAGCGGCAGCACGGGCAACAACGGTACGTCTCGGCGTCGTGCGATTCCCCCCGCACAGGGTCACTGACTTCTCTAGCGCACACCCATATACACGTTTATATTAATAATAATAATAATAATATTAATATCGCGTTTACGTCCAATGTGCACGTTCACTTTTTGTTTTCCTATTCTCAAATCGTTCTTTGGGAATATACAATAAATCGCCGTTACAAAGAGTCATTTTTCATTTCAGAATCTCACGTCAGTCCAACTACGACGACGATGACGACGACCACGACGATGACTACGACAGCCGCTACTATAACGTCGCCATCCACCGTGACCACCGATGTCGTCCCGCTCAGCAGTTCGCCGGCGCTGCCGACGTCTTCGTCAGCGCCATCGCCGTCATCTCCGTTCGTGATGTCTACGGTAAACTATTATTATTACAATCCGTTTTTATTTAATGAAATTGTTATGAAAATCATGTTGAAATGATACGAGAACATACTTTAGAAATTACAACCTTTATTTTATGATAATATAGTAGTTTTAATCCAAAAATAATAATATTTTTCAAGATATTTGCTAAAATATTTTCCCAGAAAAAATGAGCAAATTTAAAACATTATAAAATAGGTTTAATCGAGTGAAAGAATAATTTGCTTTCAGTATAATATGTGCCAAGTATAATATGTGATAACTGCTAATCATTAATGGATGTCTATTATTGAAAAATTATCGATGAAGCGAGGCTAATTAGAACTATCTTCTCTCTCTCTCTCTCTCTCTCTCTCTTCCTATCCAATATCAAAGTTTAATGTATTTACAATTGACTATTTGCAATATGTAAATATAAGAGTATAATGAAATGATGTCCTCCCACATAATCATACGTTATTAAATGTCCAGCATTTTTACAATTCTAGGTCTTGGATATTTTTACAGCTCATTAAATGATGAGTTAGGTTAACCAACTTAGTTTGATTAACTTCTTACATTCTACATTTTTTTTTTTTATTTTATTTAATAATCATTATAAATTAACAATATAAAGATATTAACTTATATACTATTTAATTATTATCAATCCCTTTTAAGCTAAGCTTTTGTTAGGAATTGAGAGTATACAGTGTTAAAAGAAATTAACAACAATTTTTAAATTATGTACATTAAAAAATTAATATAAAATATATACAGTCGAAAAGATTAAGTAATAAAAAACAAAACAAGTTGTCATATATACAATACACAAATTCTTGAATATTATTACTTACTATTTAACATACAATAAAAATGTGGCAATAGATATAAAATCAAATTAAAAACTTAGACTAATTCTAAAAATAACCAGTTATAAATAATATTTTTAACATTACCTTGATGTAAGTGAATATTTTTTTTTGCTTCATAAGGCATTAAACTAAAATGGGTGGGTCCCAGATAGTCAACAAATGATTGACCGAAAGATTTTTTTGAAAACTTAACTGGAATGTCATAGACTCTATTTTCTCTTTTGTTTTTATAGAAAGGGATACTGTTTTTTTTTTATTAGACGTTTATAAATGAACATAATTACAATTTTTTTATAAAGTGATCGAATAGGTAATACGCCCAAATCTAAGTAATTTTGTCTAGTTGATCCTTCCAGAGTACATTTATTTAAACAAATTCGTACTATATTATTTTGATTGACTTGCAACTGTCTTAAAACGCCATCTCCCATTCCACCCCATACTAATAGACCATATTGATATATTGATTGATACAAGGCAAAATATATCATACGTATAGTTTTTTTTGGTATCAAGTTTTTGAGTTTATTAAATTTATATGTTATTGCGCGTAGCTTCCCTACAACATTATGTGAATGAAGATTCCATCTTAGGTTGTTATCAAAAATAATCCCTAAGTACCTTATTCTTGAGACTTCTTTAATACGTTTGCAAGTGTGTACATTGTATATTTCACTATTAGTGCAACTATGTATTGTTATTGCGTTCATATTTGTAAGAGTTTTATTTATGGAAAAAGTCATGAACATAGTTTTTTCATCATTTAATATTAGATTTTTTTCACTAAGGCATTTATGAACTTCGTTTATACCAATTGTGGCTTTAGAATGAACTCCTTCCCACGTTTTGTCCGTGAAAAGTAGACACGTATCATCAGCATATGAGACTACCTGACCATCCAAATTAAGATCATATACCGAGTTTATGTATAAAATAAACAAAATAGGACCCAGAACACTACCTTGAAGAACACCATATTCAATATATCTATCTTGGCTTGTAACATTATTTATTTTGACTCTTTGTTTTCTATTTGTTAGATAACTACGAAACCAATTTAGGCTGCGGTCATTTATTCCAAAACTTGGTAATATTTGTAGAAGAGTTTTGTGATTTACTGTATCAAAGGCTTTAGCTAGATCCAAAAAAATAGCTATTACTTTGCTTCCGCTATCTAATTCATTATATATAAACTGTGTCGTACTATAAAGGGCGTCATCAGTACCTAAGCCAGGTCTAAAGCCAAATTGGTTATTAGATAACAGTTGATTTTCCTCCAAAAAATCAATTAGCCTAGCTTTAATTAGTTTCTCTAAAATTTTGGAAAAACTTGTCAACAAGGATATTGGCCTATAATTGTTTATATTTTTACAATCACCACCCTTTAAAAGAGGCTTAACTACCGCAACCTTAAAATAATCAGGAAAAATACTTTGTTTTATACTTAGGTTATAAATGTAAGCTAGTGGATTAACTATCAAATCAATACTATTTTTTAATAATTTAATTGTTACTCTGTCAAAGCCTGCCGCAGTGTCATCTTTAAAGTTTTCGACAATTTTTAGAATATCTGCGTTCTCAATCTTTTTTTTAAATAAATTGTCGAAAGAAAAATTGTAATTAACATTTGAAAATTCTTTGTTCATCCCATTTTAACACATTTAACCTATTAATTTGCAATGTCCTACATGAGTACATAAATTAATGCTATTTATTATGTTTTTTGAGTTGTTAGTTTATTTAGTAAACTCCTCATAAGTCATAAACTCGCAAGTCAAACAGTAGTTATGAAATAAAATAAAAAGGCGTACAAATATGCAATATAAATTACATTACCGTGTGTTAAAAAGATGGCGGAGACCGAAAGTACACTTAGTACTATAACCGAAGAAAAGAATATGACGAATCCAATGACCGAGGATCCTATGGAATCGAGACATGCCAATCCTGTTGGTTTAATGCACGATGACTTTGGTGGATTTAACGTCACTGAAAAGTCGAATAATTTTGAAATGGATTACGATGAACCAACGTTACCACCGTCCTTACCAAACCTCAAGTAAATTATTTATATCTCACTTTTCACTTTCCTATTTTTTTTTCTAATAAAATAATTATACTTAAATATTGGTTTATTAATACTTGATTTAATATTTAAAATGTGTTATATTAAATTGTTATTACAGGATCATACCATTTTTAGCAGCGGATGCAGTTGTTGATGATCCTGCCGCAGTATATGATAATTATCAACCAGTAGTTGAACGTGTGTACAACGTATCAGATGTAGATGAACCGCCCTCGCCTGTGATAAACAGTTTTTCTCCGCCTATTGAGACCGAGGGTAATTATTTAAACTCTGTAATTGATACTTATGATAAATAAATAAGCACTATTTACTTCTATAAAATTTATTTCCAAATTAATGTACTTTCAAAAAAATAAATAAATTCCTTAAAGTTTTTATTTTGTTGAAGCTCATAATATAACATATTAAATATTTAGGTGGATTTCTTCCAAAAGATACTCCAAATGGTGCTAACTACGTATCTAACAAATTTCGAACGACCACGGAACACGGAGTTATACAACCTATTGTTCATCTGGATGAACCTATTGTTGGACTTCCACCGATAGGATCAGGTAATTTTTTAAATTAGTGTTTGATTAATTAAGTTTATTCACATGTTGCAAGTTACATAATCTGAAATAGACCATAAGAAACTATTAAGCTCATGCCTATTTGTAAACTAGATTTTTTTAAAATTTAATATTTAAATTATATAACTTTTGTTGTTTCCAACTATATTATATTGTTGATCAATAAAGTTATAACTTAAAAAGTCCGGCTACTATCAAATTATATCAAATAATCCTTGTTACAATGTATACAATTAATATAGGTATGTACTCCATTTAAATACTAAAAAATTACACTTAATTACATCATTAAATCATTTTTTTTTACAACAACATTTATATTCAATTATAAATGTATATTATATTATAATTTCTTAAACATGTTATGCATAGTTTTTACAATTAATATTAAGGATGATGTTATTAAATTTCTAACCATTATTTAGTTAAAAAATAATTAGACGTGCTAGTATTCTCCTAAGTATATACCACCTCCAATAACAGTCTATGGTCCATGTATTTGTTATGATGATAGGGTTACTTATTATTTACGGGCTTATGGACTTTTGTCAAAATATTTGATAGCTTGTAAACGTGTACCCATTTCGTGTATGCAGTAATAAGCTGTATATTTAAGTATTTCACTAATAACAACTGATTTGTTTTATAACACTCGATATTAATTTAATATTAGGAAATTTTTATTCTGTTACTTTTTTGCACTTTTTTACAAGTAAAAAGTTTTATGAATAATATTATATAATTAAGTATAGTTATTATTTTTAGATGTGAAAAATTTAATTTAATAATATTGTTCTTCACTTAAGCGCAACAATTTATTTTAAAAAAGCCACAACATTTGTTAAAATATGTCAGTTTTCTCATGTGATTAGCGATTTTGTTTTTCAAAAACAGTTATTTATAACATTTTTTATGACGATGAATTATAAAAGTAATTTGTTAACGGTGACGACCTTTGAATTAAATATTTTTTTTTTTTTACTGTACAGTTTGGTGCATGTCCAATGGTAAGAAGTATAAACATGGCGAGTTGCTGACCGATCCGAGCGCTTGCAACATATGTATTTGTTTCAACGCCAAAATTGTGTGCCAAGAAAATTGTCCAGCCGTTAAAGTAGGCTGCCAACGAGTTAGTGACCCGAACAATAGCACTTGCTGCGGTAGAATCATTTGCAGTAAGTTGTGGATGATAATGTTTAAATTAATTATAACTTATAAGTATTTGTACATTAAATGTTTTTAAAATCCAGTAATATTTGATCATCAAAACTTTATCAGTAGAAAAATCTCTTTAAAAATCTTATTATATTTATTTTTTGTGCGTACAAACATTGTCTACATATTCCAGCCACATTATGCCCAAACGTCTTATAATACTTCAGCTACCTTTAATAGAAACCAACAAAAATAAGGAAAATGTATTAAATAATTAAGATACATACACTCTATATTATATTATGTACATTTCAAACAAAAATGTATCACAACATTTTGATTAAAAACGGGATGTTTCAAATTATTGAATTATTTATTAACTTTTCAGATAAATTCAACTATACAAATTTTACCAAAATAAGTGAAATCTCACTTTTATGATGTTTACATTAGATTTTAAATTTCCAGGCAAAATCCATTAGTATTAATAAGTAAAAATAGGTTCTAGAATGAGTTTGAGTGGTTTTTGAAATTACAATTTAACTGACCCACAAATCAATACCAAAAATATATGTTTAGTTAATTTAAATTTTATATGATACAGGTGAATCTGAAAACGATATTACTACGGAAAAAATTAAGCCGACAGAAATAGCATCCGAAACTACTACAACTACTTCAAAAATTAAAGATGCAGTTATAGAGCACATTATTTATTCTACACCATCAACAACTAGTAAACCAGTTGTAACTTCACCGTCGACAACTGTAAAGATTTCCACGTCTTCTGAGCTAACAACGTTAAAACCAATTACAACTACTTTTAAATTAATTACAACTTCGGCTCCAACAACTGAAAATTTGATTATTTCTTCAACATCTACTCCTATTAAGCGTGTAGAAATCACTACACCTCTACCCAAACCACTCGAAGACGAAGATTATAGTTTTGAAAGTATGTTTTCATTTTTGTTTAACGGCGACACACAAGAGCAACCATCGACTCCTTCCTCGAAACCGTTTCCAAACTACATGGAGGCAGAGACTCGTATAGAACACAGAACGGATGATGAAATAGACGAAAAAATACATTTAATCGACACAAAACCACAAACCGGATCTGCGATAATTGCCGGACAAATGCTTAAAACTAATCCTAATTCGGACACGAATCCAAAAGACCAACTAGCTATTAAGCCATTTTTTGATTTAAAACAGCATACAGAAAACAAACATGACAAAAACGAATCACATGATATCAACAAAACTGTAGAAGCCAAACCTAATGTTGAAACTAAGCAACACGTTGACGTAAAACAAAATCTAGAAATTAAATCACACCTTGAAGCCAGCCCACACGCTAATAATAAACATCAAGCGGAAGTTAAGACACATTATGGCGTAAAAGAAAATACCCAGGGTACACAACAATTTAATTTTAAGCATCGTGATGATGTAAAACCTTACCAGGACTTTGGTAAGCATCAAACTGAAGTAAAATCACACTTTGATGTCAAAGATCAATCTGAAGCAAGACCATATTCAGATTCAAAACTTCAGTCTGAAATCGAAATCCACACAGATATAAAACATCAGACTGAAGTGAAAACACACTTTGATGTCAATGAACAGGTTGGAGAGAAAACCGTGAAACCATTTATCGATTTTAAACTTCCAACCGAAGTTAAGCCACATTCTGATTTCCAACAACACATTAATGTCAGTTTTCGACCAGAAATTAAACAGCATACCGAAGTCAAATCAAATATTGGTATGAGGCCACTGAAGACTAAGGTCGATGGAGAGTTCAATTCAGCACCTTCCATGCTAAAAATATCTGGTTGTAATATTTACGGACGTATGTACCGAGTAGGAAAAATAATTGCCGAATTATCTAATCCGTGTTTAGAGTGTATGTGTACAGAAATCGGAGTGCATTGTAACCAATTGAAATGTTGATAAGCTGTGCATTTCTAATAACACACTGTCAATCAAAAAAAAAAAATTATTCATAAATAACATGGTATTTATGGTTGATAATATTACCAAGCCACAATTTTTGCTATATATCAGCCAAGTTCACCGAAAAATGAAATAAAATTATTAATGATAAGGAATTGGCAGTTTAATATGCATACATAATTGTGAAGTTTCGTTTTAGATACAAAGTAAAATTAGTTAATTTATTCGTATGTGTTGAAGTTATGATGGTTTCGGTATAATAAAATATATCGATAGGTAACCTGTAAACACTGTGATCTCTTGTCAATTAATCAAATCTATTTAAATAGAGACATTTAAGCGTTATATATATTAAGTATTATTTATAAGTAACATATTGAGCATTCTCATGCTTTTAGTTTGTTTTTTTACATTTTTTTTTATTCAACATTTATTTTTGTAAAAATATATTTATAAAACAATAACATTAAACACTAGTTTAGTATGAACAATCACATATATATTTATATTCAAGATTCAGAATATCAAATCATTTCTAACAAAAAGTTCAAAAATAGTCCAAACTTATAGTTAAAAATTCTGAATTTCGGGTAATTTCCATATAAGATATTAATCATATAAAGCTTATATTATGAAATAAGATAATTTTACTGTACTATAATCAAAATTATGTTAAACTAATTTTTAATACATAAACTCATTGAATTTTTATTATCGTTTTGGTGAATACACAAAAAATATATTTTGGTGAGGGTTTCAGGTTTTCCAGGGCTAATATAACAGCAATTAAATAACGAATAACGACGGACAATTTGATTTAATTACCTTTAATTATCATATACATTTTACATGGACCAAAACTACTGATTGTTAAGTGTGGGAATAAAAATATAAATATGCATTTTCTTACAATTTTGGTAAGGATGAACCCTGAAACTCTCTCCTTGTATACGTGCCGGAGTGAATATTTATTAATAGTATAAGTATCTACATTAGTTTGTTGATAAAATAATAAATAAATTATCGTCTACCGAAATAAAAATTATACATTTTAGGATGTCGTTGGAAGGCTACATTAATTTATAACTTATAAGTTAACGTCAAGTGATTTTGAAAAGATTATTTGTGTTTATTTGTATTTAGTTTAAAATATATATATATATATATTTCCTATTTTTATATAAGTGCTTGTAACAAAATAAAAATAAATATCTAAATATTTTACTACCATTGTTAAGTACAATTATTGCGATTTTTAATATGTATTTGTGTATTTCGTTTAGGTAGGTAAATGTTTTGGAGATTGTTATGGTTGTAAATGGTTAGTGTAATTTTATGAAATTAATTCATTAATTTTAAATTAAGCTTCCCCTACAAGAAAAAAATAAATATATTTAATAGAAAA
Organism: Periphyllus acericola; assembly: GCA_949715065.1. NCBI lineage: Eukaryota > Metazoa > Arthropoda > Insecta > Hemiptera > Aphididae > Periphyllus > Periphyllus acericola. The sequence goes on along the minus strand of OX454265.1, from coordinate 42,896,161 downwards.
AGTTGAGCTTATACGGTATATTTTACATTTTGCACCTGACATTTTAGTGTAGCAATTGGAAATATTTTATTTTATCCCGGATGATTTGGAATAATGGAAGAATTATATCGAAGATAGATGTCAAGGTGGACGCATATATATTAATCTATATATATAAAAATGGAGACAAAAAATTCGAAATTGCATCAGTTGAGAACGGCTGGGCCGATTTGGCTCAAATTTTTTTTAAATGATAGAGAATGTCGGGGAGCGGGTTTATAGCATAAATTATGGACCTAACTCCTGTGAGTTAGAGATTTAGAGACAAAAACTGAGTTACTCCGGTGGTGCCCTCTAGCAGATAAAAATAAAAATATAAATATAATATAAATAATAATACAAATATCGATAATAGCAGGGCTTGAAATCGATTAATATCGATAAAAATCGAAAAAAAAAATATATTTTTATATTCTGGTTGATATACATTTTTTATTATAGACACTTAGAACTTTAGAGTAAACAAATATAATAGTTGGCACATTATTCATTTTATTTTTAAACATTATCGTTTTATGTTATCTATGAACTTTTTCAATCAAAAACGACTATTGTTTTTTGGAGAGAATTTTTATGCTTGAATCATGCCTCCTATGAGAAGAACAAACATTGGACGGCGTACACGTAATGCAAGAAACATTAATGAATTTAGACGTGCTCATAATACACAGGCCCGCGCTGCTCAAACGCCGCCTCAAATACGACAACATGTTAATATAAGAAGAAGAAGTTCAGATGTAGCCTTGAATCGCGCTGCTTTCGAATACGATTCCGCAGTCGCTTACAAAGATCTTTTGTGTGTTGATATCGGCAATGTTTGTTCTTCTCATAGGAGGCATGATTCAAGCATAAAAATTCTCTCCAAAAAACGTTTTTGATTGAAAAAGTTCATAGATAACATAAAACGATAATGTTTCAAAATAAAATGAATAATGTGCCAACTATTATATTTGTTTACTCTAAAGTTCTAAGTGTCTATAATAAAAAATGTACAGCGGATTCAGTTTCCCGTTAGATTGGCTTTTGCGATGACAATCAATAAATCGCAAGGCCAATCGTTGGAAGTCTGTGGGATCAATTTGGAATTTCCATGTTTTTCGCACGGGAAGCTGTACGTTGCCAGTTCGCGTGTTGGAAAACCGTCTTCGTTGTTTATTTTTGCACCAGAAAACAAAACGAAAAACATTGTTTATCAAAATGCAATATATTGATTTCTGTAACAATTCATTACAATGGAATACTTGAATTTTATTATCAATCTAGACTTTATTTGAAGGCGTTAAGTTCACCGGGTCAACTTAATTAAAAAAAAAAAATTTAGGCAAAACAACGTTTGCCGGGTCAGCTAGTATATTATATATTGACTAGGGATCGAATAAAGCGAGTAATGCATTTATAAAAGGTGTTTAACCTATCAGTTCAGTACAAGGTGGAAGTTGAGAATCTATGCAGATTGCAGACATGGTATACAGAAGGCATAATAATATAGTCAACATAAATTCATGTGTACAAACAAGGCAGTCGGAAGAATTAAAAAATAGATTCGGGAGGTGATCAAGAGTGACAAAATGCGACCAGTGTAAAATGGAAGTCGAGTATTACAATAACGACTGACCTCTATATAAATTAGCTGGGAAATGGCGAAGAGGAAGTAGAAGAAATAATTCTTTGTCGGTTCATCATTAGTCACACACCCGAACAATACATAGTACATGAATATATATAATAGACTTTGGTATAACGTATAAAATATGAATTAATATTTTAAGTACTAAAGCGGTAACGTGGTATCTATGATAAAGTATACCAATAATTATTAAATTCTTGATATTTTTAGGCGGCTTTTCAGCATTTTCGTAAAAACAGAGTTATCATTTGTCATTAATACAACAGTTTTGGTAATCGGAATCTAAAATATCTAGAATGATATAAATATGATATTATTAGTAAAAAATTGATTTAATCTATACATTTTCTTAACGGATGTTTAATTATTTTTCCTGCAGTAAAAACAAGATATTATTATATTTGAATTCGTACTTGGTCATTGGTGTTGGTTTCATCAAAAGATGTATTTCTATTTTCACAGAGAGGTAAAGGTGAAACGTATTTCCAACGCAATTTTTGCATGCATATTTTATATTATACTATATTCATTATTCATTATATATGTACCTGAACATAACCTCAAATACTTTGATAATTAGTAGTAGCATTCAGATTTAAATAACTAGGCAGGAATAGGATAACAACTTTCAACTCCTACATGAGTAATTAACATAATTTTTATTTATGACCAACAGAATGAATATGTTAGACCATTTCAAAGAAATTCGTTTGGATAAATTAATATCTACCAACTTATTTTTTACAATTTAAAATATTTCTACAACTAAATATTATTTAAAGAATAAACATCATATTGTCACCAATCACCATAGATTATTAGTTATAAAAATCAAAATTTATATTTTCACATTCCAAATTATCTAAATTCATAAAAAACCTAAACTATTATTATTTATCCATTTTGCCGTCATACTTGATTTATTCAGAATATTTGATATATAACATTAATTTATTATACAGGATAAACTCTTTAATAAATTCTGGGAACATATTATAATATAGTTTGTGACTAGATCGTAAGTTAGAAATCTGAACAAGTAAAATAATCGTACAAACAGCTTAAGAAACCTACCCCCATTAGTAATTTTCTCATTAACTTGTTAAGGAGATTAAATGTGACAATTTATTTTTCACAGTATAGGTACTACACGCGCAACATAAGGATTAAGATGTTTTCGGAAGTCGATTGATTTATTGGTGCGATAAGAATTTCGGAAAATCCTTCATCAAATCTACTTTACTTAGGTCTTAGAGTGTACAAATTCAGAGATTTATGTTTTATTTCAGGTGTATAATATGTGCCCAAATAGTATATCATTATTAAAAATAACAGCAAACTGAACATATATATTTGCTTAGGCAACACATTTTACTACAAAGCATGTATGTTGCGAATCTTTTATTGCAAAGTGAATCTTGAATTCTGTAAAATACCTGAGCATTCTGTGGAATACCTAAACTGAGCAGGAAAAGTAGAATAAACGTATGTAATAACTAGGTAATCTATAGAATACCGGATCTCACGTAGGAAGTGTATTAAATCTATTTAAAATTACACAATATTTTCCACATTCGTGAAATGCGCATTCACTAAATGTACCAATAGTGATCAATAAATATCATCAATTATCTGATCGCAGGGTTGTCAAATGCACACGCGAGCCAAAATTTCAAACCAAAAATTGTTCGTGCGAAAAAAAACAATATTTTATGCGATTCAAAAATCAAAATTTCACTCGTCAACTTTATGCTGCGATGAATAAACAATAAATAAATAAAAATCATAAACAGTCTTCGATTGAATACTGTAACTAAATGTCATGGCTTACCTAATATAACGCTGGAATTCTATAGAAACCCTAGGAATTGTATATATTGTCCAGGTACAATTTAAACGGTAACATTAAAATGGAATACATTGACAAGCAGTACAAGGGATTCTATAAAAAGCCCATTTATCGTGTAGTAAATAACGATAGTGTAAAACTGTACTGGTCGCATTGCACAGTTTACACGACGGTTGACAATAACACCTAGCAGTAGTAGAAATAATAATAATAAAAAGTTGTCGAACGAACGTTTTGCGCTTACGGAATTTGAACCGGCTCGTCGCGCCTCGTACTATCGCAGTAGTTTTGCCAATTTGTTACCCGTTATTGAGACCATTGAGTATGCGGTTTTCAACTGTTGCGTGTATCCTAATGGGTTGCGGTATCGTTTTCGGCACGAAAATGCAGAGCGAACGGTCGGTGGAAAGGTAAATGATGGTTAACGGGTGACGATAATAAACAACCGACTCCGTTTGGAATACGAGTCGCACAACATTATAAATCGACTAAGCGTGTGTATTAATTTGATGTACGCGTACTGTGTATGGCTGTGCGTAAGACAGGGGAAATTGCAGAACTTTCATTTCAAAATGATCGCGGTGGATTCCCGTGGAATCAAAAACGGCTACAGGAGACTACGTGTTACCGCTGACGGATCGATACGTTTGAGAAAACGCTGACGAAACGGACGTGCAGTGGACCGGAGATGACGCGTACGACTCGTACCGTGTGCACACAATATTATGTTATACGACTCGCGACTGTATGTACCGTACACTACAAATATATTATAAGTATTATGTTATACATATAGTTTTCTTTTTTTCATCTCTTTTCGTGCATACTTTGATAAGTCACGAGCATCCGTACACAGTTCTCAGACACCCTCCGTCAGATGATTACATAGGTTTTTTTTTTCGCCGTCCGTTCTTACATTGTAATAATACAACAATAACAATGATACGATATTCGTAATATACATACGCAAACAAACACACGCGTAGTATTGAGCTGGCATTGTAACGTAGTACATAATAATAATAATATGTAGACGGACGCTGTCTAGCGCATACAAAAGGACTAGTCAAACACACCGTGCCCGTTCAACCCGTTCGATTCTCGAGTAGCCCCGCAGGTACGTAGCCACAATAACATCGCGTTGCCGCCGTGTGGTGTCGTCGTAGCCGGAGCTACTGTACACGTAGCGCGCGCGGAATAATGTGACGAGGAGCCAGGAGACGCCGCCGTGGAAACGTAATACCTGTACGGCGGTTAATCGTGCGTACGGATAGGGAACAAAAGAGCGCATTGGGTGTGTGATATTGTAATGAAATCGCGAGCGACATACAAATGACGTGGTGTACAACAATAATGTACGCGATGCGACGGAGACGACGGCGACCGGGTTTGTTGAACCTATATCATGTTATACTATGTGTTCGCTTTCGGAAACGACCTGCCAGGACGAAATTTCATCGTCGGTCCGCTGTGCCAGGACATTGATGAAGGACACGACTCCGCCGTTTCGGACACCGCAGCGCGTCAAAGTCTCTGCGATCCGCGGGAACGCTGGTGGTCGGTACGGAACGTACATTTGTGTACAAGCGAAACCGTTAACACTGTATACACGTCATATACACAGGCGATCAAAGGGAAACGCTCACCACTAGCCGGTCAACCCGAGGACCAAAATTGTGGGAGACATCTACAAAATAGATGTCGAGTTGATCAACCAATATCAACTATAAACCTAATTGGTACCACGGGAGAAGGGAGCCCCATCAATCGTCGGACCGGTATACCACCCCGGAACGTGATGCCCTTCAAGGTTGAGGTGCCTACCTCGGTGTGTCCCTCCATGGCCCGTGAAAAACGCTCAGCGTTTACATACGGTCCATGGCTGTAGATTACGCTTGCGTACATCAACAAACCAAAAGGGACTCCAATGTATACACGTCATCGCGAACGACACTGCAGCGGTTTCGCGTCGTGCGTTATAACGTTGTATAGATAAATTGATCCCGCACGTTCCCACCTTTTTTCGATCTTTGTTTTTAAAAAAGGAATATTCAAGCGGTTAAAAGTCGCGCACGCCCGTGTAGATATGACGTATGGACTATGGAGCGAGTGCGCATCACAGTTGAGTGATTTGTAGCACGTGCATATTATGATTTACGATAATATACGGTACACCGGTGTAAAACTGGTATAATAATTCACTATCGAAATTACAATGATTTGACACTATAGTATGTTCTATATAGAGTAGGGCGCAGGAAGATAAGAGAGAATTGATGTCAAACAGAAGTAATATGCGATGTTTACTGTTTACGTTAGTACTCGTATTATGTTCACTGTAACGTACGGAAAAACTAAAAAAAAATTTGACGCAACATCGTAGTATAATTTTTTTTCCAACACAATAGTTGTTGATTTTTCTTGTTCGACAATAATATTATATACTTAAAGATATTACGTGGTAAATACGTATATTGTAATGTACTAACGACATCGTTTTCAAATACTGCAGTCAGTGTAGATATAACGTTGTAAACAACTATGTTGACTCGTCATGTCTAATATTATAATATTATTATTACAGTAGAACTTATAAATAAAATATGTACTGTACATTTTACTAAAGGTAATTGGTCCAACATGATTGTAAGTGTTTCACGAGTAACAACTATTTTTTTTTTTTAACAACCAAACATATATAAATATCACTTATCAATAGGTCGTAGTGAACAAAAACAAGGAAAGAGTACCTGTAGGTGATTATTCAATTGACTTCGTTAAGTGAAACGAGTATCATATTATATTATCTTGGTGTTATGGTCGATAAATCCCGTTTTTGTAATTTTTTTTTGTCATCGTCATAAAGTGAATTAGCATTCAAATTAGGTTTTGCCTTTTACTAAAATATATATTATTATACTTCCATTTCTGTCGCCGGTGATTTAACAAACGTAGGATTTATTGGCATAATCGGTATTATATTAGTTGATAAATACGCTGTTGTTAATTTAAATCATAACGCGATTTCATCTTACACACTTGTATAACTGGGCAAATTATACTATGTATAGATTAATGTTTTAGCGCGAAATGAAGATTATGTGATATTTACACATGTTTCACAACGATATATTGTATCGACCGTTCCGATTGACGTTGATCCGTTGTTGGAATATCATGTAAGGTTGTAAAGGATACCGAATCGTATTGAAAAAAACCTGTCAATTGTGTTCCGATTACGTTTAGAAGATTCTCACCTCCCCTTACAATATATATTGTCTACAATCATTATTGAACCCTATAGGCCGTACAGGTGCAACGACATGGTATATTGGTGTTGCGCATATACATGCTATTAATTGTTAATGTTTTATTTATTTCGATGTCATGGTCTGGTTCAACAGAGCCCAGAGGTGATGTCCTCCGTTGGGTGACCAACAAAATGATGCTCTAGGCAGGTACCCGCTCACCTATACAGCGAGAATGAATATTATGCGTTATTCATTATCCCGCATTTCCACCACAATACAAACATAATTAACTACAGATCAACAAGTTCCATGGGTGTATACGGCGTCTATTGTACACGATGCATTGTAAACAAACATTACATTAAAACGACCGACTGCTGGTTCTGACACGGTGTGGCCCTACCTCGTCTTGTATTTATCTTGTTTAAAAGGCAAAATGGATTAATGCGGGGAAAAAATGAGATTCTTTTCATCTACACGGATTCCCTTGTTTACCATCGAATAATACTAGTATAATAATGGGCATTATATAATAACTCAGCACTCGCGAGTGTTCCACGAACCCTTTTATTCGTGTAACTTCTTTGTTTGGCATTGACTTTAACACTATATACGAGGGTGATATTTCGATTGAATGCAAACGTTAAACATAACAGGCTCTGGTGATTTGTTTAATTGCAAAAATGTCCTGGTCTAACGACCAATAGTCGTTGAACTTGACACTAGAACAAAATACGACAAGATTCGTTCCAATCTACTTGAAGTAATCGACGAGCTATAAAACTTGTACGTTAAGCCGCTTATTTTCGATTTAGTTATTCGAAAAAAAAACTGAACTCTTTATTTCGTGAGCCGTAACTAGCGAGAAAACTGGAATAGTACATATTATTTTTTTAGGTCTTTAACATTATATATAATGCACAGTTTCCAGATAATCTCTCCATTATTGCCATATGTCGATAACTATATAAATCTTATAGAACGGGATGTTAGGTTTCTAATTTTTTCCAATTAAATTTCTCACAGTTCACAATAAGCTTTCAGTGTCGAATGATTTATTTGATTAAAATATTTAATACAACATTGATGCGCATTCATACATGCCACATGAATAAATACCACACCTCTGCACGATGGTATATGATGGTATAAATATGGTACACAATGTATATGCATAAGAATCTTCAAAAATCATATTTGTTCGATTTGTCCTTGGTAGCTATTTGATATCGTCTCTTTAGGTGTGTGTATAGGTATATATATTTATTTGAACATTTGCGCGATGGTCACATTGTTCAATCGTTCGAGCCAGGTGTTTGGATAGGTACACTACCATGAAAAATGCACGTATATAACATATACATACTTATACAAAGTATTTTATACAATATATTATAAAATCCCTCGTAGCAAACAATGTATCACAAGGGTATCTATAAAAGCCGCCAGAACATTACGAAATGGGGTGAATACAAAAAAAGTGCATCGATCCATAAAAGGTGGTTAGGATTTCTTTAAGATTTTTTCCTTCGTACATTTACGTTTCTACATATTTACTCGTATATTATGTATATATATATATATATATATAGGTACGTAAAAACTAAATATAGGTTAGGTAATTTATGAATTATCTGTTATCATCTTTGAAATAATATCAATATACATATACGAGTATATATTATATAATATATTCAATATCCAAGTGAATAAAAAAAAAAAATTGAATTTAAATAATGTTTGATTGTTAGCCATATACAACTTGGTAAACTTAATAAGTTAATACCGTTTAATTTTAATGATATTAATTATCATCTGTACACACGAAGGCTTATGTATAGATCCCCCACTCGCAATCGAGATAACTTTTTCTCGGTAAATCCATCAAAAAAAATTATTATAGTTTCGCGAAACACTTAATCGTAGGTTCGTTATCGTAGTCTGCCCGCGATTGACGCAAGAACAATATGATATGTTGTTAAAAAAAATAAAAAAATGTTTAAATTCGTCTGTAAACCTCGAATTTGGAATGTGACCTATAAATATATGTACTTACAAAATGCTAACGACGAATAATTTTATCTATGCAAATGCAGTAACTCCACACACACATACACGCGTACATATAAATGTAATGTATTATACATGTATAGGTTGACTTCGTGTTCTTACCGACAATACCTAACAAGCAAGCAGGCATCGACCTTGTTACAATCGTTGTACACGCTGAAGTCTCGCGTGGGACAGTCGCACGTATTATATAGGCGCACCATCGCGAATATAAATCGGACCCAAGTGCGATTCAGCGATTTCCCTGCAACTTAGCGCACATGACTTATGCGATACATACCTGTACTTATTTTATTATATTCAATAAACATACTCTTGTACTCAGTGGCGTAGCCAGGGGGGGTTTTGGGTGTTGTAACCCCCCCCCAAGGATTTTCAAGCATTATTTTGTATTTTCATATTTTTTAAATTATTATTCATTCCGTGAATGCACGGCGGTCATTAGTAGATGACCAATGGTGACCAATCATAGAGCAGTGGTCATTTTGTGTTGTTTCGTTGCCTATAACGATGCATATTATCACGGTGCGATTGTTACATGGAAAATAGTGCATTTTCGTCTCGAATATTAGTGAATGTGCGTGACTTTCGTACACAACATCATATTGCACCCTGATGACGTCCTAAATAAATTAGCATCAACAACAAGAAAAATACGGTTAATGTAATGTAATTAAAATATTTAATGACTTTAAATTTTTAAATAAAGTATAATAAAATAAAAAATATTTTCTATGTATACTTCCTATTGTATAGACCTGAACGGTAAACCCCCCCCCCATTGAAAAATCCTGGCTACGCCACTAGTTGTACTGCATAAAGGACGACGGATTTCAAGCCGTTGACGCCAAAGATAATGGGCAACGCACGTGCATCCAACGGGAACATCGTGGGCGGTAGATGTTTGGATGTCCGACGCCACCCCGTAATAGTCGTGGTCGGGGGGTGAAACTCAAGCGGACCCGGGCAGAGTGCTGCAGCGATTGGTAAAAAACTAAAAACTCACGTGGAATAGGTTCTCGTCCGTCTGTTCACTATCGGACCCGGGCCGAGCATGCATGGTCTTGGTGGGCGATAAGTGGTGAGCGAATCTCGACGCGTCCGGCTCGCCGTTTGGGTGCACGGAATCGTTCATGGCGCTACGAGGAAAAATCGGAAGTGCGGCACAGTTGTCGGCCGGCAGCGTGAGCGCGTGTACACAGCAAAAAGGGTATAATAACAATAATAATAATAATTATTATACGAGTAAAAAGCGGAAATCCTGCGCGTCGGACGGACAAAGGCGGCTGCGGCGGAAAAAAAGGCGAAACACTACAAAAGTACAATGTACGAACACTTTCATGACTGGGGTGCCGAAGAGCTGATAAACGCAGGACGAGCCGGCGCACCAAGCCTAAAAACATCTTCATTATTACATATTATTATTGGATGTTATTACGATTTGATAACGATAAGCGGAAACGAAATCGAATCTCAGGGATGCCGGCGTAGGAAGAGGCCGTGATGAAAAAGCAAATCAAATGGTTTTCGATTGTCTTCATTTGGATCACTTTTCGGAACAAACGTTTATCGGACCCACGATGTATCTTCTGTACATCGTGGTTCCATCGATACAAATCGTTCTTCTGCCATTTAAGTGTGGCTCCATGTCTCGAATGAAAGCAACATTGTTGAACACAACAAAACCTGCGAAACGGTTGCTTCCATCGCGCCTCAATACTGCTAAGAACCTTGATAAAACGGAACCATTGAGTCCCCGTTTATTCGAACAAATCGTCAGAGCGGTGACATATAGTTCGTACTATTTTGTACGTTGATGTGCGATTTATTATTATACAGACGTGTTGTCCGTGCGGCGACCAAAGCGTGTCTGCGCACCTACCACCGGTTTTTAGCAATTATTCGATTCTACTTTCGGATTGATTATCGCTAATCAACAATATTATCTTTCGATTGAGAACACACGTTTCATGACGGCGCACGAACGTGTCGAGTCGTGGGCACGGTCGTCTACCGTGGTGTGTACTCCGTTCGAAACGAGATCGGTACAGGCGGGGCGAGTTCGGACTTCAAACGAGCTGAAACTGTATTGTTACGTACGACAGCCCATCGCGGTCAAGTTCATAAACACGCCTAAACTATAGGTCTGCGTCCCTAGAGAACGCGGCGGGTTGAATCGGCGGGACGAAAACCGGTCGCCGCCGCCCCGTACCGATCTCATTTCGAACGTAGCTCAGGTTTTGAGCGTTTTTTCGTTCGATAATCTCAAGTTGACCCCACGTGTGACTTCGAATTCACTCGAGAAAACCTCTAGGGTCAATCGAGTATAGTTGTATGCTCCGTCCAGCGAGAGAACGCACTTGGGTGGCGACCAAAACTCGTCAATTGCTGTGCATTCCCGCCACCACTTTACCAGCCCGTGCGCCCTCTCGTCGTACGCTGTTTGCGCGAACGACTTGCGTTCTCCCGCCGGACGGACGGAGTATGATTTCAACTGATTACGAAACGGAGAGAATCGCTCGGTAATTCTCGAGACAATCGATTAAATCGAACAATTGAGTATTTCGAGTATTATTACTCTCTATGGTTACCGTCACTGTTCAATGTACAGAAAATACTCTTGGCGATTATACAGACACCAAAATTACAAGGTATCAGATATTATATATATCTACGGTTACGCGCGATCATAAAGATGAACATAAATTATTTTAGTTCATGCGCGCAATATTAAATTGGAAATATTAACAAAATTATTAAAAATACCATTTAATACGCTGATCTTAGTTTCCTTATTAATTTCAGAAACACCATGTAGGTATCTATATTATATATCAATATGTATATTGTATATTAAGTAAGCCTGTGTATATGTATTCCGACTATGGAAATACTCTGAAATTGTTTTCTTTGCCCGTATATTAATAATATATTAGGATGTATCACAAAATTGAAAATGGGAGTCAGGACAGGTAATTTTTTAATGGTTTAATTATGTTTATGAATAATATTTACGATAATCAGACTAATTTAATCATAACATTGTGATATTATAATAATGATTGGATACTTTGTAATGTTCATTGCAATGTCAATTTTCTATCAGTTAAAAATGCAATAAAATATATTAGACAAATAAGTTACATCAAGAATAGTGATTTGGCCAAATTCAATCCTACAACACCAAGTTTGGCCAAATTTATTGCGGATTAAGTGAACTGATCAAAGACAATTAAAATATATTATGTATACTTAAGTTCTTTGTTGTGGTTACTATAAATCTAATATGTATAACAAATAAAAACTTCTTAAAATGTTTTAAAATGTTTTTTACTATCGATGTTTGCTGTCTTAGCTACCTCATAACTATTTACAAATCATGGTATTGTAATCTGGTACGTTTTCACTTTGATTTTATTTTTTAACGTACATGTCAAATAATATTATACATAATGTAATTTCATTGTTTTTGTCCATAATATAATGAATAAAATTGATAATATACCGTATATGACAGTGTAGTATCAAATAAACGAAAAACCATAATAATTCCTCAGTATTTTTATTTTTTTTTCGAAGTTCATAAATTATCCAGTTAAACATTTTGTTTATGAGAATCATTGAAGTGCCAACTCACTTTTTTTTAATTTGTGTGTTATTATAAATTTTCTATTTGCGTGTAACCTGTCTAAAGTTGATTTCTATTCATTTTTTTCCCAACATTCGGGTTCAAGTACCTAACGCATGCTGCTGCAATAGCGATCACAACGTCATTATTTGATTATTTTGATATTGGAATTTTGTTCCACCTTATTGGTCTAAATGCGTGAAAAATGCTCCAGCCCCCTTAAGCACATAATATATAATATATTCGCTTTTAGAGTTTATTTTCGCCTAAATCAATGTACGCACTATACACACACACAAGTAAACATATGTATAGAATGTACAATGTACACACGCACAAATGCATCGGATACGCGTGTTGACAGAGCGCATTAGAGAATACATATTATAATAATACAATACAATATACCCGTTAACCAATCAACTCGTCTTTTACACCCAAAGTCTTGGGCACGTTTCTTAATAATAATAATACAATATTCTATAGACTTCATGATTGTTGTCGTAAAATATATATATATTATATTATATTCTTATTAGGCACACACACACACACACGCGGGCGAGTGCATCGGCTATAATATATTATAGACTCGTGTGCGACGGATAACGAAATATTCTCGTCTGTAGTAACGTACTATAATATGCTGTGGCTTTTGTGTGGACTCATTTATTTTTTGACATTATCAAACACTCGGTTCCACACTGTCTGTATATATATATACGTATAAATAGATAATGTACAATACGTATAGGTTTATATTATATTATATTATGATGACTGGTGACGACAGCGGCGATGATAAGTGATAACCGTGTAGATGACATCGTAGCTGTCGGTCAATTCGTCGCGCAGTATTTTGTTTAACTAGTGTCCAACGGTAAATGTCCTGTGTTAATTCGCTTCTTTTCCCCTTATATATATATATATATATATATTACTTTTTTTTCCAATTTATAAACAGCACCGTATACCGTTACCCCGTCGTCGGTTGTTTTCGAATTCATGTACATTATTACGCTTTTTCACACACGGACGTGCCTATATTATATACAACACGCCTAACCCCCGCAGACCAGCGCAATATCTGCAATCCGATCAAACTACCCGATTGACCGGAGCATCGGTACACATGTATGTATTGTACAAACGGTGCGCGCAGGACGATTTCGACGTGTGTCCTGCGTGTCGCAGTAGCGCAACTGCGGGGGTCGGTCCGAAAAATATGCGCTCTCGATCATTATTACGCGTATTGTGCACACTGCACACATACCGAGAATTCGGACGCGCACAAAAGGATTTTCGAATGTCAAGGAAAAAAAAAACGTAATAATAGTAATAATAATATTGCAAGCGGTTCGTCTGCAGGACCATACGTACAATATATTATACACAATATAATATGTATATACATACGCGCCCGCGCGTCTTTTGTACGTCGAATTCCGTATAATATTATATTATATTATTATTACTATTATCAGGATATATGGGTGATTTATAATTTACGATTGCACAACGCGTGTGACTTCCTCTTCGATTATTCCGCGTATGTGTATAATATGTGTACCGATGTTCAACGGTCATATTGTAGAATATAATATTTTATTGTATATTACGCTCTGTACACATGGTTTCCCACCCGTATACAAACCGAGTGCCGGCCATCCGTTCCATTAACGAAACTTCCCTTATTACCACCCATAGCGATCGGTTTTACACACACGCTCTCGTCGTTTTGGAATCATGGATTCCGAATAAGTATACCTAGTCTATTTTTCGTTCGCCGTCCAAGCGAGAAGTGTAACGTCGTCGCACCCTTCTTCTCGTTCTAACAATATTTATTTTACCTGTTGTGCGTGTACAAGGTATCCCTTATAATTTCTGTATCGGCGTAATAGATATGCCAGTCTGGTTCTTACAAAGCGGTCGTCTCGTAAATAATAATAATAAAAAAAAAACGATATGACCTCTATCTAATTATTATAAAATTCCAAAAATTAAAATACCTGAACAGGAACGTGCATCGATAAAGATAAATTAAAATAATTTTAATAGAAATAATAAAGGTCTTCGATAATTTATACTAAAAATAACTATTTGGATTCATTTTTTATTCGAACTTAGCGTGAAGTGAGCGTCGCGTTTAGGAATTTCAAAGCCTAAGGCCGGATGAAAAATACGGCCCCTATATGTACTACCTAATTATCCCTCTTCCTGAAACTGACCACGTTTACCCCCAAAACAACTGTATATAATTTGTATATCGAATAATTATAATTAACTGGGTGTATTATGATATATTATGTCTATTTATGGTAAATAAATATGTATTGCAACTGTATAGTTTAACATCGATAAGTGCGTTATAACTTATAAGTATTGTAGAAACCTAAATATTACCGTGAGCAGTTTTTTTTAGGAGTTTACAGTCTTTTGGTTTCGTAGATCATAATCAGATGTTGAACGTGTTCTTAGTCATAAATGTATACGGTTATAAAAATTAATAGTTTGTGGTAAAATCCTAGCTAACATTCAGTTTAAACATTCCGACAGTGCCCAATGGGAAATATGCCGCAGTTCCGCACGAATCGTTGCCGTTTCAGGAAATGAAAACGTATTTAGGATATTCTATAGGATAGTTTATATATAAGGATACGAACAAATGAGAAATTTATTTTGACGATTATTTATTACGTATTAATTATGAACGTTTTGACTTGAAATGGACTTGCTTCGGTGGTTTCTCATAAAAACATTACGAGTATGTGTGTGTCACCAACCACCATAGAAGATAAGTTATATTCTCCTATCCACATAAGCGCGAATCGGTTCAGAATTTTCAGGAGACTTAAATTAATTTTATTCATGTTCATTGTATAGTACTAAACCGTGACTTCAAACTCCCCTATAATGTATATGTATTATGTATATATAATATATATAATATTTACATTGATTTATACACCTATTATTATTGATGATAATACGTGGTATATACTGTATACTTAAACTTTTAATCACATGTTATTTGCAGCATACGATGATTTTTTTTAAAAAAAAATAAGAAAATTATTATAGACCACATTTAGCCCAAATAAAAACAATATACAAAATAGGATAGTCTGCAGTGTGCATTATATATGGGTACAAAGAAATTCGATTCCTCGGCTTGAGTTAGTAATTGGCACGTGTATATTGTGACAATGTTTATCTGTTATTTACATTTTACACATTCAAATTGTTGTGATACTTTAATGTAATCTACGTTCTATAATATTATGCTCACTTCCAAAAAAGACAACTTATAACGTCACAAATGCACGTGTATGTAAAGTTATATCTTCGAATTAGTCGAACCTTATGCTCTACGTTTCTGTTTATTTTTGATGACGAATTTTCTAATTATATAAATGAATATTTATTAATTAGTGATCTGTGATGCTTTACTCTCCAAATGAGTTTCAAAATATTTGATAAAATCAGAAAAAAAATTGAATTTAAACGAATTGAGGGACTTACTGATTTTGAGTTTTAAGTTTTTCACTAAGCGCCCGTATATTATTTTATTTCTGCTCTCTAGTAAATTAAAAATAAACATAAATTATACTTTAGTCAAAACGAAATGATATATAGATATTAGATATCATAATATCATAGAATATGATATTATATTTTTGTTTTTTGCACAAATATAAAACATTTGTAACATATTAATGATAAAATCCTAAATATGAGACCAAACCCAACGCATGCAGAACTGTGGTGTTTTCATAATATTTATCGTGCAGCAGAGATACGGTATCGAATTTTAAAAATATATTATGTAAATGTATATTCTGATTTCGGTACCTATCCAACTTTTACCGGATTGAACTGATTTCTGATAAAATTTCTTTGTATTTTTAGTCCATATTATCTATTATTTATCTAAGTATGTATTAGTTAATGAATATATTTTAAAATTACTATTATTCAACTAGTATTCTACATAACAGTAACAAAATTAAGTTATTAATACCACACTACAGTTACGTAGGATAAGTTTAATAAAATAAGGGTATCTATTTAATAAAACAAAAATAAAATTCATCGGCTATAAAAATGAAACCATTTTACTATGCATCATTAAATTCAATCTTTATGATATAAAAATATTTTTTGAAAATAATTTATTCTTTTTTTATACGTCCCATATTCCATATAATACATCTTTTGCGTTATACATAGTTTAAGTATTTCATTAAAATTTTATACACTTCAACACTTAAACTAATATATTTTTAATCTTTAGTACTTTTCTGTGAAACATTCATCTGAAAAATGTCTAAAACCTAGTAAGTTAAAAAGTGAATTGGCTGTGGCTTATAAAATACTCAAACAGCTCAAGGACGATTCAATAAAATTGTGGATACTTTAATATTATTTGGTTATGCGTGAACTCAATCTAAGCACATATTAAAAGAACATTTATTTATACTAACTTTTCTTATTGTTTAGTAAGAATTGAAAGAGTACATTTTATGTTCGTGTTATGTGAAAGATTAATAGGGGTTTTCTTAGTTATTTGTACTTTTATATGAGGTCATCAACAAAAAATGAATAACAGCAAAATAGTCAATGTGTATTTGTTAATAATTTTTTAAACCACGATAATGTACATATTATTACGTAATATGTACCATTGTGTTATATATATTACCTATAATATTATAATATTAAGTTCCCAATAATTGGTGAAAGTTATAAAATTTAATTTAAAAAAAAACATTTTAACAGCTATTTGAATATTTTACATATTTTAAATTATAAGTATATGTGATATACCGAAGATATTATACCAAATATTTTATGTAATGTAAGAAGGTTGTGTTTATAAGCTAATTACTTAAATAAAAAAGTTTCTAAAATTAAAATAGTACACAATAATAAACATCTAATTATTTGTTTAAATGTTTGCCAAATCGTTTTAGACTTCTGACAGAATTAAATTTTTCTGTGAACATTATTCGATACGTTAAATAATAATAAAATCACGTAAAAAAAGCTAATAATAGTGACAAATACGTATTTTAGAGCAAACTATTTAGGTACTTTTAGATATTTCTACTCTTCAAATTGTCTGTATTCAGTGAATTATTTTTATAACAGTCATAAAATTGTTCTTAAAAGTTTTGACTTTTTCGTCTAATGATATAATTTGTGGAAGCCAACTATTCAACGGAATGTTTTTGAATCCCACGGATTTTTCTAACATTTATGCATGCATATTGTATAGTTACTAAAATTATCATTTCG